>JAVJGI010000063.1:55435603-55476287 GCA_035590275.1 Ibycter americanus
AACAGCCTTTCGTTCGCTTGCCTACCGCGCTGCCCATCTGCTCCGCTCCCTGCCGCGGCTTCTGTCGCAATCGAATGGATTAAAAAAATGAAACCACGAAGTCAAGACTGCAGAGAAGGGATCTGTTAGTCCTCCTTAGCATCTTGTCTGCTCGCTCGCTGTTTATTTATAAACAGCTTCTGCGGGGTCACAGAAGCTGGGGTCTGTTAGTTTCTCTCGCAGTCCGAAGAAAGCCGGTAGCGTCCCTCCCTCCCCCCTTCCTGTCAGCGCTGCTGCTGTGAGCTGTTCCTGGCTTACTGCCCCCCGCCCCAAAATTACCCTTAAAACTGTATGCGCTTTTTCTAATGTACGGGATAGGTACGGTGAAGTGGGGAATGCGGATTGCCATCGTTCCGTAGCATTTGATGGGTGCAGATATCGTCATGCACTCAGGAGGGCTGATGAGTGGAGAACACGTGATTAGTATTTACAGCGTTCAGACAATCTGGTTTTCTATATTGTAAAGCTTATGGGAAAGCATGATTAATATTCACAGCGTTCAGACAATCTGTTTCTCTATATTGTAAAGCTTACGGTAGTCACCATTGCAGATGAGGCTACTGGACTGTTACCCTGAATTAGAACGCATTGGTATGATGATATTTGCCAGTATCTTCTACATGTAGGAAAAGGACACATACTAACATTCTGGAGAAACCCTTCTCTGGCTGTCTTGCACAGTTTCCTTTCTTCAGCTGCAGTATTAAATCACATTACGATACAACTGATAGAGAGTTGGTCTGGGAACTGTATATGCTTAGTCCTTCCAGCTGTCCCACTGCCTCGTCTTGTGATATTTGTTTTCTCAACAGTGTTGCAGGAATCATGATGGGTCCTTGCTTTCTTAGGGCTTCACAGAAAATTAATCAATATTAAAAAATTGCTGAGATATTATAGAGAAGCTTTGATTACATTCCCAGTTTTAGTTATTTATTTCCATCCATCCTTTGGATTGTTCATGATGGTGTAATGATCATTTTACTTGTAGAAATGTCTTGCGCAAGTGTTATCGTTAAACCATTATGTACACATTTGTAAAGATACTTATACAAGTGTATCAGTAGTATTACTGGAGGTTCATGTAAATCACTTACACATACTGTTCTGAAACTTTCACCTTTCAGGTAGCTTGCCTGTGCTTGCAGGTGAATTGGCTTGTTTTGGTAAGCTTCAGCAGAAACAATTCAGCCACTTTGGATTAAATGGAGAGTGGACAAGAGAAAGAAGAAATGCTTTTTGTGTTACTAAAAAAAGAAACTGTCAACTCATAACATCATTAGCTTAATTTGAAGGACTGTAGACAGAATGTCTAGGGATAGAGAGATGGAGTTTGGTATGAAATCAAACCATCTTATGAAGTGTCTTTTTAACAATGGAAATTAGTTTTGACTCGAGTGCAACCTGTCTCATTAAAAGTCAAGTGCCATGAACATGCATGTTCCCTTGTGTTTTTTTATAGATGTATGTGTAAGGTATAGAACTACATGGGCATAGGTGACTTAATCATATAGTAAGTAGTGAACAAGAGGTGAATGTTTCCCAAATATTTTGCAGCTCGTTAAGATAAGACTGAAGTAAGAGGCATGGGTAAAAGTATATTGTTTCTGTAGAGGATTTCTTACATAAACAGGTATTTCCAGCATATTTTGAATTTTCCTCTCAATTTCTGTTTTCAGCTTTTCATATCTGTAGAGTGTACAGATCAATCTATCAATCCTTGTTCACTTAATTTAAAATAAACTGTTAATACTTTTCAAAGAAGAAAATAATGTGTTACTGGAAGATGATGACAAATTGGAGAAAATCTCACTCTGAGAAAGCTTAGCATCTAGAAACCAAAGACCTTTTCCTTTTGTGGAAGCTATAGGCCAGTATCAAATAGAAAATTGAGAAATGGCTGCTCTTCAAAATAAATGCCAGGGTAATGAATGTCAACTTTATATTGACGTTAGTCAGGATATAAAAATACGGTGAAGAGCCGTTTCTGTCTGGGATACAAAGAACTACTGGGTTTTTTGTGTGGTTTTTTGTTTGGTCGGTTTTTTAACTAGGAAAAGACTAATATCCCACTTTGGCAGAAAAAAAGATCATTTTTCTGCTTTGTTTAAGAACAACTCTTGATGCTTTGTCTGTGTAAAGAAGCATGTAATCTTAGGCCTTTACAATATCATTTAGCAAGGTGACCCTTTGTGAAGGTTTGATCCTGCTTTAACTTGCACCCATAAGATGTTTGAAAGTGGAACCAAAAGTCAGAAGAAGCCTTTGTAAATGACCCCAAATGATACTTTCCAGAGAGTGGTCAAGAGTAGGAAAATGAAAGCAAGAGCAGTCATAGAGGTCTTCATTAAGGCTGTAGGGTGGGACAGCTTTCTGCTCTTTACTATAGTATTTAAAAACTGAATGAGAAAAAAATTTCCATGTGCCTCTGTGTTGCTGTTTTCAAAAATTAGTTTGCATCCCTTTCTCCACCCAGTCTTCCTGGCATCTGAGAACATTTGTCAGCTTTTAATTTTGCTTTAGCTATTTTGGCAGGAAATAAATTCTTCTTCTAGCTTTGATCTCATATGACTTTTAAAATATGTAATCTGAATGTATGTCCATTAGATTTCAGGTATCCTGAAGAGCACCAAAAAGGCAGGAATCATGTCCATCATGGAGTGATCAGATAGATAGACCTCAATGGAATCTGAACCTTAACCGAGTATAAATTGTTTCTACTCTTTCTGCATGTTTTATGTATTTATACATTATTCCTTTACACCCAACCCCTCCTTTTATTATTATTAATTATATCTCACTGCTGTCATTGGTAGTTGTGACCATCCAGGTTTATTTGCACATACTTGGAGACAGTAGGAGTGAAGACTGCATTAGTATTTCAATGACCAAGCACAACAACTCAGTGCTTGTGATTTTTGCTGATTTTTTGGATCTGATTGTGTGCCTAATGATCTGTTTAACTCAACCTTCCTCTGTGGCAGTGGAGCCTGTACAGCCTAGACCTACTGCAACAGGGAATCTGAGGGAGTTTTTTTCTTTTTGTCATGATCATTTAAAGCCTTATGCAATTTCATAACATCTTTCCAGATTAATGTTTGCAGTTTTGCTTCCCTGTAAGTGCTGCCAGAGTAGAGATACAGTATGTATAGGAAGTCTCGGCACTTCTGCCCAAGAACAGGGAAAAAAATCACACAAAATGTGCTGCATGAATTCTTATCTAAGTAACTGTTTCCAAGTCATGCAGTTACTGCTGTTTCTTCCCTTTCCATGGAAGGCTGAACCTCACTAGTCATTAGTTTGGGCATTCAGCTTGATTTCAAATACAGTTCTATGTGGTGATAATGGAGGGCTTAGTCTCTTCACAAGACCGTATATATTTTGTTGAGTTGGGCCCTTAGAAAATTACATGAGACCTGTAAATTCTTAATAAGGAGTTGCTTCTGTCCTCCATTTAAAGAGTCATTAAATCTTATAAATTTTTTTAAATGGTATTTCTGAAATCTTGAAGTAAAATCAGTATTTATCATGTCAAGATTTAAGTTGACTGTTTTCTCAAAGTCGTTCTTTTTATTCTGCGGTATTTTAAGCTTAATACACTGAAATACTGTGTCTTCATGTTTTAATCTTCTTGCTTTTTTTCCTCTGAGGGTTGTCTGGTTGCTAAAAAGTTAAAATCCTCTTGGAGGATCTGTGCAACCTGTTTAATCTTAAAACAATTTGAGTTTTATAAATACTTTTAAACACTATTACTGGTAGAAGTGCATTTGCCTGTTGACAGACTTGATCAATGTAATAAAAATTCCATGTATGGTCTTCCACAATAGGGCACAGACCAAGAAAATCACAGTGACGTATAAGCAATTAACCATTTTCAAGGCTTTTTTAAATGTTGACTGATTTGCACTTAGGACAGATAAAACAAACTAAATGTTGTGTATATAAAAACTGATACTTAATATATTTATTTGTTTAACAGGCCTTTGGAAAACCTGTAATCTCTCCTCTCAGATGGATAGCAATTGGGTTTATAATTTTTTGTTAATTGTAGTCATATGTCAAAACCATTTAGCGATGCATGAAATGCTGCTAGTAAAAAAGTTGCACTGAAGAAAACAAATGCATCCATAGTTCTCTGCTTCAGCACTTACTTCTTTGAAGGGTTAACGTGATCATCACAAGTCATTAAATCCCATTTCATCCAGTATAACCAAGGTTTTCAGAACCTGAATGATAAATATCATTTTTGAAGCAACCCAAAATTCTTTAAGAGTAAAGTAATTCGAAGTTCACCAAAGTTTGGGAAGGGGAGAAAGTTAAAAAGCTTTCTGAGTTTATTCTCAAAGTGTGCATAATTTTTTGAAATATTTAAAAATATGTATAGTTAAAAATAGGTTTGTTTGCTAACTTGTCAAATACATTATTTCAGAAATTGTTCTTGATTCCTAAGAACTTAATAAGGAACATCTTCTTTGACCTTTCATTGCAGAAGGATATATTCAAAGCTTGCTGAATTTTATGGAGGGGTTCTTCTAAAGTTATAAATTGTTGTTATAAGAAGTTTTTTTAGTTGCTTTTCATTATTCTTTTAATTTCCATTTCTGTTCTGTCTTCACTACTGAAGCTTCCTTAGCATTTACGCCTCCATTTGCAGTTGTTCCAGACTTTTTGCTGTTGGAATTACTTTCCTTGTTCATGAAATAGCTCAAAGATTTGCTGTAACATAGCCTTTTAGTTTTCTTCTCCTTTGCTTTCCTTAAATACTCTATTGGGTTTAAAGTTCAGAATACATGGGTATGCCAGATGTGTCTCTGAAAGTGGTGTTTGGTGAAAGACCTTTGATCTGAAAGGCTGTGTACTAAATGTTTCATTTAAATATCATCATGAAACTAACAAGTATGGACATGCAATAATTAAATAAACAAAATCTGATGTCTTGGTTTAGTGAAACTAAAGGTGCTAAACTATACAAAACAGAACAAGATACTGCTCATGCCTGAAGAGTTCGCTGTCCAGATAAGCAAAATTAAAGCTTTTAGACAAAGATTAACAAGAGAATTCTTTTATTTAAAAAATACTTAATTCATGTTGTTTTTCTGTAGAAATATCCTGTATTTGCTGTCAGAAGTAGAAACAAGCTACTGTGTATCCTGTAAAACTTACCTGTTGATAAAGTATTAAATAAAAATGTTTTGTTTTATGGGGGATTATTTATCTAGGTTAAATCTAGGAAAAAGTCATGTGTGCAGTTTATGACCTAAGTCTAACATGTAAAAATATGATATTGAAAGTTTATATTATTTTGTTCACTATCAACACAATTTTTTTGTTTTACTTTTCCTGATGATATGGTATGTTTCTGTTGAAATACGTAAAGATTGATTACATTTTAGACATGTGAATAGAGGTCTGTACAAGCTGTTTTGGTCTAATATAGCTTCTTTGTGTTTGTTTATTACTTGAAAATCAGCTGACTATTTACTAGTACAGCTTTTCATTAAGACCCCTGTATCCTGCAGCAAAAGATCTTTCTTCTTGCCTGTAATTAATTTTTACATCACTATGAGTTCAGCTGAATATTAGCTACATGCCCCTGTACACAAATCCAGGAACAGTTTTCAATTTTAAGTCATAAGATTTTATTGTGAGTATTCATCTTAGGTACAGAAAGTTTTAGGGGAGGGTTATTTGTTTGAATAAGGTATATATATTACATTAATGCATAATTAATAAAGCACGGAATACAAAGTAATGCTGTTGTTGAGGAATAAACCCTGTCTTTATTTTTAAGACAGATGAAATAATTCTAACATTCATTTTAATTTCCAGATTTGGCAAAATACTCTCTTCTTACCAGCAAGGAGAGTTTGAGGTATTGTTTGCTTGTTTGTAAATATCTTTTAAATCCCTTTGAACCATAACTGTTTGTGCATGTATCCTCTAGATATTGTGAAAGCGTATGTCAAGTCACTACCTTAGCCCTTCTGAATTTTGGATGGACATACTCAATGGATTTTCATTTTCCTTATGTGTTAAGAAGTGAAGAAAATGTGGTCTGGAGTATGGTGAAGATGTCTTTGGTCTTCGTTGAGGAAGGCAGAAATTATCTGCTGTTGCTGGGTTGTACTGGCAGACCTAGGCCAGGAGTGCAGTGTCATTCTCTGAAGTACTGTAATATCTATCAGCTCCAAGGGTTTCCTTTAGAAGAGATCTCAGGGTCAGTATCAGTGCTTGAAACAAAGTCTGGCTGGTGTTTCATGTATCATACGAAATGGAGCTTCTTCTTGTTTCATTTGTCATAGAAAATAAACTCGTTTTTCTGATACTCAATTTAAAAAATCAGCAAGACTGATTACTACCACTATACTGAAGTTGTTCAGCCATTTTTCATTATAAGAATCTCTTTTCAGTTATATTTTGTGACACTAATTATCTCAGCTGCAGTTCCTCATGCCAAATATTGCCTACTGAGATGTTTTTCCTTCGGAAAATCTCAGTAAAAAACTAAGACAGTTGTTTTTTGCAAGTGAAACAGGAGGAGTGGGGCAAGAAATGACATATTATTTTGATCATGTTATAATCTTTTAAACCCATTTAATATCTTTAAATTCTATAAGATTTGCTGTTGCCATCTCACTTAGAAAAAACTCCCTTATTTATAAGGCTATGAATCTTGTGAATGACATTTTGCTTCAAATCCGATATGCTGATTATATCTTTAACTGGAGTGCAATGGTTTTAGTGGTACTTTCCTTGCGGTTCACCTCTTCCGCAGACAGAAAACTCTGTTCCAGTCCAAAAAAACTGCAAGCAAGATGATGGACTCATCTGTTCTCTTGTTTCTTTCCCTGCTGAGTGCCCAGGAGCAAGGTGGAGATGTAAAAACCTGGCTGAAGTGCAGAGGGATTTTGTTTGTTTCTTTAAATGCTGTACTTCTTGAAATATTCTCGTTCAAACAGACTGTTACTGTGTTAGGAGTGGTTTCTTTGGGATGTGTGTACAGATTGCCTTAGCTCTTCCTCTCATTTAATGTCTGCTAGTTTACTACTTACTGCATTAAAGACTTTTCATAGTTATAATATCCATTGCAGAATTTTTTATTAACAAACTCTTGAACAGTAAAATGGAAAAGTTTGTGATGGAAATTCCATTTAGTAACTTGTTGCAAATTAGTCACCTTTCTCAAACAGATTTTGGACAAATATGTCCTGTGGTGTGATTGAACTCTGCCAACACAGATTCAGTAGTAATGAGGATCTGTTGTGTGTCATCTTTTTTCTTTTTTTAACTTGCTAACGTGGTTATGTCAGAAAAAACAACATATTGCTTTGCTAAATTGAAGTAGGCTACAAAAGGATGAGAACTTTCATGTCAGTCTCATTTGAAGGGGAGAAAAAAAAATCCACTTGTACAAATTATTTTGTGTATTTCCAAATTATGGCAGATTATATTCAGAAAATACTGCAGGTAGAAGATACAAACATATTACTTGCTATCTGTTTCCATTAGCATCTGCCTGTGCTTACAGTGTACTCTCTTTTCATTTTGCTTGATCATAATACTGTTTCCTTCTCCAAGAATCAACTCATATGCTAACTAAGCTCTTTAAAAGCAGAATTATTTGTCTTCCTTGAATCACTAGTAGTTCCATGCAGTTATTTCCTTTTTTGTACTCCAAGTTCAAAACTAGATCTGACAGGAAATTATTTTCTTTTGAAAGTTATGAAAGAAGTGATACATTAGATTTCTTGCTCAGCCTGAAGTATGATAAAACTCTTATCTGGATATTTTAAAATAGAAGTTTTAACTGTTACGTGCTCTTTTTTCTTTCCCCTTCTCTTTTTACTGTGAAAGACAGAAGTGTAATACAGGATTTTTATTTTTTATTTCTTTAGTTACTTATTTTCCATCTTTTCCATCTGTATAATTTTTTTCTAGTGTTGAAAAATCCAGTGGCAAAAAACATAATTCAATGAAATTCTATAATACTTTTAAGCTGGGACTATTTGGAACAATTAGAATGTAGGAACAGCCTGGAAAACTTTTTTGTTTATTATTAATTTTGTACTTAGCTATGTTGGAAAATGGGTTTGAGGACTTAAGGGAATAATCCTATAACATTTTACATATTTCATATTGAGTTTCTAGATATGCTTCATGCTTCACTCTTTTTGTTCTTTTGCCTTATTCCTGTGCTGTCTTCTGTAATAATGCATGAACAAGCAAAATTCAGTTCAAGTCTTAATATTTCTGTGAAATTGTAATGTTCAACTGTAACTGTCAGCAGAAAGTAGTGTCTTAAGAGATCTCTGTTCTGTGGTCTTCATTTCAGCATCATTGTTAAAATGTATGTAACTTTTTAGATAAAACATAGATATTATAAAACCTATAATTACCACACATTTCAAGATAATGGCTCTCGATAATCTTGTGTATAGTTTCTTCTTTGGTTAGTAAACAGTGATGAATTGTTGCTCATTGAGTGTGAAGATAGTGATAAAAATAATTTTATTAACAAAATTGTGAAAACCCCAGTACATTTTCATGGCATAGAGATCATGGGCAAAGAGCTGAGACATTATTTGTGTGTTATTGTAAGAGATTTGTTGAGCTACTTAGTCTAATTGGAAGAGAGGTAAAACATTCTGTGAATGCTGAAATGGATTAGATGATAAAAGTTAATCGCAAATCTAACAGTGTATGTTATCTGGAGATTATATTCCTTTTTATATGTGTTCCATCTATTTTCATCCATGTTGTGGTGGTGGTAACACAGAAGGTTCTTTCAGCAGATCATTACCCTACATCCATTTCTTTGATTCCTGTTGTGTAGACCATTGCTGCTGCTACCAAGTGATTTACCAGGGCTGTCTTGTGGCCTTAGACAGCCTTGTGAGAAACCAGAAGCATTTGTTTGTGGTTGTTCTTCACATATACCACTTCTATGAGGAAGTAGTGGAGTGAAAATGAGACTTTGTTGTAGTGGAGCTTGAATGTCCTGGTCTGGTCATATGTTGATATTGTACTTTGGAAATCAATAAGAAAACATGAATGTGGTTTGATTAGTGGATGATAAAGAGGATAGTTTATGGATTAGGTTTTGTTGTTTCAAACACTATATTAACTACCTAGTCCATCTGTACCATGTGGCCATTTTTAAGTATGCCTTGGAAAGGTGTATTTGGCTCTAATGCATCAGAAGTACTGACTAATCTGGAGTTTCTAGTAGTGTTGCAAGAGTACCATTAGATCATCTAATTAGCTATAGCTTGTTAATGCTGAGTGAATAAAAAGATTCTGCTTAATATAATTTCCTACAGATCTGAAATGAGGTCTTATATTTGCATACCTTTTAATCATAAGCAATGGGAAAGTTCCTTACGAAACGTCGAAATCTACCCTTCCTGCCTACAGTCAAGGCTGATCTACCAGAACAAAGTTCTTCATGCTGTTGCTGCCTGAGCTAACACATGTTGCTACAGAAGCATTGGTCTCTAAAAGCTATATTGGCTCATTTTTGTAATTGTTGGAAGAAAGATGGTGTATTTGGCACAATATTTTGCTGCAAGTAGGTGCAAAGTTTGATACGGTAACCAATGTGTTCCTTAAAATTTGTTTCTGTTTTGGAGATCTGGAATTTTTTTGATTTGCAGAAAGATGAGCATGCTAGAGGAACACTTACAGGAAAATATATTGTTTAGATAGAATATTGGTTTGTCACTAGGCATAGAAAACAGGGATAATGACTGCTCAGTTTTGTATTTGAGAAGACAGATTTCAAGCACATACCTGTATTTCAGAAATCTTTGATTAACTTCTGTCACTTGAAGATTGAAGGGATGTTTTCCTTACTTTGCACATTTTAACATCTCCTTCCCTCCTTAGTCTTCTTTGAGTTTCTATTTTCTGTCATTCAGTCTTTCAAATCCAAAACCATATAGGAAAGGACTCAGCATTAAAATATATATATTTAAGGAGTGTATTTTAAATATTGGTTTTTAATTTACAGCAGATAGTTGATTTTAGATAGGGATTGCAATACAAAATACCAGGAGAAACATTTTTACAGGAAGCATAGTGCTGGAAATATTTTTTTCTTTTTTAGGATCATGTATCTACTATAAAATGGAAGCTAGTAACACGAGGGCATGTCAGCATTTTTATTGAAGGAATACTGTGTACAGCTGAGCTGTTGCATAAGCCATCATTATTAAGAAATGCACTGAAGAGGAACGATCAGTTTCAAGGATATCATTGACATTATATACATCTTGTTCTGAAGTCTTTGAAAATACAGGTCTCTAAAGATACCCTTATAACGTTTATTAATCTTTAAGGTATCCTTTTAACGTTTTTCTGCTTTTAGAATAGCAGTTTTTAAAAATTCGCTGTTCTTTGGTTGAAAAGCTTAAATAGGTTCTCCTCACCATGTGGCTTTTGGAAGAGGATCACTGGTGATTTAGTGCAGATGGGTGGAACTAGTCGGAACTAGAACTACATGGTTGTAATAGGGAAAAACATTATTTATGCCAGGCATTTACTTAGATAAATTGTATTGGAGGTCACTTGGCTCAAATCATAGGAGCAAAAATCTGAATAAAGGGCCTTTCTTGGTAAAAATGAAAATATTTGTCAGGAATTGTGATGTTTGGTAATGAAGAAGGTCACTGTTGTAAAAATATTTTTATCCCTTCAGAAACTATAAACTATTAGTGAAGTCAGTAATTTCCGTATAATTCTAGTTTTGCAGTCTAGGGTTTTTTTAAACAATTTTTGAGACCAGGTGGTGTGAGCAATATATGGGTTTTGTGTTTGTTTCCCAACCTGACTAGTTAAATGTAATATGAATTTTAAGTATAAATGGTGAGCATTAGTTCTGAACTCCAAAGTATCATCATTGTTTTTTTCCATGTTATGTGCACTGAAAAGGTAATACACTTATTCACAACTATTTCAAATAGGACAGTGGTCTATAAAGGACCATGAACAAGTACAGGGCAGTTTGGCTTCTGAGGATGTATTTGTTTCTAGTGAGGCATCATCATATTTTTCAGTCCATCCAGAAACTCTTAAGAACAATTTTAATTAACTTTACATGCCATGTGTAGATTACCTTTTTCTTAAGTTATGGTTTTGAATTTCCAGTCATTTAGATTTCCTTATCTTCAGATGACAAAGATACTGTATTCTGAGAGCTGGGTTTAAGATTACTTTGTTTCATGGACTCAGTCCTGTGTTGGATTAATTTGAACAGAATGACATAGCCAAAGATTGTAAAAGATCCAAGGCATTTTAACATGCTTTTCTAGTTATTTCTATTTTATTTATCTGTTTGTTTGTATAGCTAAGTACATTTTGCATTTATGCTTTAAAATTGTTTTTGGAATACAGAGCACTTTGTTGTGGACTAACTTAATGACTTTCAACCTTATGTTCTGTGTTATCCCTTTGTTTCATTTGCATTTGTTGGCAAGTCTCTAATATGCTTTAATACTTGTGTCATTGCATGAGATCTGAAATTTAATAAAGCAATTCTCTGTCTGGCATAGGCTCTGTTTCTTATTCCTTGACAACTCTTTGCTAGTGTAGTTCAGTACTTGTGAAGTTGAGAAGAGTGGTATTTTAAACTACCATTGCTAACTATATGTAGTATTGTTCAAGGTATTACACAAATAATTAAATATTATAATTTTGATTTTTTTGGTCACAATCCAGTAAACACAATGGAGACTTACAGTTAGAAAGTTCTTATTACAAAATTATTTTATTTATATCTAAGTTGCTGCAAGGAGCTGTAATATTTTGTCTTCATAAGGAGACAATAACTTTTTATCTATCTAGTGATAACATTTGTGTCAGTGAAATGATAGTTTGAAAGAACCTCAGAGAAATGTGAGAGTTTAACCAAGAGAAGAAAATGATGGAGTTTGTCTCTATCAAACAAGTTGTGCTCTGTAAAGAAATATTATTGCAGTTTGCTCTAGCTTGTGATGTGGATCCCTTTTCTGTCCACGTTTTTACTACGTTTCCTCTACCATGCTTTTTCTGTTTGATGTGTTAATTAGATACATAACACAGCACAAAAAGTTAGCCGTAGCTACTCAGGAACAGATTGCCACCTAGTAACAATCAGATACTGGAGAGAGCTGGGAAAGTAAGGAGTTCCAGTTCTTACTTACTTAAAGATCAGGGAAAGGAGGAAGACCATCTGTCATGCTGAGCAGTGAATTATGTGTCCTGCTAGAGAGAAGGAACTGCAGCAATGGAGATGTGGCTTTCTAAGAGCACAGTTTGGACAGCAAAGTGGATGGATGCGTTCACCCTAGACGTCAAGGAGCACTAAATCTGTGACATTTTTTGTTGTTAAACTAAAAAAAGAAATAAATCCCGCAGCAGAGCAAGTTTGCTTCTCAGCTGCCTATTTAACAACCTCAGTTGTTCTTTCCAGTTTTTAGCTAGTTATCTCTGAGTAGCTGTTCTTCTCCTTAAAGTAGTATTTCTCACAACGTGAATCCCACTGCTCTGCTACTACGCATTTGAAAGCTGCATGGGAGAAACAGTTAGCAATGATGCTGAAGATGGCTTTCATTGCTCCACATTATACATTCTGTAGTTAAAATTTTCAGTCTTCTTGGGTTAATGTGCATTTTGCTTAAGCTGTAAACTTTGCCTCAATGTGGCTTTAATTTACAAAAGTTCACTTCCTGTGGCAAGGTTTGCAAATGGATGTAGGATTATAAACCAATTGCAAGGGGAACAGAAAAGTTGGGGAACTAGTATTGTAATTAAGTTTGAAAGTTCTTAACCAGTTTCCTTCCTTGACATGATTCTCCTGGTAGTTTCTTGTAATGCTTCTGCTTATAGAGCAGGGAGTTCAATTCTTTGTTTTCTGATGGAAGATTCTAAAAAGGCTGAATAAGGTGCTGAAGGCACTGAAGAGAAAAAATGTTTTCTTAGTAGAGAATGTACCTATTAATAGAAATAAGCTTCAAAATACCACTGAACAATGCAGCAGTGCATTGGTATCACACTATCTTTTAAATCAATGAAAACTTTGATACAGACTATTTTATTGGCCTAATAGTAACAAAGTGTCCTTTCTGCTATTGGTATTCTTATTATTACTGATTTTCTCTAAAACTCACTTTTAATATGATTTAATTTTAAAGTATGTGTAAATTTTTTCATCATAAGGAACGGGGTTCATTCTATTTAAGGTGATTCTACATTTTAGTGTGTCAATATGTGTGCACCAAACCCAATGTTTAGTTTGGTGTGACTAGCAAGAGATCGGCTAGGATGTAGCCTTTAAAACAGGCCTAAGCTGGCATAACAAATTGTTATCAAAGATAGTAAGATTAAAAAAAAACTTCAGTAGATTTATTTGTTTCTAACTCAGAAAGAGCTTTTTGTTGCAATATGATTTAACACAGAGCTGTAGGCCTCATTCCAGTAATGTAATGATTCAGATTAGATTAGGGAAGCTGCTTGTGTTTTGGGAGGGGCGTAGTTCAGCAAATGTGTGGCAGAGCCAAGGGCTCGCTAGTTCTCTCCTTTACACATATATTTGTTTGTCAAAACCCCCAGTATTTATGCATGTTTCCAAGAGTAATGTACTCTTCAGAATTAAGCTGCTGCACCTGATGATATCACAGATGTCATCTGAGGCTATTAAATTTGATCATATTGTCTGGGTCTATAACTACTGGGTTTATAGTTTCCATGATGCTATTTCCTTGTAGTCACTTGATCATATTTCCATGAGAAAATGCCATGCCAGTTGAGGTGAAACAGAGGAAAATGTGAAATAATTCAGACTAATTTAACACTAAGTTTTTTCCCTAGATAAGACCATGAAATACACATAATACAGACTGTCTTATTCTGTGTATTAAAAAACAATTCCCTTTCTTCCTATTGCTCCTTTCCTTTTATTATTTTCTAAATCACATGGATTGACAAATACTTTGATGTGATGCATCATCTTCCTTAAGTCAATACTAAGCACAGATTTGGTCTCCTTGGGATATCCACTCTCACTTTAGCTAGGTTTTTCCCAGTTACCTATTCTTTCTTCTTCTTCCTAGTTTAACAGCTGTATGTTGCCAGTGGACTAAAACATAGACTGTGCCATTCATTTGACTGCCTAGTAACTCCCTTGAAATTCTGCTTCTCAGTAAAGTTTTCCTGTAAGTAAAAACTGACTCAGCATGCAGTAGCTGGGACTGCTGAGTATTTGTTTATGGAAATGTCCACAAGCTAACTAACTCATATTGGATGAAGCTCACAACAGTAGATTACTTGAGGGTCAATTTAGTGGGAGTGCTGAGTATTTGTTTATGGAAATGTCCACAAGCTAACTAGCTCATATTGGATGAAGCTCACAACAGTAGATTACTTGAGGGTCAATTTGGTGCTATGGGTAAGCAAACTGCTACCATAACAGGTGTTCCTCACTACTTGGGTGAAGAGTGATGAGGTTTAAGACTGCTCCTGTGATGAAAAAGTGTTCTTTGATGGTTATTATTTCGTATGCAGAACCGCTCTTGGTTGCATCTGCCAGTGACACACCCTGTGGCTGGGCAATCACTCAGTTCTACGCTAGAAAAGCAGCAGGCATGCACAGCTGGAGACAAGGAAGTCTAGAAGTGAGGCTGCTCTTTTTGGCAGTCCTCAGCCTTGTCCATATTTCAAACTCCAGACTCAGACAATGAGTTAAAATAAGAATAAAGGAAGAAACAGTATGGCATAATTTTCTCAGAAACTCTTATAGGTCTATGAAACGACACATCTTCAACACTGATTAAAGGTTTTGCACGTTTTCTACCCCTTCCTATACTTGTATGGGATTCTGAATGATGGCACACAACTATTGACGGCTGATGAGCAGAATTAAGAAGCTGATCTCTCTGATGGAAGATAGTTCTTACCATTAGTCACTCTCCTTGGGATCTCTCCTCTGTCTTCAAGGTTTATGTGTGCATATAAAGAGTTTTGCTGGCATGAAAAGTGATACAGCTTAAAGTAAATGGAAAGTTTGAAACTATTTAAAGAACATTACAGACATATGCAATGCTTTAACAAAATGTGCATCAAAACCACTGCAAAAAGCCTATTTGCTGGTGTGATAGGATGTTTGGGGTAAATGCTGCTTGCTTCTTAAGAGTTAGGATTGCCTAATTACTTATGATAAGTTATTGGCGTCATTTTATATCTGACTCCCTGCATAATAAAACCTGATACAGTACTTGTGTATTGAAAAAAATATGTAAAACTGTGATATAGTAATGTGACAGCTTCCTTTTAATTATTGTTGCCTGAGGCTAAGTTTGACTATTTTGGAATGATGGAAAGTTCTACTGTACTTATGCTTTGAAGGTTGAAAACTGAAATTTTTGCATTTTTCAAGAAAGAGAAGCCTTGGAGCAGGTGCTCTCCAGCTTTGCTTGCTGCTGAATTTGCTGCTGAGCTTTAGGTCTTTCCCTGATACTTACACATTTCCTAGTGACTGCAGACTTCTTCAAATGTGGAGTTCCTTCTGGATAAAAAGCCAGTTTAGTGCTCAAAAGGAGTAAACTAACTTTTATCATGATGTATCAAAAGAATGTAAATATATCCAATCTGTAGCAAGAAAATATAATGTGATGCAAAGAAAAGGAAATAACAAAGGTCAATAAACCTGCCTGTAGTAGTATGATTACACTATTGCATATTGAATAAAAATACATCTATACACTATCTGTATGCTAGCCAAGTGAACAGAACCTTCTTTTTTTCTTGCAAGTTTTCTTGATGTCATGGTGGTTTCACAGATAAATATGAGAAGAAAATGCTCAGCCTTTTTTAATTTTTAAATGTTTTCTTAGTAAAAAAAGCAGCGAGAGCTACTTACATTGTGATGGTGTTATGTTGCTGGTTGTGCTGACTGAGTAAAAAGGCATCATACATGCTTGAATGGTTCTTTTGACTAAATGTTCAACAGCAAGTTAACTTTTAACAGAGAGAGGGCAACAAGTTTCAGCATTAAAAAGTAAATTCTGTTTGAAATGGGTGTTTTAGTGAACATCTTGTGACCTTATGGAACAGCATTGATTAAGGACCCTGGAGACAGAGGGATGATGTATGAGAGAAGGATTATGTCTCCAACTATGAGTGTTAGCAATGTCATCCTTTTTTGTCAGATTTTTCAAGGTGAAAGATTTGTATCAGAAAATACTGAGGGAAGACTGTGCTTCTGCAGGCTTGTTATTTGTCGTATTAAATTTGCCATAATCAAGTTTGACAGGCTTCTCTCTGTTTTTTCCAGCAGACAATATTATTGTTGAAGATTAGTCAGATGCCTTCCGTCCATTCTCTGCCTCACATGCTATGTCATGCAAGCTTTGAAACACTTAGCACATAATTTAAACGAATGACTAATTTGGCAAGCATAATGGAAGGCACGCATACTATCCTTCAATTGCACAAACCCATAATGGAGCTTTGTTACATCAGCTTCTATCTTCCAGAGGGAAAAGTCAGAGGATTTACGTACAAGGGCTGTGTAACTCTGGATAGAACCAGTAAACGTTTCTGTAGCTGCTACCAAGTAAGGGAGAGGATGGAGATGGAGCTGAGAGAACAGCCATATGAAAACTTTGGAGGTATTATTTTCAAGCAAACTACCACAAAAGACATTCTCATTGAACTATACAAACTAACTGCTGAAAAGGAAAAACTGTTATCCAGTCTTTTGAGATCACATCATATTCTGGGCCTTAACACAGGACATCAGGAGAGAAAGCAACAGGATGTTTCTGGAGTCTTGAAAATTAGAGGTGACGATTACTCCAGTTTTACGCATCAGCAGGAGTTCTTTCTGGATTCCATAAATAGAGGCAATTTGAATCACAAAAAAATGAGGAGATATAGAAGGAAAGAGAGCTTTGAGGAGTTCAGACACCTGAAAGGGGGAAAAAAGATACGTGAACATCTTTCTTTACTGAGTGTGCAAGATATGCAACTGGAAAATAGGAAGATGCTCCCTACAAGATTTCCTACCAGGAGTTTGCCCAGTTCCTCTTCTGCCTCCAGTTGGCTAGTAGTAAAAGGTAAGAATGATTTACCAGTAGACAATAGTGTACGACCAGAAAGGTGGATAGAAGAGGGGTATTTTCTTGAGAGCAACAAAGCTGTGAAAATGGGTGCTGACTTAAAAAGTTGTAGCTCAAAAGACAATGGCATGATCGCAGTTGAACTAGTAGATACTGGTGAATGCATTCCTGAAGTTACAAAGGTACAACAGAGTATCACTTCAGTAAAGTCATCTCAGGACAGTCTATCTAACAAACTTGAGACATTAAGTAAGTCTGCAGCTGCTAAAAACTTGAAAAATGGCAAGTATACTGAGCCAGTATGCAAGGAGAAACCAGGAGTCACAGTTGTTCCTGAAGTACAGGATTCAGAAGAGTGTATTAAAAAAGTTGCCAAACCCCCTGCAGAGTATTTACCTGATTTTCACAGAGATAAAGAAACCATTTCTCCTGTTCTTACAACAATACATAATGAATTTATATCAAGAACTGATGTACACTCTGTAGATGAAGCTGCTGGAGACTCTAAAAACACTGTGCTGCAGGAAAAGGAGCAAGACAGCTCTGGTTTGCAGTACAAAGCAGAGAGAGTGCACATTACTGATGAGTCATGCAACCTTGTGGGAGCAGTCAATAAAGCTCTTCTGAAAGTTATACAGAGTGACAGTTTAGATGAAGCTGCAGAATGGAAGAGACTGCAACAAATTACAAGAGTAGACAGAAACCTGCCAGGCTCAATACATGAGAAAAGAACCACGGTATGCCGAGGAAGCAGCAAGCATTTATTTTTGAACCTGCCTGTAAATGAAAGTCCTGATATTTCTCAGACAAATAATAATCTTAAACTGGAAGAGAAAAGGCTGCATTCACCTTCGTTAGTAGCAGTGAGTAATGTTTTTAGTAATTCATATCCGCTATCTAATACACACAAACAAATGTCACCTATTCCTTCTCCGTTATCTTCAAGACTGCCTAGCCCGCAGCTGCATCATCGGATTCTCCCATTACCAACACAGAACACCGAGGACGAATCTATGTTCAGTGACTACAGCCGTGGAAGACATGGTGCTATAAACCTCTCTTTCAGTGATTTGGACCCGCAGTTTTATCTGAAGTTTTCTGAACCTGGAGAAATGGGATTTGCCACCAGACATCCAGGCCTACATCAGAATGCAACTGGAGGGCATTTTGAAAAGCGTGCTGTACAAGAAAAATTAACTATTCAGACACAGCAGAATTTCTGTCCAGGTCAGTCTTATTTCATACATCTTTAAACTAACAGAATTAACCTCATATGAGAGTGTTGGAGTGGGTTTTTAATACTAGCCTTTAATAATAAATAGTATGTTTGCTATGGAAGTATTTTTCACTACTTAAGGATTGAGTAAAAAGTTATTGAATTTTTTAAACAAAAGTTATAGCTATATAACATTTCCTTTAAGATGCATTTTTTAATGTTAGCTTATATTCAGTTCTGTTGTTACTGAATGACCTCTGAACCAAAGTTAATTTTTATATAAAATGAAAAAAAGTTTACATGCTTATTTTCCTGCTTTTCCTGTGCTGTGTTCTAGTCTGTCAAAATGTTATGGTAACATTTATTATCTAAAAAGGTCTTTTTAGTTTGTTTGGCTTCATTGATAGACTATTGTCTGGGCAAGCTAATTTACACTGCCTTAAGTGTAGGACTGGTGCTTTGACTATTTAGCTGCAAGAGGTTGATGTAAATTCTGTAACAACAAAAGGCTTGTTTTTAGAAGGATTGCATGCAGGAGTCATGTTACAATGTATTTGAGTATAGTGTGTGGGTTATATTTATAAATATATACTGTGAATATAAAAATGCATAAATATATGGCATACTGAATGCTGTCTCTGTTAGCTAGAACAACAACATCTGTACCTTTCATTTTTTCCTCTAAGGAATGGGAAGGCTCAAGGACCTAATTCTACAGTGGTCTAGGTGTGGCTTAGACTGGCCCCTATGTGTTGTAGGGAGAGCTGACAGTGCAAAGGGACATAATTTCACTATAAACAGGAAAGAGGTACTAATTTCCAGCCTTATCACTTTTCATGGAAAATAGGATAATTTTATATAGTCTCAAATTAAAAGGGAAACTAGAAAAAAAATATGGAAAAAACATGCTGATATCTGTATTTCTTGGTATTTACCTAGACTTGAACCTCGTGTGATAAATCTTCCCACTCCCACCCCTGCTTCCCTTTAAAATGTGTTTGGGTCTCTTGCCTTACCTTTGGCTGATTCAGCTCACTGAAGTGGAACAAAAAATATTTTTTTTTCTCTCTCTCTCTGTTTTTTTTTGGAGGGGTGGGGGTGGATAGGAGGGGTGGCAAAGGGTAGTTGCTATTGTAGTTACCTAAATTGCTTCACAAGGTGACACAAGGAGTGACTGCCAAACCTGGTGTAAGATGAGTTACAAGATTCTGCAGTCTAAACCAGGGAAGAAGAGAGGGGCATAAGGAAAGGGTGGTTCCAAAAGGGGAGGTGCGTAGGGTGTGAAGCTACTACCTTAGAAGGGTGTTGAATATTGTCTATGAGGCTTGCATTTATGCCTGCTACTCCTAGAAGCTGCTTTAGTTCCACTCAAGAATAAATCAGATTTAGACTTGTTTGATGAGTTGACTAAGATAATGTAAACTCTCATTGGCAGCAAAAAAGATGGGTGCTATGCTCTTGTTCCTTCGTTCCTTTCTTGGTTCCTGTTATGCTGTGTTGTCCTACCCCTCTCGTTACTTCTTATACTCATCATACCTTTTAGTGAGCTGATTTAGCTCACAAAACCAGCAGAAAATGTCACCTCTTTGTAAGACTAAAGTAGCACCGCCAGTCTCTTTCTCCTCACTTAGCATTAGTATTTTTTTAATTGGTTTATCATCTAAGATCATTGCATGTGGAACTATACCTATTGTGCTGTACTCTTGGATTGGTTTTGCCTTTGATAGAGTTAATTTTCTTCATAGTAGCTTCTACGGTGCTATTCATGATGAAAGCAGTGTTGATAACACACTGATGTTCTAGCTTGTGCTGAGCAGTGTTTGTACAGCATCAATCCCTTCTTGTGTTTCTTACTCTGCCCCCCAGTGAATAGACTAGGGGGTGCGCAAAAAAGGGACAGAACCAGGCAGATACCCAAACTAAGTAAAGAGATACTCTCTGCCATAAAAAGTCATGCTCTGCAATAAAAGCAGAAAGAGGGGATTTTAGGGGGGTTAGCCATCTTTTGCTTGGGAAATGGCAGGTCTACCCATGGGAGGCAGAGAGTGATTGCTTTTGCATCACTTGTTTTTTCTTCCCTCTTCTGATTATGCTTCACTTATTAAACAATTTTTGTTTGTTTGTTTGTTCATTTGTTTGTTTCATCTTGACCCCCAGGTTTTCTCATTTTTATTTTTCCTTTCCTCTCCCCTCCGCCTGCCCCACTTTGAGGGTGTGGGGAGTTGTGTGTGAGTGAGTGAGCAACTGTGTGGTGCTTATCTGCCCACTGGGGTTAATCTGCAACAGCTCTGTGAGAGAAAAAACAAAATACATACACACAAATAGCGTTGGCTGGCTGAAAATCCTGGCAATTAAGCAGAAACATCTTTGTGCAGAGAACAAAGTGCAGACAAAACAAGACCTTAGTTCTTGTTTACAGTTACCTTACGCCATTAATACTACAGCTTTCTGAAAAATGTAATAATTTTCTGGGGTTTTGTTGTTTGGTTTGGTTTTTTTTTATACTTTTCATGTATGATTGCATACCGGCATTATAACTGGTGTGTCAGAAAATCTGTAACTTCAAGGAAAATTTTCCTCCTTTGGCAGCATATATAACACTGAAGGTATGTCTCTGGATCTGAGATAATAAGACTTTCCATTTGGTTCTGAACCAGGGTGGAATCATGCTTAATGACAGAGCATTGGGAGTACCAATCTTCTGTAAACTGACATGAGTAATAACTGACTGACCGTACTGCAGTGGGACAAATGAGCTATGTCCAAATTTAGGCAACATAAATGACGTTAAGATTTACAGCTGTAAATCTTCAGTCCTGGTTTGATCCTTATCAGATTATTCCCATGACCAAAGAGCAAAATTCAAGACTATTGTTCGGATTTGTCTTTAATGAGGTGCTATTGTGAAATAATTTCTTTCAAATCTACTCTGTTATTAAATTGTGTCAGTATCTGCAAGGAATCCAAGAATTATGGAGAATTTTGATTGACTATTTATCGGTCAGGTTGGTTGAAGGATTTATTCCATGTCAAAAATGCGGGGTTTATGAATGGCTTTTCAAAATTATATTACTGTCACAGTTCACACTATATACTGCAAAATATCTGGAGCCTTTTATTACCTGTGTAACTTTTTATTTGGAAAATTTCATTAATGGGTTAAAATACTTTATTAGTTTAAATAATGAATTGGACTTATCGTACAGCTCTACACATAATTTTAATTCTCTTTTCTGATTGTTTTATATTATGATTCTTCACTCTCTTTCTGGATAATTGGAGAATATTCCTTCAGTCAAAACTGAAACATTTAGCTAAGGCAGAGTGCCTTTATTTCTGCATTTCCACTTTTTCTGCAAGTTCAGTTTCTTTACAGCAAGTATTTATGGCACAAATATCATAATTTCATTACACAAAGTTCTATCAGTAATTCACTTGAAAGTACAGTTTTCTGGATCTTCCTGTTGAAGTGCAACTGCTGGCCATGGGAACAGGCCACAGCTTTTATCTTAGCAAGTTAATAGTTAACTGGGAAGAATTTATAGTTCAACGATAATTACTTAGCAATTTTCTCTGTAAGTGGGACTGGGAATTAACATTCCTATATTTGCATGTAATAGTTCCATCTGAATTATCAAGATTCTAAGTAAAAGCTTTAGAATAAATTAAGGCTTTCAAGAAATAAACTGTTCCGCTTCAAGCAGCAAGAACAAAAGTACAAACTAAAATTTCTCATAAAAAGACATATATTAAATCCTCAGAAACATACTTCCTGCATTTCTGTAGGAAGTTGTTTCTACTCTAACATAAAATACATTATTCTTTTATAGCCCTGGAGAAGCCAAGCTTGGTTTTGAAGCGATCCTTGATATATCCGATTATCTGTCTCAGGGAAAGATTTTACATGACCTTTTAGTTCATGACTGTGCTGCTTTCTGAAGTTGTTCACAGAGGTAGGAAAAAAAAAAAGGAGTGAGAAAATTTTCAAAGCTGTTTTATTTAATTAGTATGGAATGACACCAATATGCTGTTTTACAAAGTGTTATCTGAAAGAGGAGGAAGATTAGTGATATTTTTAGCAGTTATTGAAGTGAATTTGATTTAGAGCAGGAAACAAAACTAAACATCTCTGGTTATGATGTAGCCTCTATGACTTAGGTCAAGTCAGCCAAGACATCCCATTATTCCAGGACAGTGTCTGGTGACTGTGCTTTGAGTCAGGATGAGACTGAGATGGGTCATTCACCACACTTTCTGTTTTATATATTAGTGCTGATGTGGAAAAAGAATAAAGCACTGGCAAGGGGGAATGGTGAAAGCAAGAAACAGAACAAATGAGAAGAATGGTGTTATCCTCCACCCCACCCCACCCCACCCCAGTGAATATTGCTCCTTTTTTGATATCTAATAGTTGTGAAAGAAGAGTATATGCAACAAACACAGGAATCCAAAGTTAGTAGGATGGTAGAGAAAATGAAATTAACGCGGGGTAGAACTGAATGATTAAGGTTTGTGCCAGGTGAAGCAGCTGAGCCTATGGCACTGAAAAGGACAGGTCCATTCTCTCATTATCTTTCCTTCTCCCAGCAAAAGCCTCCTCTCTCACCATCGCTCCCCTTCTTTGGAACATCTTTGGTGGTTTTCTTGCTTTTTCGTAATTTGTGTCAGATCACTAAGCAAGTTGAAAACTGAGCCAGCAAGGAGAGGAGCTTTTGCTGGTTTGGTGAGCTGAACAGTTCACTAGTGGTCTGATGAAAACCAAAGCTTGGGCGAGGGAGGACATGCAAGTGTGCTGCCGGGGGGCAGAAAGGACAAGTGAGCAAGAACACCCCTGCTACTAGCAGGGAATCATTAGATCTCCAAATCCTCAGTTGCATCCCAAAACTGGAAGCCAGGAGGCTGGCTGGGACTGGCTAAACCAGAAGGTGTTGGGAGTGGGAGATAGGAGGTGAATGAAGTTGGATGAGGATGCAAGACTGTGATCTTTTAAGTGGGTGATAATAATAGCAAAGCAGGAAGAACAAGAGAGACAGTGGTTAATCGAGCAAGGGGAACCCCAGTGGACAGGGTAGTGAGTGTGGCCATGGCTAGGATGGAGAATAGGAATGGAGTATCACAAAACAAGTGGAGCATGGCAGATAGAGATAAGGGAGTTGATTTTTTTGTGGAAAAATGTGCAAAAGGATCTGAAACCATTAGAATGTACGTCATGAATGTAAACCTAACAGTCTAGATGATGATCCATGAAGTCAGTGTGTAGTATCATATGGAATTTTGGAGGTGCAGGGAAGAGAAAGGAGAAAGAAAAAGAAAGATGAGGTTAAAGGATTTTGGTTTTAAAGTCTTAGAGGTAGTAATGCATATTGTGGTGTAGGGCAGGCATCTTAACTGCTGGAAGAAGTTGTTGAATACAGTTCTTCAGATTATTTCTCAAATAATTTTGTTTAATTGACTAGTAAGATATATACCCAAGAGTTCCTTGTAATATATTCTGTACGTAATTGTAGCTGCACCTATCCCTGCTGATTATTAAATGGAGAATGTTGTGTTGCTTGTTACTGCCAATGAGAATTTTGTGGCAGCAGTTCACTTTCCATTAGAAAGAACTGAAAACAAGCAATCTGGCAATTTTGTGTGGTTGTCAAAAATTATGCACTGCTGTTTGAAAGCATGCCAGCTGCTAATGGCTTTCTCTGGGAGATCCATCTTACAGTCTTAAAATATAATAAAAGTACTTCAACCTATAAAGGACTGTTTACTATAATATGGATAAATACTTGAACAAGTATTATTCTTAAATTGGTCTAAGATTGTGAATACTCATATTTTAGTGCTCAAAGGTTTTGAAGGGAATGAAAAGCACAAAATTATATTTTTATTTTGGTACTTCACTTGCTGGTGGCTGGAGGATGTTTTCATAACTGTGTTCTGAGGGCTGCCCTACTCCTTGGGGCTTTTAACTGCCAGTTAAAACTGGGTTTCCCAGTTTTCCTGGGTTCCTTTGTGTTTGCAGTGTAAACATAGCTTACTTCCACATGAACAAGAATACTCTGATTCTAAAAATATAGCAGTTATATAGTCTTAGTTCTACACGTGTGTTTAAATTTCCAGCATTAAACTAGCAGGTTGAAGTATTCATGTGAGTAAGCCTTAGTTTTGAAATTTTTTGGGTGTATTATCATTAACCACAAAAAATTAATCTATCACAGTGCCAGTGCTAGAAAATTTGTAGCTGAAAAATGGGATACAGGCAATGTTTTATCCTAGATATTTAATAAAGGCAGCAAAAATACAAATATAAAGTTACTATCTGAATTTTATTTTGTCTTTTCCTAACTTAACTCTTTAAGCTCAAATGGGACAAATAAAGGCAATTAAGCGAAATTCAATACCAAGACCTTATGATATGTTCCTGAGCCATGGTTTTGGAAAATGAAGTTTCATATAAACAAAGCTCTGTTTGAAGGCTCTTATGACAGGAGACAGATGATATTATGTTGGTTTTGATGTTCCTTTTATAAGGAAGGGAAAGGTTTATAAATATCTTCTCTAATTGAAGTGGTTCAGGGAATTGCTAATTAACATTTTAAAAGCACTATAGCGTTCTGTCCATAACAAGTATGCACTTCATGAGGTAAGCTTGCATATAGATCACATGGAGACATGATGCATAGTTTCTCACAGGTAATTCACATGAAAGTAGTATACATGAGTGTGTTGCTTATTCAGAGTGTATGTTCTTTGAAGATGCTATAAAGGAGTTAAGAATTAAGAGACAGGTAAGAACAGAATTACGTAAAAAAAGGAAAACAGAATTAATTGTAAAATCTCAGGATCATTTAGGTTGGAAGGGACCTCTTGAGATCATCTAGTCCAACCTTCTGCTCAAGCTGAGTTACCTACGGCAGGTTGCCTGGGCTCATGTCTGGTAGGGTTTTGAATTTTTCCAAAGATGGTGACTGAAAAACCTCTCTAGGCAGCCTGTGTCAGTGCTTGGTCACTCTTACGGTAAAAGAATGTTTTCTTACATTCAGGTAGAATTACATACATTTTAATTTATGCCCATGATACTGTTGGCCTTTTTTTTTGCTGCAAGGGTACCTTGCTGGTTTATGTTCAACTTGCTGGCCACCAGGACCCCAAGGTCCCTTTCTGCAAAGCTACTTGCCAGCTGATTAGCCCCCAGCTTGTACTGATGCCTGGGGTTATTCCTCCGAAGGTGCAGGAATTTGCTCTTCCCCTCGTTGAACTTCATGAGGTTCTTGTCAGCCCATTTCTCCAGCCTGTAGAAGTCCCTCTGGATGGCAGGACAACCAACCCTCTGCTGTATCAGCCACTTCTCCTAGTTTTGTCTCATCAGCAGACCTGCTAAGGATGCACTCTGTCCCATTGCCTGAGTCAATAATGAAGATGTTGAACAGTATTGGCTGCAGCATTGAGTGCTGGGATACAGCACTAGTTTGTTGCCCAGTTTCAACCACTATTTTCATCAGGAATTAGTGCCACTGATCACAGCCCTCCGGGCCTGGTTGGTTAGCCAGTTTTTAATCCATCTCAGTGTCCACTTATCTCACCTATACTTTGTCAGCTTATCTATGATGATGTTATAGGAAACACTGTCAAAGGATTACTAAAGTAAAGGTAAACATACACTATTCTCACCATGTCCACCAAGTTAATCATCTCATTGTAGAAGGCAATAAGGTTGATCAAGGATGATTTCCCCTTTGTAAACCCATACTGACTGCTCCCAATCACCTTCTTGTCCTTCACGTGTTTGAAAATGCTTCCCAGGAGGATTTTCCCCATCACCTTCCCAGGGCCTGAGGTGAGAATGACTGGCCTGTAGTTCCTTGGATCAGCCTTCTTGAAGAGTGACATTAGCTCTCTTCCAGTCTTCAGGAATCTCTGCCAGTTGCCATGATCATTCAAAGAGCATACAGTAGCCTCATAAAGACAATGGCCAGCTCCCATGGCACTTGTGGGTGCAGCCTGTTTGGCCCCATGGATTTATGTATGTCCAGTTTGTTTAAATGCCCCCTAACATAGTCCTCCTCCATTGGGGGTGAGTCTTCCTCGCTCCAGAGATCCCTCTGATCTCAGGAACCTGGGATTCCTGAATGCAGGTTTTACTGGGAAAGACCAAAGTGAAGAAGGCATTGAGTACTTCAGTCTTCTCCATGTCATTTGTCACCAGTTCCCCTCCTCCGTTTATTTATTTATTTGATAATTTTTCATGGTTTTCCAAACTTGAACAGTCCTATCACAGTTTTTTAAACAAAGAGCGAGCTCATAAGCACATCAGGTTTATGAGATAAAGTATGATAGTGATGTTCAAAAGTTTGGAATAAAAAATTGGATCATATAAATCATGTCAATCAATTTTGATTGTTTAAAGTTATTGCCTTCCTTTTCTGACTATGAAATGATTACTGGGTCAACAGTAAAGAAATTTTATGTTGAATCTATTAGTGTCTTAATAGAACCAATATAATTCAGTACTATACACAGTTGTGGGGTAGCAGTCATGAGTTGTATTTTCCCTCACTGCTTTTCCTGTGGATTATCAACTCTGCAAATTAAATTACCATCTCAGTGTTGTCAGTACCATTAACTTCTGTTCCAAACTTGTTTCTTTTTGCCCAGTCCAAAACCTTGATGTGTCTAATATCTTATGGGGAACTGTGTTACCTAGAGACTCAGTATGGCTAAAATGGAAGTAATTATTTCTGAGATCTTTCCAGATATTGGCTTTCTGAATCATAGTGAGTAACACAACTATCCTGACTGCCACTTGGGTCTGGAAGGATCGTTATCCTCTTTGATATGGATTTCTGTTGCTCCTTCTGTAGGCATTTGCAGGCTGTATCCAAAATTTTCCAGTTAAGTCTGTATGTCCTTTCTAGATACGTAATCTTGCAAAATTCGCTAGTAGTATGTCCAACTAAAATCACAGTCAGTATATATATAGCTTTTTAATGGATCTTTGTTTTCCTGTGATATTCAGTGCAGTTGCTTATCATACAGTCTATTATGATTTCCTCCAAGGACATCATTCTGTGTTCTCTGTTAAGTCTTATGACACATGGTGATGATAAAAGATCATTAATACTTCTTCCCTGTGAAGCTAAAATCTTTTTATAGTGGTGTAAACAGTGTAAGGCAATGCTGCATTAAAACTGTAGATTTATGGCAGTTTGAAATGAATGTAGACAGGACTGGAAGTTCAAGACAAAGTCTCTGAGTTAAAAAGACCCTCTGAAGACTGACCTTGATAGATGCTGTGAACAAATAGCTCCTGTTTTAGTTGAATGTCTTCCCAGCATGGCACACTTAAACAACAGTTATATTTTCATCTCTCTTTGTAACATGTGACTTTTCAGTCAAAGGCAATCAGTGAGGGGAAACCAAGTGAATTAAATTGGAATGAAAAACCAGAGACAGCTTAATGTTTTATGCTGGTCATAGATTAACGATTTTCTGTTTAATGTGAGGGAGAAAAGGCCAAAACATTCACACTGGTTTACAGTTTGTGCATTCAGTTTAAGAGACTTACTGTAATGAAATGGACTTCTTTCTTCATCAGTATAAAAATAATTTCTTGAAGTAAAATACTGGCATAATGTAGAAGCTGTCATTTATTAAATCTGTATGTATTCTGTTGGCCATTTAAAACAAGTCGATAGAAATGATTCAGCTGACATTTTTCTTGATGGATTGGGATGATATATAAACCAAGAGCAAATTCAAGTACTTACCTCTGTAAGTATAAATTAATAATGTATATAGGCATTTTTAAAAGCTATAGTATCTACTTTTTAGTATTTTGTCTCTGAAAAAGTGACATTGCACCAAATCCAGCTTGTAAAAGTGGTGTAAAAATTCTGCATATTCCCTGCTAAATATGTACTTTAAAATATATACAATGAAAATGAATAAAGATGCAGTTTACATGTTTGTGGTATATCATATCAGTAAATAATTTTGAATAGTCTTTAATGATTTAGATGAGACATTAGATCTACAATAATACATTTAAATAATACTTACAAGTAGTTAATATTATTTAGGAGTCATAGCATTAAAATACAGCACCTAGTGGTTTAATGATGTCTTTAGTTGTTTGTGTCAGAGGAATTTGGGATTAGATTATGACTACCCTTACATTTAGATTATGGCAGCCTCTCATTCCCTCCAAGTGTTTCGGATTTTCCAGAACATGGTGAAAGATCTCTTCAGGACTGTGTGTTATATTGCTGGGATCAGTGAGGTGAAAATAGGACAGAAAGTGTCAAGAAGTGTGGAATGTGTTTTACTGGAGGAATTTTAAAGATTCTTTACCAGAACAAGGGATGAGTAAGGAAGGAAATACAAATAATTCACAGTCCCTCACCTGAGTGACATTCTCTGTATACTGCCACTTGCAGCATCCTGTGTGATAAAGATTTTAATGCCTTGTAATATTCTACCTTTTTTTACATTTATGTTTTGGAAGTGTTAAAATGAAAAGTGCTGGTTTTTTCATAAGGTTTGCTATTACAGTGAAGGAACATATGGGATACTTTTGTATTCTGGATACAGTGAGGTTCTCTGAAATAGTCCTAAGTGACCACTTAGCATTTCTTTGCTATCAGTACACAATTTAATGATGTTGACTTGAATATTTCAAAACTACGAAGATTAAGAGTATAACTGTTGAATGGTTTAGCTAATGTGTGACCATGTTTACTTTCACATCTTTTTAGTATGTTGGAGAATTAAGCTGGAAAAACTTTATGTGTACTAAAAAGACTGACTTTATGGGGAAAGGTATTCTGAATTTCTATTCTGTAACTTCTTCAGTGATTTCTTTATTTGTATTTCTGCCTTATGAGTAGCAAATATTTCCTGATTGTCATCCCCTGTAAGTTGAACTGCTTACCTCACCAAACCCACTAAATATTTATTGAATAGAAGAGAAAACAATTTTTATTATGTGTACAAACTGAAGTGGTTTGGTTCTTGTTCTCTGACCTTCACTGTTTCTGTTACAGAAACATCAGTGTAAAAATAACAAAACTGTAGTACAGGGGAGTCTGGCCAATAACAAGTTTTTACTTCGATGTATATATGAGCTTATTAAATATTTTTGAGGGAGAAGTTGCAGAAAGGCTAGAAGTGGTGGTTACCATTCCTTTTACCCCCTAAGACTTCACATTTTTTGGCAGCTCGCCTAGCAGCGCTGACAGCCGCGGGAGGCCCTGCCAGCTGGAGGGGCACACCCTAGGTTCCCAGCCTGCTCCCAACAGCTTCAGCTGTTATTATCTGCAAAAGTACTAGGTGCTTCTGTGTGACCTAAGATGTTAAACATGCTTACCCCATATACATAATTGGTATATGGGATATAGTTCATATTATTAGTGTATTTATAACAAATAGCTTGATTTCCATGTCCAGAGAAACTGAACAGTAGAGCCACAAAGGCAGACTTGGCTAAAAGCAGCAGAATTTTCCTGAGTCTATTATGGCAAATTAGGAGTATTAGTCAGCAGGAGTCATTCCAAGTTCTTTGGGGCAATTACCAAAAAATGGCTTCTTTTATTGTATGCAGCACTGAAGTCAGTGTTTTTAACGTCCCTAGACTAACATTTTATTAACAGATACTTCACTCTGCTAGTTAATATTGTTTTAAAATTTAAATCTAAAGCTTTGGAGAGGGTAAAAGTTTTGGTTTTTTTCTTTCATGTGTTAATTTTGTGTAATTTAAGACACGTATATAACCTGTAAAGCTGCTGGCATTGAGCCATTTCCTCCTGTTTCCTCTCATAGTAATTAAAATCCAGAGGTTATCTCCTCTGAGCTTCTTCTAGAGTATATATTCCTGTCAGTAATGTAGTTGTCAATATGTTGTAAACTTGAGCAAATGTTCACTAATTTCTGATTCTTCAAAATGAGATTTGTTTTGTCTTAAGAAATTAAAGTAGTTAAGTAAGAAAAATGTATTGAAAACGTTATTAAAATAAAAGCTGTTCCACTTTGGAGAGTATGTATTTTTATATAAATGTATATTAAAATAAAGTTACAGTTACATATACATTTTAAATAGCCATTACAGTTTAAACTTGAGCATATATTTGATAGCTATACTTATTCATGCCAGCCAATTTTTTCTTTTTGGAAAATGCCTGCTTTTTTTTTTTTTTTTTCCACTCAGAGACAGTAGGCTTGTGAAAATTATTTTCTAGGTGAATAATAAAACCCAGCTAATATACTAAGAACAAAAGGCCAGCTTTGGCTGGTAATATATCTTTTTGCATAAGCAGAATAGTCTTGTATAAGACCGAAGTATTTATTTATAATGCTTTTGTTCCTAATTTCCTCTCATATGCTTCTTTCATGGGACATGGACCTAATAATTTTTGTTCTAGTTTACTGTAACAGATTATTCTTTAAATCTGACACACAGTGAAACTACAGTTTTAAATATTATGAATAAGAGAAGTACCACCATATAAATTGCCAGGAACGGTTTGCACCTTTCTTTCTTGTGATTAATTTGTATTCTACTTTTATACTTATTTATGCAAGTTATAATTAATTATGCAAAAATGAAAGATGTTTGTAATCCAAAGATGGGAAGAAAAATGTTAGCACATACTTCTTCAGTTTTTCACAACTCTCTTACTTTCTAGCTGTCAGTCTTCTATCTTGAAATCAATTTGTAATCTGAGAGGCAGTGTTCAATTTCAGTATTTTTCTTATATTTTTCCAAGTCATGGAAAAAAATATATTCCTAATTTTGTTGCATAGTTGGACAGTCTTAATCCATCCTGAGGGTTTTTTCGCCAATCTGGATTAGCAAAAGAGGCCAAACCTGAGTAGCCCAGAGAGTCAGATTTTTCATCTCATCAGGCACTGAACTGTCCAGTTCTGTTTGTCCAGTCCTTTTCATCAAGGTGTTTGGATAACATGTAAACTATTTCACCTTGCAACCTAGACAAAAGATTTGTTTCCATTCTGTTCAGATTTTGTTGTTGGATTTACTGGTGGCCAGTAAGAACCTCAGGTTTAAAGGCTTTGTTCAAAGGTTAGCAGAAAATGGGCTACAGTTTGAAGCTATTTCAGATTTCCAGGATGATATGAACTTAGTGAGAGGTATCTCTTTTGTTAAAGAGCTACCTTTGTGATAGTAAAGTCCAGTGAGATTACTTTCTTCTGTAACAGCTTCAAAATGAAGTTTTATATCCAAAACAGGCCAAAGTCTGGTTTTTTTAAATTAAATTAAACAGTGTTTTTTTTCGTCTTCCATGGTGTTTCTGACCTTACTAATTTACTTTCAAGTCCCTCTTATTTCCCCTCTGTGTAATCATATTTCAGGTAGAGTAATGCAGATGCTTTGTATGAGAGCAGTCACGTAGGGTGTGTTTGCATTTCATGTCTGGTCCACGTTAGCAACCCACTGCTTTTCCAGTTTGGTGTATGAGACTCGCTGGATGGATACTCAGGCAGTTCAAAGAGTAGTTTGAGCTTGAACAATTCTTGCATAGTTACAGTTGCCACGGTGTGTCTGCACAGATCTCATGCATCTATCAAAATCTTCAAGGCAGGGCTGGCATTACACACCATCTCCCACCCCAGCGAGTTACAGCCATTCCACTCTTGTGGCACATAGCAGGGACCTTTCTTCATTTGGGTTAGGTGCGACTATAGGATCAAAGGGGATTTCAGGCTACAAACAAGGCTGTGACAGCCTGGGCTTGAGGCATTAATAATGTGGATGGTCAATGAGGCAGAGCATAAAAGCAGGTTCAATTAACTTCGTAAAGTAAGTTGCAGCTCTGTCATCAGAGGGTTGAGTTCTCTTATGTGTAACTCTTATTGAAATTGATGTTAAATGTGCAAATTGGGCTGGCAGCTGGGTGTTCCAGCGGAACAAATGAAAGGTTTCTTGGAATTCAGGTCTGCTTTAGCAGCTTTGGCTGCTAAAACTAACATCTAATTATACTAATATTTAAACAGTCGTGGCCTTGAATAGTCATGGAAATACTTCCACCCATCGTTTTGGTGATGTGTTCATAAGCCAGCTGTATAGATTACTGCTCCTCTTTCTTACCCAGCAATCATCCTTACTACACTCCTACAGCCCCTTCATCACTTCTGCTTTATTCCTATTACTTTTCTCCTTCATATGACTTATGTTTTCCTACCTGTACCTTTTGAAAGTAGAAAGTTCATACTTTGCTTGTTCACAAGAAATGATCTCTGCCACGCGTTTCAGTACCCTGGGCAATTACCTGTAAGATCATTTCACAAATGAAAGGAATGAATTCTGAATTACTGTTACTTTCTTACTCTACAAGATCTTTGGAATGGATGTAAAATTGCAGAACAGAAAAAGCACAGTTTTAGGTGCCCTAGGGTATCTGAGGCATAGGCACAGAGTTGGCAAATCTGACTGGGGATGATCTGCACCTTTGTGGACTGGGGTAAATTACATTTAGCATCTAACATTCACTTAGGCAACTGAATCCCAATAACTGTATTGTAAATGATGTGACAGCTTTATATTGCATCAATGTTGTTAACTTTCATTAAGCCAAATTAATCAAAATTGGATTTATTCCTTCAGAAAAAAACATTTTTTAAAAAGCCTGTCTGAGTTTTGGTCTAGAATCTCACCATACATTTTGGAACTTTGTAGCCTGTCTTTTTTCATTGTTCTAAAAATTGAACTCTATTTATTTTTTCATGCTTTTTTCAGGAATTACTGGTATTTCCGTATTACTATTCCAGTTAAGTATAATTTTGTCATTGTCTCAGTGGCAGTGTAGTAAGGCACGTCATTTGACTTCTAACCATAAAACTTAACTATGTTGGATTTTCTGGAAAATGATTTTATGGTCCTCAGCCTACTGAAATAGCATCCCCTTTCTTTAATCCTAGTAGGGAACTTGATGAAGCAAAACTAATTGTACTGCTTGGTGACACAAGTGTAGGGCTTAGGAGGACAAACCTTAGAGCTCTTTGGCCAATGTGCAGAATGTGCATAACAGGCTTACAGTTAAAACAGAACTGTGAGCAACAGAAATAAAAGGAAGTATGCATCTCATTTGGTTCCTTTGGCATCTACATATTGAAGATGAAAGAATTTTAAAATATAAAGTATGCCTTTTGCATGAATCAGAAATATGACCAATAGTGTTTCGCTGTCACATTCATATAGTGCTGTGCTTTAGCATGGCATATGTTATCGCCACACCTTGAAAGAGAAAACCACCCTTTTCAAGAACAGTACTGAATGCATGCTTAACTTAAAGCGAGACTGAGAGCAAGTATGTACTTATGATCAATTTAAATAGGAATGCTTCCCAAAACAAAATTATATGCTAGATGGCCACCAATTGCTAAGTTGTAATTTTATTTTTAAAGTAAATGTAATACTGGCAACCTTGAGGTTGCTGGATTGCAGTAATGACTGGTATTTATATCTGATTCATTAGCATGCCAGTGAAAAATTTCATGTGACAAAAATCCATTTGGCTAATGAACCACCTTTTAATTAGACCTTGAATCTTCAAAAGAATACAGCTTATTTTTTTCCTCAGTAATGTAATATAACTGCATGGAACAGTTGCAAAAATGAATTGAATGACAAAAATATTTTCAAGTGAATTAAGCAGACTACTTGTTAGGTGCTTAGACATCTAAGGCTTTCTTTTGCTCTGCCAGACCGGACTGAAGCCAATAAAAAGGGCCAGGTTACATAAAGAAGGGTGTTTTCTTCTGTTTCATAATAGAACCTTTGGGTTTAAGAAAGCCTTGATAAAGCAAAGATACTTGTGGCTTCTTCTGGTGATTTATACAGTTATTTTGACGTGCAAGTGTTAATGAACATGCATGTAGTATCTTGCAGATGTTATACAATCAGCCATACACTAAGCCTGAAAAAAAGTCTTTCCAAAAAAGCACTTTAAAAAAACATTTAAAATGTCCCCAGACTTGACTGGTTTAATGTGTAGATGGGTCAGAATTGAGACTGTGAAATGTAGCTTGTCATTTTGGCAGATACTTGTTAAAACATGAATAAATACAGACTGTCTTAGAAAGAAATTTAGGCAGTAACTATTGTTGTAAATTTCTAGCTCTTTTTTGCATCGTTTCTGATCAGTAGTTTTAAGATTGCTATAATTAGACGGTCCTTTATTTAATCTTACTGTAAAACAAAGTAAATGAGTGGTGTTGAGAGGTAGCTATTTTAGAGTAGCATGTTCCCTCATGACTTCTGAAACTTCCTCCATTGTACTGTTCCTTCATTCCCCTTTTTCACTATCCCAACAGTTCCTCCAGTCCTAGTCAGTCTTCATCACTAACTATAAAATCAGTGTTGCTGTACCAGAGTATGCATGTCCTGATACCTGACCTGACCTTTCTGAGGGGTAGGAATACTGCTCTAGCCAACACATATCATATCATATCATATCATATCATACTGTTTGGGGAGAAGTGCCTTGAAGAACTGGAGAAAGCACTCACTGAGCAGTAAAAAGGCAGGTGAAATTCAAGGAGATAAATATGAAGCTATGCACACCCCCCCCACCCCCCACCCCCCCCAATTTCACTTCATATATAAAATGAAGCAGACCATTACCTTTCAGGAATGAGGTCTTTGAGTCATGACAGATAGTTTCATGTAAATATTTGTTGAAAAATCAATAGTTTTCAAAAAAGCAAATGGAATGCCAGGAATTTTTAGAAGAGAAATAAACCCCAAAACCATTATGCCACTTTACAAGATCTAGCGCTTTCAAGCTTCAAATATCTTGTAGTTCTCACTTCTTCAGCTCAAAAAGTATATGGTAAAATTGGACCATGTTCAGGGAAGGACAACAGGATGTTTTAAAGCACACAAAAAATTATCATGTGAGGAATAACAAAAAAACTATTCAGCCTGGGGAAAAAAAAAAGAGTGACGAGATGTATGATAGAGACTGTAAAACTGAGTGGCTGGAGAGGTTGTATAGGGCTGGATTTTTCACTCTCTCTCCAACTGTACACCAACAGTGTTCAGTACACCAACTGAAGTGCACCAAAACATGTTTGTAGGAGCCAATTCAGAAGAAACAAAAGGACGTAGTCCTTCATGCAGTGTGTAGCTGAGCTGTGGAACACTTTGCCAAAGGATGCTTCAGAGCCTAACATTTACATCAGCACAGGGGACACTAGGAGTAGAAGTCTGCTGTGAATTACTGAACAGCTTGTGCAAAAACAGGCATCCAAGTTGTACATGGTGGGAGGACAGGAGAGTACGTGGAGGCAGTATCATGTGCTTACACACTTCCTTAGGCATAGGGCTCTGTTAGATGTAGGATTAGATGTAGGATACTGAGCTAGTCAGGCATTTGACTCATGTTCTTTATCTCTTCCCCCCCACCCCCCTTGTATTCCCAGTTAATAACACTGCTTACACTGATGTTATCCGCTGTCTTGTTGAGTGATCTAGTACTGTTTAGGAATGTTTTGCAGTCTGTCCTTAATCTGAAAAGAATTCTGTTTCTCAGAAAGGCAGTCAGTTCCCAGAAATGCTGTTAGGGATAAAATAAATATTGCTAGACAAATTATTTGGGGGAAATATTTAATTCCATGAAGTTACTTCATTTCATGGTTTTACGACTGATCCTGGAGAGAAAAGGGAAAAGTTGAGACAGTGTAGTTTGTCCTACTGAACTTTTTACTCACTTCAAGTTGTTTTATATTAGACTGTTCTAGTATCAGTCAATATATGGAACTGAAAACTTTCACTTGCTGAGAAACAACACTTATTTTTAAGGAACTATGTATACCTGTCTTATCATATAGATCAGAAGTAGTTTATAACTGCTTTCTAAAATTTTTCTTCATACTAATGAGCAGATGATCTCTTTTTTTAATGCCTGGCTAGCTGATCATGTTTCAGCTACAAGGGACTTGAGATTTGAGTCTAGAAAAGGTCTGATATTACAATACAAGCATGTAAGAATTTCAATCCTATGACACGTCCTAGGTCAGGTAGAAGTAAAGGGAGGAACCATTGGCTTTCCTACATTGTGCTTTAGTCTGGAATAACCATATTTTACATAATTTTGTTAATTTTTGTTTCAGTTAATAAGCTGTGATACGTGATATCATATCACACCCACCTACTTCCTGAGTTCTGTACAAATATTTTGTAGTTTGCAGTAGGCAAATATAATTAGCAGTATTTTCTGAATATTTAATGTAGAACTTCTCCAATCCTCCAGTTATAACAGGAAATTTTGAAGAACGGGACTATGAAGGCATATGTTGAGCCGGAATTGAAGCTCTTGAAAGGTTGTAGTAAAATGTATGTTTACTTTGGGTGAATATATGTGACCGCTGTATCCTGACACTCAATCAACCTGATAGGTCACTCATATGCATCAAAATGTTGACAGTAGGATGAAGTGGTAACTGCACAGCATCTTGTCTGAATGCAGTATTTTCAGTTGGCAACCATTTTTAACAATTGAGGAGAAGCCACTCATGGATGCTGCTATAAATTAATCTTTAGCTCACAGATATTATTCGTGTAGCGTATATGTCACTACGTGTTATTAAAAAAAAAAAAAAAACAGGATGCCAGGAAAAGCTTAAATGTAAAGGAAATAGTTTGAAGCTTTACTCAAAGAAAGCTAAAATATTTTAGCAATCTATTATCACTTCCACACCCCCACGTTTTCACAAAGGAAGGTATCTAAATAGGTGGCATAGTTTATTTTCAGAAGTACTGTTCACCTCTAGCTTCTTGTGAAATCTATGAAAGCAGGGGGAATATTCAACAGCTATGAAAATGGAAAAAATGTCCAATGATTGTATGTAATAATAAAGTCAGAAATAGTACCAAAGGAAAAAAAATATAAATAAATAAATTATTTTTCAGGAAATTAATAGAGAAAGAAGACAGCCTACAGATTGCTTTTTAACTGCTTCATTGTCCCATGTTTAATTCAGCCAGCTCATGATTAGCTGAGGCAAGCGGGTCTTTGGAATGCCTTAGATAAAATAGAATCATGGATAATAATTAAATAATGTAAAATAGGCCATTCAATATTACCATTTAAGTTTAGCAGAAAAAAGAATGCAAAGCAGTGTCAGTGACACAGCTCAGATTCTCATACAAGTGCTGACAGGAACTGAGAAAAACACATCTCAGTGCTCTGTAAGTATGGCTATACTGCTTTGCTGACATTTTGGATAAATAGAAGCCCATTTGTGAATCATGGTGGGCCACAGTAAAGGTAATCCACATGTTTAATTGAGACTTGACTGCAAGCATACTGGAAATTGTATCCTATGGAGAATCTTTTTCATTGGTGATGGGACTTGAACATATGTGAAAATTCAGTTCAGAGGATTTGCAGGATTGGTGATCAGTTCCCTTTACCCAGTCACCCCATTTTCTTAAGACTGCAAAAGTCAGTGTAGGTCTGTCTGTGCCTATAAGTTAATTTGGTAGTGTTTCAAAGATCACAATGATAACATTTAACATTTAGTTGATAAAAGCATAGCATGGCTTTGGAGTTTCTCTAGGCTCATGATGCACTGAACATTCATTCATAGATACCTGCATTAAAAAAAAAGAGTCTGCTGAATCTTTTGAAAGGTTGTGTGATGCAGACCAACTTAGGTTCCTCATGACTCAGTAGTGACACTGAGTGTACTGATGCCGGTCTTGCAAGAGTGTGAACCAAAATAATCTCTTTCTGCTAGCTGCAGCCCTCATGCTGAGATGTCACTACTGAGTATCTGACCATTGCAGAGAGGTGTTCAGTGCTTGCTTTTTGTTCTTGCCTTGGTTAAGCAGAAAAAGTAAGTATCAGTTGTTACTAGACATGTGACATAGCATAGCTGTAGGTCTTTAGGAGGTGAATTAAATAATTTAAGGTGTCAGACTGGTGTGTTTGCTTCTTTTATAATTAGATGTAAATATTAATGTGGCTGGTTTTGCAGGAGAGGATGGAGATTCCTTAATGACTCTGAACTGAGTGATCCTACAGTTACAGGAATGCATTTTTACTAGTGGTGAACACAGGTTTTTACTTATTAATTTAGAATCATAGAATCATTTAGATTGGAAAAGACCTTTAAGATCATTGAATCCAACCGTTAACCTAGCACTGCCAGTTTCACCACTAAACCATGTCCCTGAGCACCACATCTACGCGTCTTTTAAATACCTCCAGGAATACTGACTCAGCCACTTCCCTGGGCAGCCTGCTCCAATGCTTGACCACTCTGTCGGTGAAGAAATTTCTCCTAATATCCAAACTAAACCTCCCCTGGTGCAACTTGAGGACATTTCCTTTTGTCCTATTGCTTGTTACCTGGGAGAAGAGACCAACACCCTACTCACTAAGCCTCCTTTCAGGTAGTTGTAGAGAGCAATAAGGTTTTCCCTGAGCCACCTTTTCTCCAGACTAGACAACCCCAGTTCTCTCAGCCACTCATCATAAGACTTGTTCTCTAGACCCTTCACCAGCTTCACAAGCCCTTCTCTGTTCACAAACAACAGGTCCAGTGGGGCGCCTTCCCTAGTTGACTTACTCACCAGCTGTGTCAGGTTGCCTTCCACAGACTTCAGGAGCCTCCTAGACTGTTCTTTCTCTGCTGTATTGTATTTCCAGCAGATACCTGGTAATTTGAAGTCCTCCATGAGAACAAGAGCGAGTGATTGTGAGACTCCTCCCAGCTGCTTATGGAATATTTTGTCTGCCTCTTCATCCTGGTTGAGTGTTCTACAACAGGCTCCCACCGTGTTATCTGCCTTGTTGGCCTTCTCCCTGATTCATACCCATAAACACTCAACCCTATCATCACCATCATTAAGCTCTAGACAATCAAAATGCTCCCTAACATACAGGGCTAGCCCACCACCTTTCCTTCCTTGCCTATCCCTCCTGAAGAGTTTATAGCCATCCATTGCAGCACTCCAGTTGTGCAAGTCATCCCACCATGTTTCCGTGATGACAACTACATCATAGTTTTCCTGCTGCACAATGGCTTCCAGCTCTTCCTGTTTGTTGCCCACGCTGCATACATTGGTGTAGATGCACTTCAGCTGGCCTATTGATCCCGCCACCTTTTTGAGGGGAGAAGCCCTAATTCCATGACCATTCTCAGGTGGTTCTGTGGTTTCTAACCCATCAATAACCATTGCGTCTTTGCTGCTGCATGGATCTCCATCCCATGCCCTCACTGAGATGGCAAAGGACCTCACTAGCACCTGTCCCTCAAACACTGGCGTGCTGCCCCCAGGCTTGTCTCTAATCAGACCGGTTTTATCCCTTTCCTCCTTCAAATGTAGTTTAAAGCTCTTTCAGTGAGCCCTGCTAACTGCTGTGCAAAGATCCTTGTCCCTCTTTGAGACAGGTGTACCCCATCTGTTGCCAGCAGGCCTGGTGTCATGTAAACTAACCCATGGTTACATTTCAACTTATATTGAGTGGTAAGTGGCAGGCTTGTTGTCTTTCCACTTGCACACATTCAGGACTCATATGGCTAAATGTGTTGATGGACAAATTCTTCATATCAGGATTATTTTTTATTGTTTGTATCCTAAGGAACCTGCCCTCCCAGATAAGTACAGCTGTTTAAGCAGTTTGATTATATACTTCACCAAGAACATCTTTCTGCTTGGCACTTGTGGTTACGGTACACTGAAATCTTAATTGGAATCCTTTCACAGTCTGTTTCTTCTAAATCTCCATCACCTTTCTCTCACTGTCTTTTGTCTTCTAGCTCTCCCTCTCTTTCTTCTTCTCATCTTAATCCTTGACCCTGGGCAACTTTCAGCCAGCTCCTCCATTTATTACTTCCTCTGTTTTGTCTCTCTGTTTGGCACCTTGACTGACTCAAACACTGTCACTGCTCCATTTCTTTCTGCCTTCTGTTCACTCAAATCTCTCACTCCTTATACATCAGATATTTTGAGAAGTTTCAGTGTTTGTTTGAAGACATGTAATGTAGGTCCTTCTCCATTAAAAATAGATTATTATTCTCCATCTCTTTCAGTCAGTAGCTGAACCTGAGCTGTGTTTGCTTTTTTTAAATATGTTGCCTTTCATTTTTTTAAACTGTCAGTTATCATGTACTGTGTTATCATTTTGTTTGTTTAGCATTAAGCGCACCGCTAAGCATAAAATTTTAGTTGATTCTATGGGTTAAATCTTTCCACCTGTAAGAGTCTGGCACAGCTGTATGTGCTAAGTTACAGGACTATGACACAGAATCATAGAATCATAGGATCATTTAGTTTGGAAAAGACCTTTAAGAACACCAAGTCCAACTATTAACCCAGGGCTGC
>JAVJGI010000063.1:55485731-55496211 GCA_035590275.1 Ibycter americanus
GCAGCCCTGGGTTAATAGTTGGACTTGGTGTTCTTAAAGGTCTTTTCCAAACTAAATGATCCTATGATTCTATGATTTTGGATGTAGTATTTATTTTCACAGTCTGATGATAAGACGATGTTCGTATCCCCGAGCTTTCAGTGCCTTATTTGTCTTACCTGTAAATTTGACAAGATAAAGAAGTTGTTTACTAAACTCGAAAAGGCTGTGTGGTAAAAGTTGCCACGGAACCATTAAGTACTCAGCCTTCCTGTGTTTACTTTGCTCAGTCTTTCAGTCCCTTGGGACAATAGATGGCAGCAAATCTCTGTTTGGGCAGTCTTCTTTCTACATTCAGCGTTCACAGGAGCCAGTAACTAATTGGTATAAACTGTAAAACCTGGAAGACAGTTTGAGTAGCAATTGGACTGCCTTGGAAGCCTTTTTTGCAGAAGCAAAAAAATACAATAGATGTTGTCAAATCAGTTAAGTTGGCTAAAGAATAAACATATGCATTTTAAAACTTCCTACATTTAGCCTGTGATTGAATGGATATATACATGTGTTTGTATATACAGGCATAAAATATGTGACTTTTTTTTAAACACACACTCAGATATTTTAAAACATTCATAACAAATTTATGTATCAAATAAACCTAATTCAACCACAGTCTCAAATTATAGAACTGTCTACATTTCCTCTTGGTGGATTACAGTGGGTTGCCAATTTAATAAAAAAATAGTTGTTTCCTGGATAATGGTAAGTAGCAGTAAAATCCATCTGTCGGAGCTGACAGAATGATGAACCTGAGGGAAAAATATGACCAAGTATTTAAGAATTAGCTTAAAATAGAATAGTTAGAGAGGTGGTTAAAGTTCTTCTTTCATATTCCACTGTCTGCTGAGGTGGATGGGTCTCAGCCCAGAAGTGGTTGTATGCTAATGGTGTGTACAGGTGAGAACTGGTGCAGGGAAGAATGGGGTCATCAGCTAGCAGGGTAAACCCATAGATAGCAGACCATTAAGTAATTATTGGAATAAAGGGTGGAGAATAGAGGCTTGGTAACAGACTTGGGAGCTGTCTGCCAACAGCAAAAATACTGTAAATTAATATGATGGTGCATAAAATTAAATTTGGACAAAACTGAATCTCTGTAGCTGAGGGACGTACTAATTTTTCTGGTAACCAAAAAAGCATTTGGCGGGCTGAGTATTCTTAGCTATGCCACAGTGAATTATGGGAAATACCAGCTGTTACAAGAAGGAATTGCGAATGTGACCTCTTGCTACAGCTCTGTATCACTTATGAATCAATGAAAACTATTAGACTAACCACATTATGGGTAAAATTCACTGCCACATAGGAATTTTCTCTTCACCAGTAGCTGACCTGGAATAGACATCTCGAAACAGAGGGGACACAGATAAAAATAACTGATTCAAATTGACGGCAGAATGCAACTGTAGTCAGGCTTTGAAGTATTGGTGGTAATGCTGAGTGGGGTGGGCAACCAGTGATTAGGTAATTACAACACCAAAATGAATTCACAAAGAGCCCTGAATGAAAAATGGTAGTATTTACTGGGTTTTCATATGTATATTTGCATTTTAATGCTGTTTTGATACTACACTTTATGTAGTATCATATAAAGTAGATACATACTTTATGGAAGCAGGTGTGGTTTTTATAGGTTATATGACAAGATTCCAGTTTTTTTGCAATGTAAAGTCAGTAGATACCCACAAAAACCGTAGCATTGGTGTGTGACAGAAATCCGGAGAAATGCTAAAAGCAGGCATGATAGATTTGCTAGCATTGTACACATCATGTCCAATTACCTTAGAAATGGTGATTTTTACTTTTTCTTCTCCAGTCACCTGGAGCTTTCTTTATATTTTCCACATGTTATAATCATGTAAGTAGAGTGGCCAGAGGTAACTGGGCTAATTGTATAGAGCAATAAAGATGAGGTCAAAGTTCAACTGATAAATTTTATTTAGCTTATTTTACTACAAAGCATAATATTTGTATTTCTGAACTTAAAGTTTTCTAAATATCAGAATGACTTATGTAATGATGTAAGGACCAACAAGAAAAAGTCTAGCAAATGTGTAAAAATATACGGAAAAGCAGTGATTCAGAAAGTCAGAAAGAAATTCTCTCATTAGATACCTGATCTTAAAGATGGCACATCTGGACTTGAACGTGTCCTAAAATACACCGTCTTGTGTTTGAATATCTTGATACAGTTCTATATTATGTGCAGTGCATAATTTCAAAAAGTGTAAGGATGTGTAATACTCTTTGTGCAGGAATGCTGTCTCTTGATAGGATCTCTTTTTGAGATTTTGCATGAATAAGAAGAAAGACAAGTTTACTCATGCAATAATAACTGATTTGTACTTTGGATTGTTGGCCATTTTACCAAGTATTTTACTTTACTATGCTTATTGATACAGTGCGGCACCTAAATTATTTGGAGCTATAAGCTTTCACAAAGTTTGAAAATCAGCCTGTATTTAAGCGAACAGGCTTACAGGTTCCGATCCTAGTGCCTCGTTTTTAATATGGTCTTTTGAAATCAGGGGAAATGCAAAAAATTAAAAATTAATTACAAAATTGTAAGTGCAGTTGCTTGTATAATGCTAAGCTACGGTATGTAGCAGCCAGAAATTGTGCTAGTATCTGAATTTTTCACTAGAATGTTCCAAGACGGTTGTGTCTGTGTATATGAAAGAGGGTATGTATCCTACAGAATATAAACAGACGTGTATATATCCTATATCACATCAGACATTACACTTCAGAGAACACACTGAGTGGAATTCATTGGTTTTCTCATTGCTAAATTAGAGGCTATCATGCAGAAAAAGACTTATTACTCTTTTGGGGGACCAATAAACCAGTGATGCTGCAAACGGGAGGGAAAGTGCTGGGTGGTTGTTGTGCATGACAGATGTGCACTTTTGGCTGTCAGGTTTTGCTCTTATCTCTCCCACTAAATTCACACCTGTTTGTTTATAACTAAACCATTCCAAAACTAGGTTGATACTAGAGCAAGGTGAAGTGTTAAGTATCACTTCTGATGGAAAGACTGCTTTTTATGCATTCAGTGTAAGGGACTAATGTGGATTAGCGTAGTCCCCACTAAGGCTGTGTTTAGTCAGTGTCAAAAAGTTTGTCTTATCAGTCTGTTGAGCTTCCTTAGCTTAGCTTTATACTTCACAGCCACCTCTGAAATATGTGCGTAACAAGCACATTCAGGAGGGGAAGTAAGAGTGCCTTGGCAGAGGAGGAGAGGTGAAAACTCAAGCACTTTACATACAGTGTGTGTCTGTGTATGGGGGAAAGACAAGCAGCCCACTTCTTTTGCTAGATCTGTCCCACAAAATTTAAGTAAAAAACATTTTTTCTAAGTGAAGGTGAAATATGTACCCCATTTATGCCATCCTGTTTTGCTTTAAACAAACAGGAAGACTAAGTGCATGTGTTGGTAGCATGTACCAGAATTTAAAAAAGATGTAGAACTTTCTATATGCAGAGATTATCTGCAGTTGCATACAATTATTTTATTTCACTTCAATTCACTTCATTTCATTTCATTTCATTTCACTTCACTTTGGCATTTCAGCAGAGTCTGCTTTAAAGGATGACTTCACTGAACGGCTGACTAATTTGGATGTGGCAAACAGAGATGAAGATACCTGGGTTTTGGATTGCAGATTGGGGCACTCAAGCCCGTTTGCTCATTCAAGTGACAAAGAGAAGATCAACAGAAACGTGTTGCATTTGAGCCTGGAACTGAATGTGAGTAGGACTCTATTCATGCTATATTGGGTTTGGACAAGCATTTATTATATATAATTACGTTTCTAGTATGCATTTATTTCTGGTATGTCTAAAACCATGTTCCAACATATCTGACAAGCTGCAAAGTATTGGACAGTATACAGTTTTCCAGATGGTCTGTGAGTCTATATGCCTATGGGTGTCTAAGCTTGAAAGCGATACATACAGAAATTTTTTAGAACTATTTAAATAGATTAAGATACATGATGTGTCATTTCTCAAATCATGATGGGTGTTTAGTTTAAATTAGTTGTTTTCCTGGAAATGGATTGCAAGAGCTAGCAACTAGGAGACAACAAGGATAAGAACAGTTACCAGGAGGATTCAAGTCAGCAAGCAGTGTGTGTGCGCATGTGTGAGTGTGTGTGCCCATGCACACGTGCATGTGTGCGCGCCCACACGCATGTGCACAGCTCAGGACTGCTGGGAGCCGTGCTGTTGCTTCTCAGAGTTTTGGAACAGCTGAGCTGGCACTGGAGTCAGACTGGCCGTGAATGTGACAGGAAGTTTTTAAACTTCCTGGGATACAAGACACTGAAGCTGCAGACGGCAACCTGAGTTAATCACAACATGACTCTTGCTCAACGTGCCCCAGCCTAATCTAGCTGGAAATACTCATATGCTCCTGGAATGAGCAGTAACCAACTTACAGATAGACACATTTTGACAGTAGTTTTCAAACTGGAGGGAGAAGGGAACAGAATATAGTAGAAGAGAAAAGGATAGAATGGTTGAAAGAAAATGCTTTAAATAAAATAAAAAGACTACTTAATACAGTTTGTGTGCAAAGAAACACTAACATGAATTTGTGTAACAGTGACATCTTTTGGTAGAAATACCAGAATTGACTCAGAAGTACATTTTATATGTTTTTAATGATACTTACACTCGCTGTTGCTATTCTCTTGAGCTTGTTATAGAATTGATTTCTTGTCCTAACCTCCTTTTCTTAAAATAATTCATTAGAAATTTGTTGTAGTACTGTGAAGGTGCAGGGCTATCCTTTTAATAAAATGTTGAGATGAAAACAAATAACCGGACTGAAAAGAACTATGATGTAGTTTTTATCACTGCTACATACATATGGTACAACAGGAAGAATCCAGTCCATGAGGATACTTCGGATTTTCAAAGTCCTTGTATAGAGAGAAAGAGGGGTTCCAAATTAAAAAACATTTAAGAACAAAAATCTGCGTAAAATAGGAGACTTAGAAGATTAGTAAGCACTTTGTTTCCATTTTTCTTACTCTTTTTTAAGCAGCATTTTCTGTCTAAGAATCTAATTAATCATATTATGAAAAAAAGGAATTATTTCAGTTTCTTGTAGTTAACAAGGAAGAATATTTATTCCACTATTTCTATGAGATTCAGAACAAAAGCCTCAATTTCTATAAAAAAGGGGTGATCAGCATGGGCTGATGGGCTGTTAGTGACCCACCAGGACACTGTATCCTGCAGCTCACTCCCTGTGACTCTTTCTTGAAAGTCTTTCAGAACAGAACTCTGGGCTGAATTACTTGCAGAGCCCTTGCATCTCAAAGACCATTTTTCTGCTTCAAGGAGAGTCCATGTCCAGTTGTGTGATGAGGTTTTGGAGGAGGAGCTGCCAAAAGAATGGTAGCGAGAAGGCTACTGCTGGTGCTGCAATCAGAATCTGTTTGGACTGCAGCGCTACTATAAGCAGCCTATAAGAAAGATAATGGCCAAAAATAGGCTGCATGAGTTGTTTTGGTGACAACCACCTGTTTCCAGATACAGGGTTCCTTCCCTGTGCACTCAGACTGGACAGCAAGACAACTCTGATAAAAGTTTGTGCCTGTGTCTGAAGAGTAACTCCGAAACAAAGATGATGTTTCCAGGAAATAGCAACTGAAATGGACCAATTTACTTACAGTCACACTAGATACAGTCATGTGATCTATGGCCCTTTCCTGCTGTTGGAAGAAAAAGTTGAGCCTAACTGATCAAAAAGTTAGGCACTAATGTTTTAAAATGCAGTTACTTTCGTAATAGTGGCAATGTGAAAAACAAAGCTGCTTATTGAATAGCTCTGCTTTCTGTGGATTAGAAGCATCCTTACGTAAATATATAATATATTTGTATATGTGCATCTATAGATACACTAGTGTTTGCTTATGTTATTGAAAAGATGTTTCTATGTGTCTGTTAGTTGGAAGGAGGTAGATAAAGTAGATGAGGGAGAGAGTGAATGAATGCTGCTCTGACAGAAATTTCAAATGCATATTCTATATCAGAAGCCTGAAGAAAAATCCTGCATTAGATTCTAAAACTTAGTTGAAACATGCTGCATTCGTATTCACAATCCAGCATAGAGAAGATATAGAGATATGGAAGATAATGAAGCAAAATAGAAATGCAACTCCACCCTATTCTTTATATAGCATTTCATCTCAGATAAAAAAAGCACATAAAGGAGATGTGAAAATGCAGGAAAAATAACTATTAATAGCTAGTAATTACTTAAGATATTCTGGTAAATTGACATGACTGTATGGGTTTTATTTTATGAAGTGTTTTTTTAAATATTTAAACTGTTATATCATACTGTAGATGGGGTCAAAAGACCTGTTGAAATTAAAAGAAGGTGAAAAGAAAGCAAGGTAGAAAAGGAAAGCACAAAGGGAAAAAGATTAAAAATTCCTCTCCATTCTTTGTTACACTAAGTGCCAGCCTTTGTGCCTTAATGCACAAAGATCTTACTCAGTTTACTTACACGGTTTACAGTGATCTTCTGTTCACTGTCTTTGTTGCTTGTATGTCTGCTTGTTTTAACCAGGAGATCAGCTGATACTGTTCTTCTACAAGTTTTGCCTCAGAACTACCATTGTTTTTGTCATATGTTGGGTTTTACAGGCAAACTGTTCCATACATTTATTGTTATAATATGCACTCCTTCAGAATAGTAAACTGGCTGTCTTAATGTGCTTTCTGGTTTTATAACCATATTACTATTATGACCTTTTTTCAAATTCTCTAAAGTAGTTCATATCTTAATGTCAAGCAGAATTTTGATGAAGACATTAAAAACCACATTGCATTTCTACAGCCCCTTACACCAAATGTATCTGGTGTCCACGTCCACTCATGATGTTAACATCATGTAATGCTGCATTTGGATAAGAATTATCATATCTATGTTTCTGTTGCTACATCTAAACATAATTACTTACATTTAAAGCGATTATGTTGGTAATACCCAGATCCTCAAACCTTGGGAAAATTGCTCGCATAATGTTCTATAGTGAGGTAACAAGGCTGAGAATAATGATGAAAATCCAGGACTTACAGGTTTCCTTCCATCTTCTCTGCCTTTTCTATTTTAGAGCATTTAAAGAGTTAAAATACTAAGTATAAAAGCAAATAAACAGCAGGAGAGAGAGACAGGAGGGTAGGAGAATGTTAAGATCATTATCAGTCAGCACAGTAAGTGCTGGGCTGGGGACAGAGCAGAGGGCAGGGCTGTGTCAGCTGAGCTTCAGATCAGTTCGAACAGCCTGAGCCACAACCACAGCCCGCTGCTTCACATGGCTCTTCTGAAGCCTGACACAATTTGTGCATATTTGATTCTATGATCATTTTCAAGTACTTATGCAAAATTTTCTTGGTTTGAGGCTCTTTATGTTGAAAAAACAGTAGAAAATTTGTTTTCTATACAGTTTAGCCACTTGGCTGTTTTGCAGAACAAGTCATTATGCCTGTTCATGTTTCTCTATTTTGCTATTACAGTGATCTAAAAAGGCAATCTGAATAGATATGGGGCCAGGAAGCCTTGAGCCCAGCGGTATGACAGTGATAGAAATTAGATTACTTTATTCTGGCTTATTTTGCGTTCTCTTCAAAGCTAGTTTTAAAAGCTACTTCAGGGGAGCTCTTAGACACCTCAAGAATAGAACTAGGGTGAGTTGTAGGTGTGACTTCAGTCTGTGATGAAATGTAGGTCAGAAAGGGTGTGGATTATTCAATGTGCTTTAAACTGTAAGGAATGATTGTGCTTTTGTATAATTAGTGCATTGACTGCCCTGAAAGTTGCTATGACAGGTTTTAGGGGCTTCTCTGAGTCACCAGAGAGCTGTCAGTTTTATTAAGTAAATAGACTTGTAACCTTATCGTAACTGATTTTTCTAGAGATTGCTTCTAGAAGTTGTTTCTTCCCTCAGATGCAGTATTACAGCCTGTTCAGAGCGACTTGCCTTATGAGATAGATCCACCCAGCATTAAAACACCTCTGCCAACAAACCGTCTCTGTGTCATTTGCACATCACAACATGATGATCTCCTTCTTGTGTAGAAATATTAAGGGCACATATTGATGTATGTTACCCAGAAACAGTCTATTGAGTAGGTACCAATATGTATTTCATTATCACTTATCCCGTCTCTCAACAGGGGGACTGTGCACTGGGATGATTATCAGACTGTGAGAAACAAGTCCTTACAAAAGTGCTATATGAGGGTGAGGGTTTACAGACTGCATGGTGAATATGAAAGACTGGCTGGCTTCCAGATTTTGATCATTTCTCCAGAGGTAGATACAGAGACAAATTGCTTTGTTTGTCCTAATGCTCAAAAAGCTTGAAAGTTTCATCTCATTTGCTAGAGTTTATTACCAAGAGAAGAGGTATATATAAAACAGTGTCAGTTTCTGCAGGCTTGTGAGATTACCTCTGGTTTTGGAAGGTATATTTCTGCTTCTGGAGCTTTAATTATTCAGTGTTCAACTCTGGGTTTTCTAGCATCTCAGTACATTGCATAACTTTGGCCTGACACTCAAAGTGCCACTCTTTTCACTACTAATTTCATCATTGTAAGTTTTTTGGGGGATGTTGTTTAGATGTAAAGTATGGTTTTCCTGCTTTTAAGTCCACTTCTAAACTAAACTTTTCATACATACTATTAAAATCTGAAATAGATAGTGGCTATTTTCAGTAACCTGCCTATGTACAATATTCATAGGACTGTTACAGCTTGGTGACCCTAGATTATTACAGAGAAGTTTTATTCTAAGAGTGGGTTGTCATTAATATAAACAGATAAATAAATATCTTGACATAGGTGTGTTTAGTTTAAAACATACCATGAAGTTGTTCATATAGGTATATTTTTTGTTACTGACCAACAAAACTGGTCTTAAAAAGTACGATTTAATGTTTATCCATCAGAAGTTAACTAAACCCCAGATAAACAGGTACATAAACAAATAAGCAAAGCATAACCATATAAATTATCAGGACAATGAACAATTAGTCCTGTGATCAAACATGAAAATAGTTGTGAATTTAAATATAGAAAACTTTGATTCAGTGGGGTCACTTTGCCCCAGTTATTTTGTCATAAAATGAAATTTAGAATTGCTGTAGATTTGCCTTCAAGAAATCTTATCATAGTGGAAATCGCTAGTGCTAAGGTAGCTGCATTCCACTTGTTTTATTAACCCTGGGATTATAAGAGTGTGTTGGCATAGGGAGTGATAAAAGCTCTGTATCTCTTTCCTTATTTAGAGCTTCCTTTTGTGATAATAATCTGTATTAAACCTAGAAAATCAGGGAAGCTATGACCTGTCAGTCGTTTCTGTCCATGGCACCTGATGATCAGACATAGTGGAGAAGCAAGACCGGAGTTTACTACAGGAAATGACAAGGCAGTAAGGCAGAAGACACTGCTCGATGTTAAGTCACAGATAAAGATAGGAATGATTCCAGGCTTCCAGTTCCCTTCGTCCATGGGTATGCATGCAGCCCTGTGATTGAAAAGGTGTCTAAACTTCATCTAAGCCCTTCGTATTGCAACCTGATTTTCAGGAAACTTTCTTCCTACAGTAGATACCAATGACTTTTGTTGTTGACTTTACGATCTTTTATGATGTATTGAAAAGGTAAACACATGCTTTTTGTACCTCTACATTTTTAAAGGTTAAACAAGAAGTTAAATATATTGGGATACTTTGTTGCTGCTTGTTGCCTGTAATACTCAGCTTTTCAGTAATTTGACACGTGGTGTGGTCTGCCGCTGATTTCCCTGCGAAGGACAGCTTTCCCCATGTACGTTTGTTTAAGATTATTCATCGCGGCTAAATGGCTGGCTGTAGAATGACCCTCTAATTCAGGTGCAAAAAAAGAACAGTATCTTTGACTTTCAAAGGTACCAATGTGGAAATTTGGTTAAACAAACTTCTTAAAGGCCAGGGAATAAGAAGAATATAAATTCCTGCAGATACGCAGTCTCTATGGTTCCAAAAATAAGAAAAGGAACAAAAGTGAAGACTTTTGATGGGAACCTGGCCTACATGTTACTGACCTTCTGAATATCAAAGGTGCTTAAGAGTATTTTGTACTTCCTTTATATGTTATGGGGAAAAAAAAAAAATCATCCCTGACAGCTTCCGTTAATACTGAGTCATACAGTCTTGAAGATTTCCTCCACGGGCTTTTGCCAGCATTAACTAAAACAAACCTCGCACATACAGCATTACCGTGGCAATATCTATTGATGAGAGTTATCAAAGGATACACTCAGCAGAGATTGTTCTGGTTTGAAACAACCCAGGCTTGGTGCAGCGCAGATGGGGTCTCAGGCGGCAGGGGGGTCCCGGCGGAGGGGTCCCAGGCGGCAGGGGGGCCCCGGAGGAAGC
>JAVJGI010000063.1:55505963-55530486 GCA_035590275.1 Ibycter americanus
TTTACTTTGAAAGTATTACACCCACCCACCCACCCCCCGCCCAAATCAAAGCCAAGTAACAAACATTTCCTTTGCTTTTCTCTCCCCACCTCAGCTGATACTGTCATTCATGCTGTGCCTCTTGAGACAGGAGGAAAAAGATAGGCACCTGTTAATGCTGAAAATGAAAATTTGTTGTTGGGATGCTTGTGTTCTGTTTCCAGCCCTTTTGCTACCTTCTGGAATGACTTCAGGAAAGTTGCGAGACTTTTCCAAGCTTTAGTTTTACCCATCCGTAAAATTGGAATAAGAATCCTGATGTATTTTTCAAGCCAATTTCAATTCCTTTTCCGTTTATAGGCTATTAGCATTAGATAGAGATGCAGAATGGAAAAGAATACTGACTTCCTAAACTAAAATCTGCAAAAAAATAACACTTAGAGTATGATGACTGTGCCTAAGGTCATGTCATAAAATGTTCATGCCTTTCTATACACTGAGGATTATATTATTATAAGGTGAGGGGGAAAGAAGAGTCATGCTCCACTTTTTCAAGAATCGCTGCTTTATTTCCATTGTCCATAACATCTGTAGAAATGTAGTAATTTTAGGAGACCTATTGTTTTTGCGTTTGGATAAATCTGTTGCAGTAGATGCCTGACATGTTTTGCAGTATACAAAGCCATATCTGGATGCATACATCTGTGTAGCCATAGATACCACTGTGCTGAAGAATTCACATACAGAACAGCTTTGGTCCACTCAAATAGAAACTTGATTTTTAAACTACATTTTTCCTAGTGAGAAGGTTAATCTATTACCCAAATATAATGAAGGCAACTTCTGTGAATTATTTCTTTTACTGTAGTTTTTAGTTTGAAATGTCGGCACCACTATGAGTCCTACCAGTGTGATGTTGCAAAGGCCCAAAACAGTCACAGGGTTTTGTGAGATGATTCTTGTTACATAGTTGAAACACAGTGAAAAGGCAATTGTGTATTGCACAAGAAGAATGACTTTGTATTTTATTTCCATGGTTCTATTTCAAAATATATAAGGGCCTTTATACAACAGAAATGCCTCTGAATTTTATTGAATTCACTTTCCTGTTCTCCAGTCGGACTGTTCATGTGATGTGAAGTTCTGTTTGGCCCAGCATCTGAACATGAGAGATTTAGATAATAGTCTAAATGAAACCCTGACACTTTCTGAAAATTTGCACCTAGGTTTAGAACTGCTTTTTGTGTTTCTTTTTAGTTAAATTTGATATCATCTCTGCCAAGTTTGCCCCCTCTGCTACAGCACAGACACATATCTTACCTGTAAAAAACCCAACCCTATTTATTGTACATTTCTTAGTTTTGTATAATCCATGTTTTAAGTTTTTCAACAGTTCTAAACTTGAGAATTGCTGAGAATATATTGGGGGAGGTGGTGTGCCTGTGTGTATGGATATGTAGTAAGCCTATACTCACCCACATACCCGCCCACTTTTGAATAATTATGCACTTAGATTGCGTGTATAGTATACGTGCATTCTCAACATATGCTTACTATATATAGAATACAGTGATTGCGAAGGTGTTATAGATTTAGAGTAAGTCCTTTGTATTTTAAATTTGTGCTAGATGAAGTAGGTAGTCTGTAACTCATCAAAGAAATTCTGTAATAAATTTCTTCCTCATGTTTGCTAAAAAGGTGTTATTTGTTTACCATATTGCATTGGTGAATGTGATCCTGTAATAGATTGGGTTTGTAAGTCTGAAGTAGGACATGTATTGAGAAAGAAGTAATGTTTAATGTCCCCAGCAGCAGTACATATAATGTTGCCTCCCTGGGTGGGTGAAAATGACGAGCAAAACTATTCATTTCTGCTATCAGGTAAATGAACTGTAGCTGTAACCTCTCACAGGAGACAAACAAGCAAGTAGGTAAGTTACTCAGGTGACTGCTTCTGAATAGTGCTTTATACTGCTTTGCAGTCAGAAAGAGTAAGAACTATTTTCTTCATTTCTTTATCAGACAATCAAGGGGTTGCTGTTTTTCCTTCAGGAGGCTGCTTTTCTGTGGGCATTGTTCTGTTGTTCTCAGGGAATTCAATGAGTATTGTGAAGTTATTTAATTTTCTGTAGTAAGTTAACTCATATCTTCTGTATTATCTCAGACAGTATTTAGATACTGCACTGTTGGCTTGTTTAGGACTGGTTATTTTCCACACGTCCTTCTCCATCTGTTTCCCTTTCTCGCATCATACATATTTTCATTGTACCAGAATCTTTAAGGTGATGAAACTTTAGGCCTGGAGGATTCTTCCGTCCCTTAAAAGTCTTAAATAATAAAAATTAAGTTGAAGTGAGGGATGTCTGCTCATTTCCCAGACTGGGGAACTGACATCCTTGTATGTATTGAATTGCAGGGCTGTAAAAGAGTTCAGGTTCAATGGGAAGTTAAGAAAGGAGGACAGATGGGAGTAGGTGGAATGGGGTGAGGGAAGGAGGATTAGAATTATGTGTCGAAACTACATTCAGTATTGTTTTAGCTAATCCCCTATCCCTAAAAAAAAGGTAATTCTAAGAATTTCTTTCAGTACAATCAATTTTAACTTCCTAGTTCTGAAAGGATGCTTAAATGCAAAACTTGTTCAAATTTTTATAAACCTAAGTTTTGGGCTTTTACTGACGAGTCATCATGTAAAAAATGTGTAAGCCACAATTTTTCCTCTTAAAATATTGCATTCATGTATTGTTTCAAATAAATGTCTGTATTTCTCCCAGTATTACATCTTCTGTGTGAAAATTATGCTTTATAAGTACCATTCCAAGACTGAACAAACAACGTGTTTTGAAAGTTGTTCATTACTATGTTTACTGCAAGAAAAGCCTGAACATTTGCTGCTTTTTAGGACTGTAGTCTGGAAAAAGCCTGGAAGGTTGCATCACTGTAGTCTGGAAAAAGCCTGGAAGGTTGCATCAATGCTCCTGTAAAAATACATAAACAAGTAATAGAAAAGGTGGAGCTCTGGTGAATGCCTTCCCTTGTGACACCTGGTGGTTAGAGAGGGAAACTACATGGGGAAAGTGAGGAGGAAACAGACTATAGTAAAAGGGAATATTGAAAATTGTGGGACCAAGGGTTACTAAGGAGGGAGAAAAGATTAAGAAACCTCCAGTATTCTGAAATTTAATGAAGCAGCTCAATTAAAAGTTAATTATTTCCTCTCTGCTACACGGTGTGGTACATCTCAAGAGAAGTAGATTGCACTCAAGTTTTCCAGCTTTTGTTCTTTAATTGCTTTTAAATTGTGTTAACATTATTTCCACATACTGAGTTTAATATGTAAGAATTTTTTAAAAAATGAATGTTCTGATCAGAAGTGGCTATATAGGTCATTTATCTTCAAAGCTTCTACTTTCTACTTGAAGTTTGAGATCATGGCAGAGAAGGTTCCTAAATTGCTTATGTAAAGTTTGAGGAGTAACTCATCTGTTTGAAATGCGAGTTATGGAGATTTCTGTGGGAAAGGTTTTCGTATAAGATTTTATTTAGAATAATTCAAGTAGGTAAGTTGTTTTATTATCAAAGAAGAAAAGGTAGTTTTTGCACAGCACAGTTTTGCACACAATTAGCATAATACTGAATAATATTTGAGTATGTATAGTTGCTTTTTGCAACAGTTTTGGAGAATCAAAGTTGCCATTTGAAATACTGTGACCCACCGTATCCAGTATTCCCAAAGTTGTAGGTTAAATTTTCAGGTCACCAGGTTTACCAGCAAGCGCTTATATCTTTTCTTTAAGAAACGGCGATGAACAGTGAAGCTTGCTCAGATTTGAAAAGATTTACATGAAGATGTATTGTGTATTTTTATAAACATTATTGCTGCTGTGTGTTCAGATTAATTTCTGTGTGATTATACAACTAAACATATGTCAAGCATTTGCATAAATTACATAGGTTGGCCAAAACATCCAGATTTTATTTGATGCTTGGTTTTCTATGCGTTGAAAAAAAACATGCATGCTATAGTGTGTATTTTGTTTGCAAAACAATGAAGCATGCCTTATACTTTACTAATAGTTGGTAATATCTTACATGCTCTATTTCTACCACCCAGTGGCATATGTCATACATTGGCCACTGTTATTGCAACAGTCTATAATTTTTTTTTTAAAGTGCATGTTTTAGAAACACCTTAAAAAGCAAACCAAGGAATTCTTGAAAGTGTTCCCACCCCAAACTTGTGTCTTCTAATCAGATTGTGTGGAATGAATCTGTCAGAGAAGGCTAAGCTTTCTCATCTGCATTACTTTACTTGCCTTACTAAGCAACATGAAAAGACAGTAATGAGTGAGCACCGCTGTTATTTCCAATTGAAAATCTTAAGGCATGAATAAAATAAGCAATTTAATCATTCTACAGCGTGTGATACGCAATTCTGTGTATGTATTGAGCTAAGAGCTTTATGGAGATATTTGCAAGTTTGTTTTCATGGAAGTGTTATTACATGTGACCTATGGTTAACTAAGGAATGTCCATGGGATTTTTTACATGGTAGAAATTTAAATACTTGCTATTTGATTTTGATTTGATGGACAGTGCTGATATCTAGGAACACTTAAAAATTAAGCAATTCATAAACAGTTGATAATTTTTTGCAAGACAGAATTACATAAATGGTAGCTGAAAACACTGACTGAGGTATACATTTGCAGTAATGAATAAAAAGCAGGGAGTCTAGCAGACTCCCTGCTAGGATGTGTATTTAATGGGTGTAAAAACATAAATTCCCTGTGTGAAGCTTAAATACAATCTTACTTATGCTTTTGTCTCTAGCTCACCTAAAGCTTTGCAAGGAGGGACCACCAGGTGGGTGCAACAGTTGTAATGTTGTCCGTCTGTGTCTAGTCTTTGGTCTCTTCTGCTACTGTAAAGGCAGTATTTACCTTTCCCTGATGGAATAAAAATGGTAAGGGCAGAGTCTGCAGTACCTACCACTATTTAGTACTAAAAACTTGATAAAGACTACAGAAGTTCTTTAATATAGATGAGGCACTGTTTATAGAATTCAAGCCCGTGTTACTTCAGTTTCAGTGGCCACCATCCCACTGAGTGGAACTTAGGTTGATTTCTTTGACTTTCAGACCCATCCCACAATGTTGAGTGTGAACATTTCTTTTGTCTGTGAGCAAATTCCAGGTAAATGTAACCCATTTTAGAGACAATCTAATATGCCTAATAATTATGCTTGTTATAATATGGTAGTGCTTATTCTAAAAATCTTTGAAGCAAAGACTGTGGGTATAGTGAAAATCGAGCTGGAAAATTCTGAGTTGGTGGGCTATGGTCCTCCATTGTGAGGTGTATCTTATATAAAACTGAGGTAACAGCTGAATTTAAGCAAAAAGACAAGGTGAAGTGAATTAATAAATGATAAGAAATATTGTAGCAGCATACTTTTACTGATTTGGATAAATATTGCATATTAAAAATGGGAACTGAAGCTTTTTGTACAAGAACTAAGTTTACCCTGTTTACTCGTTTAGTACTAGGCAGTTTGAAAGGTTTAAAGGGATGACAGCTTTTTATTTTTCCCTAACCTTGGAGTATTTGGACACACCCTGTTCTTTATATAAAACAAGAGCATTTTTAACACTGCCAAAGAAATACATTAAAATCCCACTGAAACTGTGTGAGGGCTAATTAGATACTAACTGATAACGCCATTAGCAATGAATCAGTAGGGATGTCTTTTGAAGGAAGAGGAGATTTAATTGTGCTTTGAGAAAGGGGATGAGTGATATTAACCTGATTTATAGAAGTTTATTTCAAATATAGCCCCTGGTGTGTCTTTCTGCATTTTCTTGCTAAGTTTTCTGTCTCACCAAGAGCAGGACACACAGACATTGTTGGATTTCAAATGAAGTTTGGGGAACTTATATTGTACAAACGCTCGTGGCCTGGAAACTCCTTTTAAGCAGCTCTTTCCAAGTACTGAATTATTATCGGTTGTGTGATAACTAACTGAAGCTGAGCTGGAATTCAGTTTATTATAAAAGAGGATTTTCTGATAGTACTGCTCTTTTTTCTACAATGAGATGTCACTTCTGCAATTGCTTGCTGAAGTAACTGACGTAACTGAATAAGGCATGTTTCAATGCATTTATATTTTTCTGTGAATGTGGAAATGAGAGAAGTCATCTTCTGGAGGATCCTTCTGTGGCAGCTGAGATTGCAGGGGTTTTCTGTAGTATTTTAGGTGAAGACTGACTAGTCTCATTCTGGTGTCATGAAGGTGGTGAACCTGTGTTCTTTTTGTAAAGGTGCTACTTTTGTTGATACTGAGTTTATATAATCCATAACATACATAAAGTACTCTGAAATTTTGGTCTGCCTTTTTTGCTAAAGTAAATATTTGAATAAAAGCTTCCTAAAGACATTCTCAAATGATGAAATACCAACTCTCTAGTGGTTAAAACACCCTTTCTGAAAAGGAAGAAGTTGTTTCTGAGTCTTCCTTTTAGTTTAATGTTTTGCCTCAGTATCTCTAGCCTGTCTTCTTTATTTCTTAAGGTAAGAAACTTTCATTATACTGTGTATGGATGATCATTATTTGTTTATTCATTAAGCAGTTTCCTGCTTTTCAAGTTTTTTTTAAAAGTTCTCATGCTTTTCAAACAATTACAGTATAGCAATCTGCAGAGTTTAAACTTTTTTTAAATCCTTTTTTGTAGTTGAGTTAGGAATACTAGATGTTGTTGAATATTCAATCTGATTATTTTACAAGACTTATAAACAAACCTTTTGACCAGGATAAACTCTTAATGTATTATATCACTGAAGAACAAGATAGTCCTTAATTCTACCATGAAACACCATTTAGATGATGATGCAGGTGTACGTCATATTAGAACAAATACCTCCAAAAGACTTTGAAGCCCTGTCCTATTCCCTTTGGAGTTTCATAATAGAAGTTCACTCATGTTTGTTACAGCTGCATGAATACTTCTTAGGAAATAAGACAGTGTTCAGATATTTGCATTAATTAAAGTAATTTATTTTGGAATTTGTTAGAACTTCCCTGCAAATGATCTTAGGGTAGGAAAGTTACGTTGTCTATATAAATGGTCATTAAGTGGACTTCTGAAAGTCTGGTCTGACGCACTCATCTCTCACTGACAATTCCATTGCTAGCATTTCCCATTTCCCTCACTCAAAGCAGGCCTGACCTTGCAAGGGTGGTGGTGGTGTGGAGGTCATAGAAATACTTAGGTATTAAGAATTACAGGCCACATAATTTACTGCTCGCTTGGAGACTGGGCAAATGAGCAACATATTAAGTTTGCTGATCCCATAAATATCTCTTATTTTTTCCTTCCTTTTCAATATAACAAATAAGTAAACAACATCTTAGAACTGTTTGTGGAACAGAAAAAGAAAAACCTACCACTCATCTCTACCCTAAAAAGCTGGGGTTCTGAGGTGAAGGAATTCTGGCCTACGCAACTTCTTGAACACAGTAAACAATATTTACTGGTCATACAGATACACAGTTCAGATTTTGAAGGTCTTCTGAATTTGTATCTAAAAAGTCTGAAGGTGTAATTATTTGGGAATTCTGTGTGTTTTAAAGAAGCCAGCTCAAACTGAACCTTCTATTCAGTACCCGTAACACCTCGATATCCTAGCTCAGCTTTCTCAGTAGAAACTATAGACCCGAACAGGCCCACAGAAGTTATGGGTCTGTTGCCTGGAGACCGTGTTGATCCTAGAAGGTCCAGATAAACGCTAAAGCTGAACAGTTGGGGCAGTAAATATGGATGGACTCATTCATATTCAGATATCAAGGGCCTATTAATACTAGAATATGCTGCTATTTTAGATACTTGGTTTTTCTGATTCTTAAGGGTTGATTTGAGCAGTCTGTGTTACACATTTTATTTGCGGGATTAGCTTTGAGGGACAAATTTTAGAAAACACAGTGCTGTAAAAATCAGTCCAATGTATTGAATATGTCTTCCTTCGTTTCAGATTATTCTGTGCTAAAGTTTAAAACCTACAGTTATAAATACAACAGCTATTAAAAAGTACTTGCTTTTTATATAACTTACATCAGGATAAGCAGCCTTTCTCTATTGCCTTACCTTTTTCCCCATCTGTAAATTTTTGAATCGGTCAACTTCTTGGGTTGCAGGTACTTTTGTTTTTAAATTGGTGTTCAAAAGAACACAGATAAAACCTTCTGCTGTCACACCTGTACACCCCTAACATCCTTTAATGTATTTTTACACTCTTTGCTCTGGCAGATGTGATGTATAAGTGCTTGTAGGCATTTTTCTACTGTTTCACAATATGTGATACTCTGTTGTTTTCACAGTTAATGTCTGTGATTCTATAACAAGTTCAGTTTCTGCTGCCTTAGAGTATTTTAAAGCCCTTTGTTGACCTCTTGTCCATCTTAATTATTCACCCATTTTTAATTGTTTGGCTTTGCTTCTTCAGCTTTTCCATTGTGCTTCCACAATAATTCTCTAATCTGTTTACATACTATGTTTGATGCAATTACAGGACAGAGTTGCTTCCTCCTTGCAGTGGGTATTTAGTTAAAACACAATCTCCTTTCCTTCTTGCAACCCTTTACTTTGTTGTATGTTTTTATTCCATGCTTTTAATTGAAGCATTTAAAATACTGTAGTACCTTATGATAAAGAAAATATTATTGAAAAATCTTTGCTTTTAGATCCAGAGTTCTTTTCCTGGTATACGGATAGCTTTTTTTGTCAATGTTATCTTTATATGATCCATATTGCCAACATACTTTAAAACCATGAAGCAGACAGATACCAAAACTGGAAATTAGCTAAGGAAGAATGTTATCAGATTTGCACTGGTTCTGTCCTTGCAGTGTTCAATGCTAAAATATTTGTTTTAACTCAGATAAAACAGTAATTATAATTCATTTTTCCTGAAGTTGTGTGTAGGCAGAACCAAATATAGTATAACTGGAAATAAAGTTATGATACTTTCTAATATTGACTACGAGTGGCAGAACAGGATCATGACATTAATCTAGTTGATCACTCCAGAAATCATGGTGTTTTTTTTCCCCAAGCACCTTCTAAAAACATACAGTTGAACAAGGAAATTTCAAATGTATATGTTACTATCAAATAAAATTTAACAAGCTAATCATTAGGAAAAAGATACGACAAAAAACCCCTCCTCTATTAAAATAAAAATCTAGATGAAAAACTAATGAGATAACAAGTTCACACCCAGAATAAAAGAACAGTGTATCTATATCCATAAATCGGTGAATTTACAGTTTGACATCAGAAAAAAAAAAGGAAAAGGTTATTAATGGAGTACAAAACTGCCACCCAGTGGAAGTTGCTAATTTTACATTTTCTCAATCTCCTTCAGGTTTTCAAGAAATCAGAGATCTGTTTTCATGTCACTGGAATGTATAATACATTCACTTATGGAAATTATTCCCAATTTTGTTTTAATCATAATTATATTGATCTACAGTAGAGAATAATGTTTCAAACAATACAAAATAGGACAATTATGATTTTACAAGAGCACAATTTTACAATGCACAGTGAATATTGGAATGTGTATATGCAGCTACATTTAAAAAAGCTCCATGTCTCTCTTGTACTGGGGAGCCCAGCACTGAACACAGCACTCCAGGTGTTGCCTTACTAGTGCTGGGTAGAGGGGACGGATCACCTCCCTCAAGCTGCTGGCAAGACTCCTGAAATCCCAGGACACTGTTAGTAGTCTTTGCTGCAAGGACACATTGCTGGCTCATATTCAGCTAAGTGTCCCCCAGGTCCTTTTCTGAAAAGCTGCTTTGCAGCTGGTTGGCCCCCAGCACGTACTTGTGCCTGGGGTTGTTCCTCCCCAGGTGCAGGACTTTGCACTTCCCCTTGTTGAACATGAAGTTCCTGTCTGCCCATTTCTCCAGCCTGTCAAGGTCCTTCTGAATGGCAGCAACACCCTCTAGCTTATGAGCCACTCCTCCCAGTTTTGTATTGTCAACAAGCTTGCTGCAGGTGCAAATGCTCTGCCACTCTACCCTCTGCACATATTCATAAATGAACTGAAGAAGTGAGACTTGAGAAGGGGAAGCTTGCAGCTGATAGGAGGTTTATAAGAATAGTGAAGGTAAGACCTGAATGCAAATTTAGCATTCTGTCATCAGCATGCAAATTTTTTTCATGAGAATTAGGGGAAAAAAAAAGGTTAAGAAAAATCTAAGATTGAGGGACTATGCAGTAAAAGGCAAAGGAAATCCAAGATGCAGAACTATTAAGAGGTGCGCTTGAGAAAAAAAAATCCTAAATACATATAGAGAATAATGAACTCTGATCTGATCGTTACTCTTTAAAAACAAGACCTTGATGTTAAAATAGATCTTTGGAAATGTCAGTTCAGTGCTCATTAGTGATCAAAAAGCAGCTGAAGTTGTAGGAAGTAGGAGAGAAATAGAAGATAAAATCTTCTAGATCATCGTAATGCCACTGTATAAATGTCCACATTTTGAATTTTGTGGGAAACTGTAGTTTTGTCAAATCAGAGAGGGTGCAGTAAAACTGTAAAAGGTTCAGGGAAAGACGGCAACTTTGATCAACAGTATGGAACATGTTCCTCATGAGGAAAGCCTATGTAGGCTAACATTCTTTCAACTGGAGAAAAATCAGACCAGGGGACATATGATGGAGATCTCTAAAATCATAAGAAACTGCAAATGGCTAAATGGTGAACAGTTGTTCACTGTTTCTTCCAGCACAGGGACTGGAGGCATCAAATCAACTTAACGGGTGCAGATTCAAAATAAATAAAAGGGTCTTTACCTGATGTGCAATTAATTTTTGTCTGCTTGCAGGAGCTTTAAAATCAGCAATGCACATTCATTGAAGAGAAATCCATTTGCAAACTATTAAATATGCAAACAGCTCTTGTTTAGAAAGTCCCTGAATTGCAAATCAGGTTGCTGGAAGAGTGTACTGGAAAAGTACTACTACCTTTTTGCCAGTTTTCAGTTTTTTACATCACTTGTTTTTTGGGTACTCAGACAGGATACTAGGCAAAATAGACTTTTTGGCTTGTCTCAATACAGATACAATTTTGTTCACTATGAAACTGAATGATTTTTATTTCGCAGTTGCACTCCTCTGCATTGTGGCAGTTCTCAGTTTACCTCTTCAGGGGCCTATAGAAATACTAAACAAAAATAGCCTTTGATTTGTGCCCCCAAACCTTTGTAAAATAGGAATATATGACATGAGTAATCCCAAAATAAGATGTTTTTCCTTAATTAACTGTAATTTGGAGTATCTTCTGGAAACTGAATCTTTTCAGTTTTCAAAACTTTTTAGAATCATAAAATGATGGAATTGTTTAGTTGGAAAAGACCTTTAGGGCCATCAAATCCAACTGTTAACCTATCACTGCCAAGTCCATCACTAAGCCATGTCCCTAAGCACTGCATCTACACGTCTTTTAAATACCTTGACTCAACCACTTCCCAGGGCAGCCTGTTCCAATGCTTGGCAACGCTTTCGGTGAAGAAATTTTTCCTAATATCCACTCTAAACCTCCCCTGGTGCAATTTGAGGCCATTTCTTCTTACCACTTGTTACCTGGGAAAAGAGACCGACCCCACCTCACTACCACCTCATTTCAGGTAGCTGTAGAGTGATAAGGTCTCTCCTCAGCCTCCTTTTCTCCAGACTAAACAACCCCAGTTCCCTCAGCTGCTCCTCCTAAGACTTCTTCTCCAGACCCTTTACCAGCTTCGCTGCCCTTTACTGGATACTGTCCAACACCTCAGTGTCCCTCCTGAAGTGAGGGGCCCAACACTGAACACAGCATTCGAGGTGCAGCCTCACCGGTGCCCAGTACAGGGGGACAATCACTGCCCTAGTCCTGCTGGCCACACTGTTTTGGATACAAGCCAGGATGCTGGTGGCCTTCTTGGCCACCTGGGCACACTGCTGGCTCATGTTCAGCTGGCTGGCAACTAGCACCCCCATGCCCTTTTCCACCTGCTAGCTTTCCAGCTACTCTTCCCAAGCATTTTTCCATCATTCTGCTGCTTTAATAGTCTACAATGAACTTATCTTCCAAAACTAGATATTTTCTTTTACTTACGTAGCTATTTTCCTGCCTATTATGGATCAGTGCAGCTTCTCTGTAAAATCTGATTGAATTAATAACCCCCAGGTACCTTCATTGGCTAATAACTATTCCCCTAAAAAGATCTGGATAGAACTCAAAATGTGGAAAAGTTATTTGGTCTGGACCACAGGCATCTCTCTGTGCTGTTTCTATGTGAAGAGAGGATCCTTGCAGTTTAACGTTGGCGTAAGTTGCACATTGGATACAAAATATGTGTGGCAAGTCCTAGAGGATGAAAGTGCAGAAAAGTGATAGTGGTGGTGAAGGGAAGGTTCATTTTGTCATCATGATCATTGTCATGATAATGAGGTCCAAGTAGACTTTTGCTCTAGCTGATAAATCCATATGATTAGCAAGATTGTGTTAGATACCAGTCTTATTTACCGACTATGGCAAAACATGAGAGTAAATGGAAATTTAAGTTTCACAGTAAGGAAATTTTTTTTACAATTACTGATTTATTTTTCCAACACCATAGAAAGGGAAAACTTGCACTGTCATGTCACTTTATATCTTTAGTTTTCATCAAGGCCTCTATCCAGCTTCCCGTTTACTTTGCCAACTTTCATGTTACTTTAAAAAAAGTATTTCAGTGAAACGTATTTCACTAAACTAGTATTTTAAAATACATTGCTAACTGCCAGCAGATGTAACAAATATTTGTATTCATTTAAGACTTTATAATGTATATCTGCTTTATCTCAGTGTCTTAGAAAAAACATTGAGTTTTACGAAAGCTTTAGCTGCAGTGGATTATAATTATTGACTGAAGGAAGCATCAAGTTGCCTAAGTAAAGAGTATGCCCGAATGGTCAACAAATTCCATCATTTCTGAAATTTTTCTTGGGATGGAGTCCTCTCAAAACAAAGGGAAAAGTAGTAAATTAGAAGTAATAAATGCAAATTAAGAATTAGAGCTGGCTGGAGCTGAATCTATGCAGTGAGATTGTTTACTTTTTTTTGCTTGTTTGCCTTATACGGCAAACATAGTAACGGACTAACATTTTTAATTGTTTTCTCAGTAATGAAATCCTAATTTGCTTGTGGTCATTTTTCAGGATAGGAGCATTTGCCATCTAATTTGTATCTGATTTGTTTGTTTGTTTCAAAAACCCTTCAGAGTAGTATCTGCATTAGGGTTAGCTAACTTATTCATGCCCTACAGCCACTGTCTTCCCAGCAGGCTGTTTGGAGACCAGGCAAGTACAACAGGATGTTTGCACAGTCAGCCTTCTGTTATCTAGTATAATGAAAGACTTTAAAACCTCAGAAAATACAGCCCCCGTGACATCATATAAACTAGAGGATGTGCTGGCATGGAATACAGTCACCTTGTGACACAAGATCACATTGCATATATAAAGTAGGGTGTAAAGAAGAGGGAGTCAGGCACTTTTCGGTGGTGGCCAGTGACAGGACCAGTGTGAGCACACATTGAAACACAGTCAGGTCCAGCTAAACGTCAGGAAACACTTTCTCACTGCGAGGGTGATTGAGCACTGGCACAGGTTGCCCAGAGAGGATGAGGAGGATGGAGATTTGTGGAAGCATCCAAAAGCTGTCTGGACATGGTCCTAGGCAACCAGCTGTAGCTGGGGTTGGACCAGATGACCTCCAGAGGTCCCTTCCAACCTCAGCTGTTCTGTGGTTCTGTGATTAGGAGCTTTGTTTCACTGTTGGTCTGGAAGGTTCTTAAGGTATTGCAGCCCCAGGAAGTTGGAGGTCATACAGTTCAATTGCAACCTTATATCTCAGCTGGCTCTGAGGACTATCCACATATGTTTGTGTGTCTTAACTGATAAGGCTGGGTGAGTTACAGTGATTATGTGAGAATCAGGCTGGCTACACACAGAACTGTATCAGGTTTCTTGAACTCTAGCATAGTTAATTTGTAACCTAGACAAATCACTCGTTGATAGTTTAGAGATTACAGTATTTCTGGATTGTTTCTGCAGTCTAGGTGAATCTGTTTTGTGAGTTAAATGGAATTTAAGAACTCAGTAGTTTATAAAGCCTGACTTATATTTTGTTTGCAATACAGTTCCTTCCATTAACATGTCATTATTGTTTACTTTGCTGTTGTGATTTTACCATTCTAAGCAGCATCCTAACATCACAACATAATTAAACTTTATTATGTGTGCCAGTGTGTTCAGAAACTGATTTTTGGAATTATATGGATGCGGTTATTCTTTCTAGTCAAATTCTTCATTGTTTTAATGATTCAGATTACTGTCTCTGTGTGCAGGATGTTTTCTTGGGATGTTAACTATCCATGTAGAATTATACTAAATTATTGTGACTTCACAAAAAATATGAAAGGAATGAACACAAGTTACTTTATATTAAACAATATTATACAAAACTGTAATTGCGATATATTTTTTTTCCCCTTTTGCTTAAGAATTTAAAAGGTACCTTGCCAGGTATCAGCTTCTATCTAATAGATAAGTTTCTTCTAGTTAAAAAAGAAATATAATGGTAGAAAGAAACAAAGAAGCTTATGCTGTAGAATGTCAGTTTATTGTATAGTAGACAATCTATTAAATATGTTATAGTATATCAATTTATAATACACTTGCTTTTATGCAGTAACAGTGTTTTAAGTAAATAATTAGGTTTATTAGTTCTTATAATCTAGTACTTTCTAAGCATATTTTTAAGGAATAAGTAAACCATAAAATTGCTACTCTCTATTTTACTTCTGCTTTAGAACAAAGATTAAACAAAGAAACTCTAAAACTTCGGAGCTTTCAGCTAGGAGAACTAATGAAAAATGTGCCAAATTAAATAACTTGAAAAAATGGTGTCTTGAAAAAATTTTTGAACTTTTTATGCTGTGTTAGGTTTCATCCATAAGTGTTTTTTCATTATTCTCTGCACAAATTTTTGTGCCAAGATAAGAAAATAAGCAACAGAAGGTAGGGAATGGGTAGACAAAGTGAAAAATCTGCCCTTGGTGCCAGTGCAGGTCTGTGTCAGCATATGTGAACTACAAATGTCTTACCCAAATTCCAAAGAATGTTAAGCATTGAGCAATCCCACATAGAAAGTAAATCTTTTGTTAAGGTAGATCTGTATCCTTCTTTTAGCCGAACTAAGAACTGATTGTTAGCAGCATTTTCAAATCCTGTTGTTTGCTTCAGTTATCGTGTGACCTTAAATACCTAAACTTCAAGTCAGGATGTTCATAAGGTTCATGCCCTGCAAACTGAGTGAGTGCTTAACCAGTTGAGGTGCCAGAAGGGCTGCAACTTTTTCTGGGGACCTGAGGCAGCTGTCTTGTTAAGTCCTGTTTAGGTGAATGAGTAAGCAGAGCCTGTGTCCAGGGGGAATATCAACCAGTCAAAGGAATTAACAGCAGAAAATTTAAAAGTCCATAGAACTAACTGGTTGTGATGCCAGCAGAGCAGTCAGGCAATTTTCCTGTGCTGGAATGGTCTAAGTACAGGCCCATTAGAGAGAAAGGAAGAGTTTAAATGGATACTGTTACTAGTTGGAATCACCGGAGTTCTTTATTTGTGTCTTGTAAAATATCAGTCTCTTTTGATTTTGTATATCAGTTCAGCTTGCTTATAGCTTCACCTGCATTTGAAAAAAAGAACGTTGCATTAAAAGCTTCCATGCTGTACAGATTTCAGGGTGATGACCAGGTTATCTTTCCTTTCCTCTTTCTTCCATGTGCTCTCAAGAGAAAAAAGAAAAAAAGAATTGGAAAAAAACCAAAAAAGCACCTAAGGACTGGAGTATTTTACTGATCTGGTGCTTTGGTTCATGCTTTGATGTTCTGATGCTGTTTTATTGGTTCTACTGTTCCAGGGACCATACAAATCCCTTAGTATTAGAGAACATTGATAGTAAAATTTGAAGTTTGGGGATTATTTTCACTTCTTGTTTAAATTAGGATTTGATTCCTTTTTTTAGTCGAGGAAGCAGAAGCCAAACCAAGGAACCGTAAGTGCTTTTGGATGAATTTTGGTTTGGAAGCAGGCAGAAGTAGGGCTCAGATGGTCTGAGAATGAACTCGCGTTGCTTGTTGAGGAGGGCTGTAGCTTCTGGGCCAAAGTCTTACGGAAGACAGGCTTCTCTTAAGTCATTACACAGCTGTAATGAAAGATCTTCTCTTTCTTCATCTGGTCAAATGTAGTCATGGTGTGGGTTGAGCGAAACCACAGTATGAGACCCACATTTTAGAGGTCCATTTGGTAAATCTACACCTTGACATTACAGCTATCACTAAAGCTGCGTAATCAACCTCGTCATTTTTTCATTGCTGATTTGAATGTCTCTGGCTTTAAGTCTCATACTTTCAATTTTGTTATGCCTTTGTATTTTGTTATATTCTTGCTCAATGGCAGAGCTATATAGTACCCTGTGAAGGTATTTAAACCCTGTAATTAATCTTCATCTGATAGAATTAAGACAGAGAATGAATTCTTTCTCTCTTGCTGGTGGGTACTTTTCCAGGTCTTCATTTGTACTTGTGATTGCTCTTTTATCCGATTTGCCTGTGTATAGTGATTGTATGTTTACAGTTCAGTTTAAATTGTTGTATTTCATGCATGTGTTTTTTAGAATTCAGGGTGTGGGTGTGGGTGTGTGCATGCATGTGTATGTCATAACATCCTGTCAGCTCTACATTTATCTGCAAAACTAAAGTTTCCTTTTGTTATTTCAGTCTGATGTATCTTCCCTCTATTTTCCCCTCTCAGCATGGAAGACCTCTTTGCTTTATCCTCTGCTCTCAGAAACATCACAGGAAACCTGGTCATGTGGTCTTAGAAAATAATGCTAATTAGCGTGCTCAGATTTTCTTTTCCATCATGATTGTAAAAGATCTGTTATTTGAGAGCCTACATCTGCATCCTGGACCCATTGGTATTGTATGAAATATACTACGCTGAAGATGGCACATCGTTTTCTGACTCTAATGGAATGTACTTTTTTTATTTTTTGCAGAGTACCAAGCTGCCATTTTGCATTTAAAGAGGGAACACAAGGAAGAAATTGAAACGTTAAAGGTATACCTTTGTAATGTTCTGTTTTTTTCTTTCCCTGACTCTAGTGCATTTTACAGATTTAGGTAGTGCAAGCATATACTTTCCATCAAATGTTAAGAATTTTTTTCTTTCTAAAAGTAGTTTTCCATTCACTACCAACTCAGTTAAAATTAATCTAGTTAAAATCCATATACATGCAGTCATATATGATGGCAAAAAGCAGTTTTACATGTTTCCTTTCTGCAGTTTTGTTTATTGTTGTAGTCTTAAATTCTTCTAACTCAGCAGTGCAGTACTTTTACATTTGCTTATTATATTAAGGAACTGGCATTTAACTACTCACTCTTTCTCAGTGAAACATACTTCTGTAGCTTTTCTGTAGCTTTTTACACAAGTTTTCTGTAATTTTAGATGGAAAAATAAGTGTGGAATTTCCATTTGTGAGACTGAAATTTTATATTGAACACTCTTTATCGATGTCTGGTTTTGTAAGTGTAAACTTGACCAACTGTCTAATTGTCAGAATCAGAAATAACAAAGTTTAACATTAGAACTCACTTTCCCTTGGCATGATTGACTGCTAAGCAAAGTGAAATGCTACAAGGAAGTTTTATCATAAAAGCAGAAACTTAAATGGTGGTATAACTTTAATTTTTTGAGCAGTCCTAGTTTAAGAAAAAATTAACAGCATCTTTGTTTTCTCACCAGTTGTGATATATTCTTGAGCATAGCTGCACTGTGTCGTAATACAGATCCATATGCTAAATCTCTAGTATACAAGTCATCAAGTACAAAATGTTCCGTATTTTCTTTGTCATCATTAAGGCAAATAGAATGGAAAAAACAAATTTACTAAGAAAGGGATTCTGATAATCCAGTGTATTGATACATTGACCATGTCATTAGGCAGATCACATATAGCAATCATCGGACTAGTACAAGTACAGTATTTGTATTACACAGAGTATTTATGTCTTTGTGTCTGCACAAATGCATGGACATAATGGACATAAAACCTATGTATTTGAAAAAGCTTAGTGAGGTCTTTGAGTAGACAGGGGTGGAATGATGTTAGCAGCTTGTGGAGTGGACAGGATGGGCACAGTGTCTAGTGTGTGCAACATCTCTTAAAATTCAGCACAGGGAAATGAAAGCTAATAGAAAGCTAATAAAAGAACTAAATACAATTACTCAAAAATACATTACTCTTACAAAGAATAGCATAACTCTCACACAAGAACGGTAGATGGATACAAGGGGGATTTATTAATTTTGAGAGGGTATTTCAGAGAATGCATAGTCTCAGTGAGAGAGAACAATGTGTTTGTGCATCTCTAGCAACCCTGGAAACAGTAGAGGTAGAGGACACACAGGTACTGGCAAGAATCCATGAAAAATCACACATCTCTCCAATTTAAATTTGCATTAAAAGAATGTTCATCTTGCACATTTTGTTTTCCATAAGAGTACATCTGAAAGACACTGGAGGAGAAGTAGCTTAATTTATTTGCTGCTCATAACTTTGAATGATATAAACATTCTCTTTTGAATCAGCTTATTGTTTTTTATCTGGATTATTTGAGTTTTCCTCAAATATCATCAGGTCTTAATGATTAATTGTGTTTGTATGTTATCTTGTTTAGTAGTAAGGAAATTGTGAATGGGCTGCTTCCAGAAAAGTGAAATTGTGATGTAACTTTCAGCACCATAAAATCTCACCATTTTATATATGTATGTAAATATAATGAGAGTGAACTAAAATGCAAATATTTGCTGTCTGTGATTAGTAGAAGACTTATGCACTCTTAGCAGCTATGTCCTAAAGATCATGTTTTCTTATATTGCATGCATTTGGTGATTATTTTCATGTTTGTGACTGTTTTATCTTACACTATGTAGTTCCAAAGGCAAACCACAAAAGGTGACATGAATATTTTGTAGGCCTTTCAGGTAATGGCAATGAAGTGTAATGTCTACATCATGGCGATCAGAAAAATAATACTTACGTTTATTGTATGCAAGGCACGATTCACACAAGATTTTTGGCTTTCCATTTTGGAGTTAAGTCACTGGAGACCTTGCAGTTCCGTTTGTAAGTTTGTAAGACTGATGATTCCTGAAATATAATGTGATTTTTCATTTTACAATACTGAAGGACATAAAAACTTCCTATACCAAAGGCCAGTTGAAACAAGTATCCTGTCTCCAGCAGTGACCAGCAGCGGATGCTTAGAAAACACGTAAATACAGAGCGTAAGGGCGAGACCTTCTTCCTGTATGGTGCTTTTTGTTTTGATCTGGAGTGGGTTTTCTTGCAAGTCTGAGTGTCTTCATTGTCTCTTCCTTGTTGCTTCTACTACCACTGCCTCCATGCCCCTTCCTTAACAATATGCTCCTTGATTTTTGGACCTCAGCCCAGCCTGGTGTAAGGTATCAGGTTCATAAAAGATGCATAGTGACTAAATTACTGAGAAATGTTGCCCTAGTATATCATTCCCAGCAATTAGTGTTTTAAGGGTTTCCTGAAACAGAGTCTGCACACAGGTTATGGTATACAGTACTGATGAGTAAATTATAGTATCACATGCTTCTGTGACTTCTGAATGCTACACCGAGTAGTGTTCCCATTCTTTTTCTGTGTGTCCTTGACGATTAATTCCTTGTACTAGAATGTGACCCATCATAGATGAATTGTTTTTGTTTGTACGGTTGTTTTGGACCTCTTTATCTCTCTGGAATGTGTAGAATGCCATGTGAAAATTTCTATATCGTAGAATCATAAAATCAGAGAATGGTTTCAGCTGGAAGGGACCTTAAAGATCATCTATATGGAATATAAAGAGCATCTAAATGGAATGCATTACAGAAGGCCAGACTTTGTATGCTGTCTTTCATGTGGCTTTTCAGGATTTGAAGGAAGGGAAAGATATATTTTAAGATTAAAAAAAATTAATTACTATATACTGCTGTATGTATGGAACTTTACATTATAAAATTCCAGATTGGAACATATAGAGAAGTAAAATTGTGTCATGATATAGCGTAATAACTTGTTGCATTTTATTCTTTAAGGATATAACAGAAAAATATGGTGGTGGATATCTCGACTATTGGAAATGCTTGGGTTAAATGTGATTTTGTACTATGCACTGAAGGCACCTACAGACAGAAATTTCTCTGAACCAGCTTTTTCAAACTGATCCAAATCCCATAACTTAGATTTATGAAGAAGGTTGATTATACCTTCTCTGTAAAAGGTTAGGAGATCCTTTTTCTTTGTTATTCCTAAAATGCCTAGAAAAATCTTAGGGAACCCTTAAAGGTATGTGTAGGGGAAAGTTCTCAAAAAATTATTAAACTGTTCTCTGAAGGTGAAAGCAAGAAAGTTATCCACAGTCTGTCCCATGAAACTGGTATATCATGGCTTATGAGAGATTTGTTTACTCTTTAGCAATAGAAAGTGTCCTATACTTCTGTACTCTTACTTTTGGAAGTTATTTTTTTCCTTGACTATGTGAATGAAATTCCTAATGGATTTTTATTCTTTAAGATTTGTTATTACTGTGTTCATTTCCTATAAACTTCATAGGAATACCCAGAGTACCACCAGAGCTTTACTCTTAACGCCACTTTAAAAGGGTTGGTGCTGATTCAGCTGTAGACAGTTGAAGTTGCAGCAAATATAGCAGTCTTGAAGGATGTAAAACAATCACTGGGTAGGGAGGGTGAATGCTGGTATTGTGTGTTTTGGTGTTGCCAGCTTTATGCTATCACAGTAACTTGAAGCTCTGTTCTGTTTTTTGATGTCACTTGAAATCAATTCCAGTCATGTAGCATGCGTATTAATTAAGATTACAACATCTATTACACCAACTATTGATGAATCTGTACCATATCGTATTGCATAACCATTAGAATAACTCATAAAATCTCTTAATGTGCTCATTAATGTACATAATTCAACTGAATCATCCACATTAATATAATCTTTAGAAAGGATAACATAGTAGAGATAAATACTTTTTTTTTTTTTTTTTACCCATTTACCTTTAGGTACATTTACTAGTTGTTGCGTTCAAAGCATTTCTTGAATTTTTCGCCTATTATTTACCAAAAAATGAATTACATATTTTTAAGACATTAAACTATTTCTATTCTCCGTTGAATTTTTTACATTTCCTGCTCCTGCCACTAGATGTCAGCTAAGTCTTTCAGAATAAGTTCCCAAAGTATGTCACAGCTTCTCTGTATGTGTGCAAATTTCATAGTTCCCGCTAAACTGTGAGAGTATGTGTGGTGGTGACATCCTGCCCACTATTTGTGGATTTGACACAGTTTTAGTTTTAGGTCAGAAATTAGCTTGCACATCATGGAGTAGAATTGAAGTTGCTCAATAGATAAGTAGTTGCTGTCATCACCTTAGTAGTAGTGGTAGTAGTATTTTCCCTACATAACCAAGTCTACGGTATCTAATAACCAAGTAAGTAAATGACAATGACTTAACATTAAATCAAAATATTGTAAATAGACTAGTGACTTCCAAAAGGAAGGAATTAACTTGAAGGGAATATTCTGATTGCAGTACTTAATAGCTAATCCAACACACAACTGCACAGGGGTGCAACATACTTTTTTTTTTCTTTTTTCTTTAAGTTCCTTTGACAAAATGAGTCAAATTTCTCCTTCTTCCCTTTAGCACAAGGGTACCAAATATTCCTTAATCTTCAGTTACATGGAAGTTCACTACTGCTTTTGAAAGACGGAATAAGCTTGTTCAATGACTCTGTACCCTATGCGTGGATCTTTCTATCTAGTACGGGTTATTAGGCTTCCGCCAACTCACTACATCTTTTACATGTTCCCAAATTGAGAATAACAATGTCTTTAACCATTAATCACAGGTTTTTCTAATCATATTACTGTATATTATATGATGCACATTATATAAGGTACTCCGTAAGAAATAATAATAGATATTTGGTAACAATAAAATATAAACTATGGATAGGTTGTAAATGATACAGTAAGTATTATATAATAAAATAATATTTCTACATCCCTCGAAGTATTTAATTGCAAATTTTAGAAAGAAATACCTGTAGTTGCATCTAACACAGTTATGAACATATTATTGAAACTTAAGAAATAGTGGTAATGCAGTTTGTGTAACTGTCCATGATATTGTTAAAGAACAGGCTGGCCTCACTTAGAGAAGAATGTATCATGGGGTGTTCATAGTGACCTTTGTGGTCTCCTTAGTAATGTTTGCACTTTTGCATTTTTGTGAAGGTTTCAAGAGCTGAAATGTAGAAGTGGGTAAAAAGTAATTTCCTTTTGACAGAAGAACTTGCTTAACTTTGAAAACAATTTGATATCATAAATTGAGATTAGAGACCAGTGGCCCAAAGTGCCACAGAAAAAGGTTGAAAGATGTGGGAGAAAAAAGAACATGAAAGGGAAAGTCAGAATCGTCTGATAATTTCAAAATGATTCATTTTTATTTCGTACTGAGACCAGTAAGGCATATCAAAATTTTCTGAGTTACTGAGTGAAGTAATAAAACTTTACCTATGTGATGACCTTTTCATTCTTTTACAAATCTGTGTTTACATCTCTCGTGCTTCACAAATCCTTCCCTGGACCTTTGCCTTTTCACTTTCCATCATGGTCAGTGGCTTCCATTTATGAATGCATCCATTGCTCTTGCTCTTTAATTATAACATGTATAACAAAAGGTACGATTTCTCTGTGCTACATTTTGAAATTTGTAATTTGACTGTGAGAGGCAATGGTGAATAGTGTTGAAAGCTGTTGTATGCCAGAATACTTACCAAAAAAACTCTTTTATAGAAGTGGGAGATTTCACTTCTATTTTGACAATTCAAAATGTCTTTTATTTATGTGTAAAAGTGAAATTTCATTTCAGCTTCAGAAGGAATATCAGAAATTAGATGCTTTAACACCAAATCAAAACATTTTAAAATATTTCAGTTTGTTTAAATCTCCTCTTTTATAGATAGTCTATTACAACAAAGTGGAGTTTTGTTTAACAGATTCAATTGAAAAATTTCTGACCTGTCTGCTTTTAGGTAGGGATCTTTATCATTCCATTCTGGAAAAAAGAAATTTTAATTTTTGTTTTCCTTCTCAGTTTTGTGTATGCATATGTGAATTCTTGCATAGGATAGGGATTTCATGATTTGTCAGAAGTCTCAACATTTTGAAATCTACTATTAAAATATGGGGGCTAATGACAAACAGTGTTGAAAGCTTTGATATGCCATAGAGCTTAACAAAACAACATTTAAGAAGTGGACAATATGCTGACTTCTGGTAATAAAATTTGTCTTCAGGATGCTGAGATTGTTTTTAACCTTTACAAGATGAAATGCATCTGTAAGGTGGCTAGCTGCTTTGGTGTTCTTCACTGGATTTTCGTGTCCCAGCTTGCACAAATAGAAGAAAATCTGTGTCATGTATGCTTCTGTCTGGTGAAGTGGAATTGCAGCTCAAAGGAGCAGCCAAGGTCAGCAAGGGTTTATTAGTCAATCTTTCCTAATGAGCTGTTCAGGTTTTTCAGTGTTTCCATGTGGTGTTACTGATGAAGGTCTCCCAGCTTGTGGTTAATTATTGATACAACTCTTGCCTAACTTGAAATGTTTCACTCTTTTGTGCTGAGCTGCTGAATGTATGGTTTCACCACTGTGTGCGTACTGTGTGTCTTTATGAATCTTCTTCTTGGCTACTCTGTCCTATGGAGTTCTCCCTGTTCAGCACATGGAACTGTGCAAGACAGTGAAAATATAGAGAAAAGCATAGAGACTATGAGAAAGAGACTGAAATCCTATGAAATGGTATTAAACTATCAATTTCGGTCTCCTAAGGCTCCCAGACAATAGGAGCAAGATTATCTTCTAAGTATGTATGTCCTGAAATAGAAAAATCCCAGCAGGAGAAATATCAGCCTGTAATGAAAAATTTGCGTGGCCAGTGCTAGAGAAGCTGGCATAGCAGACTGGGGAATAATAGCAAAGGACACGAGAAATAAAACAATAACTTTCTACAGGGTGCATAGAAGTACACAAAAGAGCTAGCAAGAAGTGCTTGAACCTCTTTGGAACTATTTGTTGACAATTACATCTCCATTCAAGAAAGGAAGCTTGGGACGGTTCTTCATGGTGTATGTAGATATTCCCCAGTTCAGTGCTTAATTAAGTTTTTAAAACTTGCACTGTATAATACAACTCTATAATAAAATTATTGATGAAGTTGTAAATATCTCTGCTATGCTCTGATACTTACATTGAACAAAATCCTCTTGGGGGGGGGGGGGGGGGGGGGGGGGGGGGGGGGGGGGG
>JAVJGI010000063.1:55530586-55583525 GCA_035590275.1 Ibycter americanus
CCACTGATTTCATATTTTCCATATTTTTGATGCAGTGGGTGCTTTGCATCCTCATTTTTCTTTAATCATATGTTTATGTTGTGATTGTTTTCTTATCAGATAGCTTGAATATCCAGGAAGACTCTTCTTTTGTTGTGTTGGGGTTTTTTCGCTGCAACTTGCCATGTCTTATATTGCCGCTCTATTATTTTCATCAATACAATTTAATTTCACTGTAAGAACTTGGATTGTTTAAACTTCATGTCAGCTGCAGAATGGTGTTAATTCCACATGTTGATCCAAGGATTCTCCTGTTTATTTAAGAAGTTACCACAGACTCAGGAGAATAAAGTAGAACACATACTGTGAACATGATGACATTTTATTTTGACAGATTTGGAAGACCTCTGTAACATAGGAAACAATTGTCAACAAGAGAAATTAAGTGAAATGTGATCATAGGAGTGTAAAACCCACTAAAAATTAAGTAATATCAATGTTATCTTACCATTTTGATTTTGAAAACATGTACCCCATGCCTCATTGCCAAAATACCTGCTTTTTGAAATTTACTACACCAGATTTTGTTTGAATTTAATAATTGTAAGCCATTTCTCTGAATGAAATACATAATTTTGTGTTGTTTAAAAATTTTGACTCTAATATTCCTGGGTTTTAGAACAGGGTCAAATTTGGCAAGGATGAACATTTTGCTGCTAGAGGGAAAATCTGTCTGAAACTGGAAGTTAAAACTTTTGAAAAAAAAAAAATTCTCATATTCAGCAAGGACTTCAGATTTTAGCAGCTTCTGACTTTGCAAATCTAGCGCTCATTGTGCTTATTGCATCTTCTGGTGCTCACCAAATTTTTAATGCGCCATTTCCACAAAGCCACCGAAGATACCGAAGCCACCAAAGTTGTTATAACAGTGGGGCAAAACTAGGTTCTACTGATTGGTGGGTGCCACAAGTTACTGGTGGTTAGGTGGGGATCACCCTTCCAAGGATGCTTTGAAACTGAAAGCTGGGAGTCTGTCTCCTGACACCTGTTTTGATGATGAGGCAGTGTGGAAGAACAGCAGACTACAAGAGCTGGAAACATGTACGGAGATGTGAGAGGTGGAGCTTTAGGTAGAAGATTGTGACTAGAGATGCTAGGATGAGACTGACAAGCTGGAAGGGGAAAGAAGCTGCCTGGAAGTTAAGACAGAAAACCGTAGGTGATAGATAAGAGACTTGGATCTGGGCATTACGATACAGACTTTGCTTGTAAGTGGACAGTTTCTCCCAGAATATGTATCCTAGAAGGAATGCAGTGTATTCAGTATTTGATTTTATTTTTGTTGGTCAGTGCGTAATACCCTCCCTTGTTTATTAATCAAAATGTGATCGGAATATAGTTTCATTATGGATTTTCCGGTGTTACAAGTTTTAATTTTCAGGATGTTTCCATGCTTGTAAGTTGCATTTCACATTATGTATTCAGATAGGCATGTATTATTATTCATATTTTATGCACAGAGGCCTAAGGTATAACTAATTTATTGGGATGTTTACGTTTGCATGTATATTCATGTTACAGTTCAATTTTAACTTACCTTGCAACTATACATTGAATCCCAGAATCTCAAGATAGTTGCTTGTAAAATAAGTTGCATCATTGGGTACCACTTGAGAAACACTGACGTGAGTGACTTGTGACTCATCTTGCAGGGACTTTGTAGTTTGAGCGAGTATAGAATCTGCTTTTCCAGGTCAGCATTATCGTGCCTGTACTGTAGTACTGTTGTGTCTCTTCCTGAGGTTCCATTCTTTGCTCATTATATACCTTTCAACTTCAGCACACATAATGCAGAAGTCTTAAAAGCTTGCAGCTTTTTCATAATACAGTTTTTAATTACTGTCTGGAATAACTCCCATCGTATTCACTGAATGAGATACTGGCTGTGTCAGAGAGGAAGTTTCTGCGTAGCTGTGCTACATGGAAATGTTGAGGGAGGGAGAAAATGAAGGTTGCTCTGGCAACCACACTTGTTCCGTAATGGGAACATCTAGAATAATGTGATGATGCATAATTAGCATGTAGGATACATTAGTTCAAAGTAGATATGCCTTTTACACATTTACAGAGTAATTGTTATAACTGATGTTATACTTCTGCTTATCCAGGTAGAATCTCAGGAGTTCATAAACTGTATCTTAGCTAAGTGTACTGGCACCTTTATCTGCTAAGTGTAGCATAAACATCTCTCCAATGTTAAAAAGACCAGTTACAAACACAGTTGGGTTTTCTTCTAAATGTTACGTAATTGGTAAATAAAGACTTTCTTCTGGTTTTACCACTAAAGTTTATGATAGTATCTGCAGAATTGGAAGGTTCCTAGTTAAACTAAGATAGAAGTCATGAAAGATAACCTTGAGTGTGTAGGGTCTCCTCATATACTTCGCCTTGGCAGGGATATCTGCAGTTTGAATTTGCTCTTTAATCATTGTAATTGAGGCAAGTATTATATTGTCAATATGAAAAAATCTTTTCTATAATGAAGTTGTGAGGAAAGGAGGTATTTTTTTGTCCTTCTATAGAAAGTGTGTAATTTAATGAAAACTGTTGTTTTCTGAATGTGAAGTGAACCTCTGCCTTAACTTCCTTTGCTATAGAGAAAGAGGTCATAGACTGTTTCACCAAGCAATCTGTTTGTTTTGACTTCTTGAGGTCCCTTTAACATGTGAGGAACGTGATAATTGTAAGCATCAGAAAATTACTCTTTTAAGTGACTAAGTTCCTGAAAGTAAAATTGAACCTCTGGTGTTACTTTGATATCGGGTGTCAAAAAGGCCCCAGAAAATTAATATCCCTCCATAGCTAGGAAGTCAATGGCTTGCTACACCTCAAAATCTTCTAGTTGTTTTCATTGCATATGTGAACTCTCTATATATTGGTGGAGAGGCTAGTCACCTCCTCAGTGTGGATATTCTTAGAATTTCTAGACAAAACATATGTTAATACAGAATGAAAATCTTCAATTTCTGAAAGTGTAGTTTATTTTATTCTCATAGCAAACTCATAGCACTATTTGGTTGAATATTTCCTTTTGAAAGGTAGTATTCATTATTGCCCATTATCCTTCTATAGGTATAAACTTTGTCTTTGGTTACTGTTTTCCATGTGCTATACTTACACTGCTTTTTGCTTTGACTTTTTCTTCAACCAGATCATTGGTTGTGATTGGAATGTGATATATATCGTTACTTTCCTATGTAGTTACAAAGCTTTGTTATAATGGCTTAATCTTGGAGTCTGGTTGCCAAAGAAATTAGTTCTTTATACTGTGAAGCAATGTTGACAGTAAACGCTCCTTTCCTCTCCACCCCCTCCCCAAAAGAAAGGGAAGAAAAGAGAACAAAAACAAGGTTGCATTACAATTCTGGCAACATCAGCCACACTAATAAAATCAAATTCAATGTTGTTTTACGACTTTGAATTTATGTGACTGCACAGGATCAAAGGATTTGTATCCCACTGGACTGCAAGGTCTATAGTTCATGGCAAAAAAACTCATCAAAAAGAACATTTTAGTAGTAAGGCTTTTCATTTTAATCAGCCACAGTAATAAAAAAGCTGTTAGGTGTCCAAAAACATTCTCCCAAGATCAGAGACAACTTGCTCTCTACTACAATCAGTTTTCTTATTGGATCCATACTGCCTCTGTAGTTTTTGTCACTGAAACTTCATCTTCCAACTTGTTTTCAGCCATTTTTTTTGCATTATTTTCACATTTTACATGCCAAATCATTATATGTATCAGTAAAAGTAATGATTCATATAATTTCCCTGACAAATGAGAAAAACTTCTTTAAAGTAAATTGTCATTAAAACAAGTGATTAACTAAAATAGATTTTTGAGTACAGGTCTATATTTTTATATGTTGTATTTTAAAATATTTGAATAGAAATAATTTTTTTTTTCTCCTTGGATATAATCTTTTGAACACCACAAAGCGCAGATGTTAGTATTTTTGTATCAATTCAGACATAGTAACCTAGGCTTTCACAAAACTAAGGCAGTAGCTGCAAGTGAGAAACAGAATAGGGAAGTAACCACGTTTTTTGTGATAGGAAGGGCTGTTGGTATCGTGTTTAGATTCTGCATGTTAATTGTTCATGGTCTTAATTCAATGAAACTTTGAAATGAATTTTTAACATACGATGTGGTTTCATTCTTTAATTACCTTGGTCTCGAATAAGTTGTGTGCAATGTATCATTTACATTTATTGATGTGTTGCATTCTGAATCGCCTCATTCCATTCTGCAGAATTTAAATGTTTAACAGAGTTTAACAATATGTAGAGATTTTACCAATGAAATCATCCATGAAAACATCAGTTTTCCTTGAAATTTAAAGGTAGGTCTCAATTTAGCTGGCTACCCCTTTTTTACAAACTGTGTAAGATTTATTTTTCCTAGCTTAAGCCAGTTTATATTTAGGAAGATTCAACACATGGTCGCTTTCTGCAAGGATCACTCTCTTTCTGCATGCATTACATGTATTGGATGTTACATGACCTCTTGTAGCTGCTGTACACAATTCATTTGCAGAATTCTAGTGGGTGTGGTATTCCTTCTCACTGCTGCCTGAGATACATGCAGGTTTATATTGGGTTTAGTCAGGTGAATATTTTTATGGTTTTATTCTTTTTTAAAACATACATTCAAATGAACGGAAACTTTAGTATTAGGAATTTTATAACATATGAATTTTATGTTATAAAACATATAAAATTTCATAAAATGCTAAATTATCTACTGTTAACATTTATCTATTAATAACCTGAAATTTACCCCTTTAAGCACATGTTATTAACAGTTGGCTTTATTAAGTAATATTTAGTCTAGTTTTTTAGAGGTGTTATCATTTATCTCAAGGGATGACATTGCTTAACAAATGTGCCTGTGGCAAGAAGTTTGTGAATCCAAGGCATGAATAGTTTTCTGCTCAATATATATATCAGATTCAAGAAGGATTTAGATTCCTGTGAGATTTCTCTGTGGGCACAGAGTTGCCACAGTAGAGTACGTCATTTACCGGATGCTAAAGTTGACATAATAGGATCCATAAATGTGGAGTATGCTGTGGAGTACAGTGAACATTATTAGAGATGTTTTTCTATATAGTGGAATTCATAACGTTTGCAGGATTTTGAGAGATTACCAAGAAATTTCAAGGACACACATCAAGGGTTCTGTCTGGGTGTTTGATTAGAAGTTATGGAGAAGGGGAGGGATTTACTCTTAATAAGAAGGTTCATCTGAGTAAAGTTTCACATAGAAAAGCAAGGACTGGAGATAAGCTGTGGTGAGCTATGTCTTGTATAACAAAATTCTCCAAGCACGTTAATTTATGTAATCTAAAATGGTTGAATGGTAGTTATTAACAGGGAAAGGGCTGAGGGGGGCATACGTATATGCACAGAAAACAAAACCTAGATGAATGTAATTTTACAGAAACATTTACAGAGCAGACACAAGGCAACTAGGATGAGGGAAGCGGACTTTAAGGCAACCTGGAAATCACTCTGCGAAGAGCATGAAAAAGAGGACAGAACACTAAGACAGAATGAAAGGTCCACAAACAGCTGGAAGAAATGATGAAGTGTAGAAAAAAACCAGGACTGTGTGCAGTCCATAGTGCCAGGGGTGGTTTGTACCTTGTATGAAATAGTCCCTTGAAATACGTGGTCCTGGTCAGCAAACAGCTACAGGGTCCTTGTGTTGTAGATCTGCTTTGCATGGCTATTCATACTCTATAGCGACAAAAATGGAGGTGTCTGTTACCTTATACTTACAGGGTCAGTGAAAGCTTAGCACTAGTATGAAAGAATGAGCTGATTCAATTCCCACTCCCGCTATATTCCATTCTCAGCAGACTTAGTAAGTTCCAGTTCTGGATTTATTTTTTTTTAAAAAAACTTACAGTATGTATATTTTTTAAACTTACAGTATGTATATATTTTTTTTAAAAAAACCCAGCTATTTCTTATTTATTGTATTTATAGAGCCACTAGACTCGCTATGTACAAATGCACTGGCCAAAAGCATGAGCATCTTTTGCCAGGCATTTGTTGTTGGAAACAGGCGCACAGGCTTTGCAACTGGAAGGGTGGTAGCCTGGCTCTTATTGATTCTGGGTCCTGGAAAATGGTAAAGAGAAGACAGAAAGCATATATAAAGAATAAAATTGCTTAAGAATGAGATTTAATTTAGGAGAAGAAACATTTTATAGTAATATAATAAAAGTGAAGGGTGAGAACAAGCCTATAGTGATTACAGTAATTTCAGTGACACGTTTCCCATGTAGTGTACAGTTGAATGTGCATAGAAGGTGAAATAGGAAAAACAGAGAAAACCAGCAGTGGGAATTGCTAGGAAATTAGTTCAAGGAGGAAAGCAAAGGGTTAATACAACTGACGTACTATATCGACGGAGGAGAGTGAAGAGTAGGTGAAGATGTTAATAAATGTTGCTTAATTTTGTATGCAGAACTGAATTTATAGAAAATAAAGATTCAAAATGTGTTATAAATGCAAACTAATTCTGAAGTGTCATGAAGAACATGTTACTGGCTACATCAAGAATAGTTTTGACTGAAACTAGGACAATTAATTGGAAGGCTATTAGAAACACAAACATATGAGAAAATGTAAGAATATGTTAATTTAAATACTATAAAAATGACATGCTTGATTTGAATGTTTTTGCAGTAGAGAGAGTAGATATTAATACCATCAGTTTCTCATTGATTTTCTGTATTCTGAGAAGTGCAGTTTGCTGGTTTTGAAGTATTTCTAACAAAGAATAATAAACTACTAGAAATAACAACAGATGGAGTGCAAAACATAGTTAATTTCTCAAAAATATTTTTTCCTTAGGTTGCCTTTAAATACCCACTTGCATTGAGTGTATTACTTTCCCATGTATTATTTCAGTTGTTTGTTTACCTCCATGGTTTTTTTGAAACTGATCTTGGTTAGATGGTGTTTCATCCAGACAGGACAAGGAAAAAGAGAAGGATGTAGTAGTAAAAATTCTTTACCATCTATTTTATTTGTACCTATCTGAATTGGTGGCATAGGAAGGAGAAATTAAGTGAATTAAAAATTCCAGGTTGATGTCATTACTTTTTATTTTCTGGTATGTAATGCACACAACTTGTGAAGTTGTACTGACAATCCTTTTTTACATTAGTCAGACCTTCAGACAGTATAAATACAAGTCTTACAAAGGCTGGACACATTAACTTCATCAAGCTTTCTGTATTCTGTTACACGTTCTGTAACAACTTCCTTAAGCTCACAGAAATATGCATTTTATAATGAAACAGAGCTTTTAACAACCTCACTTGTCGTATGAGTATGCATTGTTTAAATATAGTAATCCATCTGTTACATATGGCTATAAAATATTAAGTAAGGAAGGAAGACGTTATGGAAGATGCATTCTGAGCCATTCTAAATGTGTAACTGATACTCAAATACTTAAATATTAAAAAGTCTTCATACAGGATATACAACTTGATCATCTAGGTTTCATTTTCATAAGTAGAGGTCTTTACTGTTCTATTTGAAATAGTTAAGCTATTAAAGGTCTGCTTTGGTTTTTGGATGTTTCATGATATTTGGCATATCCAAATTCAGTTTAATTAGTGTTGAATAATTGTCCAACTTAGTTATTGGAAGAATAATATCTTATTTTTTTAATGTGTAATCAACTAGCTGCATGTTTGGTGCCTATTTATAGCTTTTACTTAAGTGTAGTAACCTGCGATTGAGGACCTCTTTATAATATATCCTTGTAGAAATGGTAATTGTTCAAAGAATCACAAATCAGTCTTTACAAGTAATTGCAGGTGGTGTTAAATCAGAAGTTGTACCTCATAACACAACATACATGATATATAATTTCACAGTAAATATTTGAATTATCAAACTTGAAGTGAATTAGTGCTTAAAATGTTATGTGAATTTTAGGCCATCTGTGGTCCTATATGTAAGTAATCATGCATGTGATATTTTTTAAAAAAATCTGTATGTTGCGGTGTAATTGGCCGTGTTTTAATGATGTGCTATACCAATAATCTAGTACTCGAAAATTACTGGCTATAAGGCTGTATGTCTTTCTCAACTATCCAAATGCCAATAATTGTTAAATAACTAAATATCCAAAAATAGATAGAAAAACAATGTTCTGTATACCCCCTGTTGTCAGATTTCCTTCTGAATACTTTTGCTACATTTTCTCTATAAAACGATGGATTTAATATTTTTAGATTAGAAAGAGAATTCGGCCCTGTATACATAGCATGTGCAAATATTTAGAGTTCTGGGAACGTTTGACAATAGTCAATCATTTAGCTTACTTTTTTACTATGAGGTGTAAGAATAATTTTTACTGTGTGCTCTTGAAAATGGTGGTATACCCTATGTAACTGATTATATATGTTTGTTAGAGAGGAGTTTTCATTTTTATGCAAACTGGCACAGGCTTAATTTTTTTTCATTGAGAAATCCTTTCTTAAATCTCTTGTTTGTTGTTAAAATTTAAAACAAATGTATGTTTTTTCAAGGACAGAGATTTAACAAAAAAGGACTTCTTTTTTTTTTTCTTGTCAACACAATACAAGAATAAAGTGTGAGCTCTTCCAAAAACTGAAGATGAAATTACTTAGAATGAACAAAACCAAAAAGTCAGATGCTGTGAAAAATTTAGTTTTCCTCTCTTTTCTATGCACAGGACTTTGATGGCCAAAATGCTATTACAGAAAAAAAAGCTGTAAAATCTATAAATTTTTTTCTTTTATCTTTTTTTTTTTCCTTTTTCCTTTTCTTTTAAACTCCTTAGATACTTTGTGTCGTCTGTTCACTTTTCTTTTTTTTTTTTCATTTTCGTGGCTTGGCATAAGTAACTAATTAGATGTAACAATCAGTGTATAAAGTCAGAGAAGGGAATAAAATGGAGCTCACTTTCTCTCTACTATGTTGTTTTTCTAGGCTAATTAGAGTAAAAACTATTAAAAGTGTGTGTTTCTCAGTTAAAGAAGAGGTCTGTCTCTGACATACATAGAACAGCTTTGTTCATTAAAGACGTGCCATTTTTACACAGTTGCTTTTCAGAGTAGAATTGCACTGTAAACGCTAGTGAAAAAATATTTTGCATTAACAGTAAAGCATTAACTTGCTAGTTTCAAAACAAAAGTTCTGCATATTTCTTGCTCTAGAGTGTTTTAGAGAACTTTTTTTTATGTCTTACAGTTCTCAGAAGTTTTTAAAACATTTATAGTGCAAATAAGTCTTGAGTAATAAGAAGCTAACAACTAATTTTTGAAGGTAGATTGCTGTAGAGATTTATGATTTCCTCATATTCATACATACAAATTTTTCTAGAACTTTTCATATCAGAGCAATTCTAAGTCATGGTTGGAAAGTCTTTGTCCCTATAAAATCACATTATATAAAGCAGTAACACAACAAATATACTTGTTCATTGCATTTCATTGACTATACTGACTGTAATTGACTATATGACTGTATTAAATGAGACTGTAATCTCTCTGTCAGAGCAGAGGGGAAAGCTGCCATATTGGTATTGAGATCTCCCTGTGTACATCCACGTTATTGTTTCAAAGACATTTAGAAAACCTGTAGGTTACATTCTGAATGAGAGGATTTAGTCTTTTTCTTTTGTGATTAATTACATGTTTTACCATCTGAGACTGTGATGGTTAATGGAAGTACGGTACCTTGAATCAATTTTTGGGCTTTTTCTTCCTTTGAACATCTTTTTTCTCTGTGTTGTGTCAAGTCACCTAGCAGGCACAAAAAGGCAGTGACTGTAGTTATATGGCAGAGGGCTGGTGTAAGAGGGAAAGAGGAAGGCATTGGAAAGCCGTTCCGAAAGCTTCTTGTTTTCCAGGTTACAGCATATCAATATTTTGGACATTTGCATAGTCATCTTTGTATCATGGCAATATCATGTATTTTAGTAAGAGGGGTGGTTTTTTATATTTTTTTTTAAGAAGCAGCTTTTATTTCACCCAGTAATAGTACGTGTTTAGGAAGCAGGTAATACAGGTCTTCTAAGCTTATATATAAATATCTGTGTTTAAGGGAACTGAGAGTCAGCTGGGATCATTTGCTCCGGTGAGGTGATTTTGCTCAAGGAATATGTCCTGTTCAAGGACTCAATCCACTCAAGGATTGTACCCTTTCTAGTGGCAGGTACCAGACAAACATGGAGAAATTAAAGAAACTAATTTCTGTTTACAGCTGTACTGGTGAGCTTGAATTGCAGATAGGCATGGGCCTTATTTAGTCAGAATCAGAGGTGCAGAAACTCTGAAACCTGCATTCCAGGCAAGGGCAGATTTGGAAGCAAAATAAGCCTTATCAAGGAGGGACAGACCAAACTGCCTATTAATTCAGCCTCCTCAGAATGAATATTGTGTGGAAGCAGAGAGCCTATAGAAGAATGGAAAAACAGGTACACCAACCAGGAAGGCTGGTTTTAGAGGTCAGAAAAGCATAGGCTTGAATGGACAGTTGGCAGCACTCAAGCTGAATTACATCTTCCAAAGCAAATTTAAAGGTACAGTAGAAGTATTCTTCAGCAACAGAAAGAAACTAAGGAATCAAGGGGGACATTATCCAGTAAAGGTGAGGTGGAGACAAAAAGCAATGTAGATTGAACCTAGAACACTAATGCTGCATGACCTGCCCCAGATTTCAATAGCAGTGATTGTGAACACATGGGTGGCATTTTTCTTCAACTGAATGTACACGCAGCTTTTAGTAGCTGGATAGAACACTAGGATTACTTTTTTGCATATGATGTTTCTATTTATATATTGTAATACAGAGCTGTTGACTCACAATCAGGTTGTGATATACTGTCCTTTGCAGATCCTTTTCCCCTAGAGTTGCTGTACTACTGATCGGTCCGTTCAGCGGCTGTGTACGCTGCAGGTCTCTTTTTTGAATTGTAGCATGTATTTTCAGACCACTTCTTTGTCTGATAAAGCTATTAAGGATTCTGAATTCTTAACAGGTTCTCCAGCATACTAGCACAGCATTGTTTGAATATTTAATATTGGCATTGAATGCAAGAAAGATTGTACCAAGCTAAGGCAATTTTTCAGTAGCATATTGCTGTGTGGATTAGGCATAAAATACTGAGGATATACTTTCAAATTTATGATTGAGATCTGATTTCAGCATATTAAGGCTTTTAGAGTACATTTATTTATATACTTATATTTTCTTATAAGCTGGCAATACGAAGAAGAAATAGCAGTAAGCTTTTATTGAAATGTACCTGTCTCTAATCTGGCATTTGTAACAGTAATCTGGGGAAAATATACCTCTAACTCTCATGGAAATCTAGGCAGCTGCAAGTATCAATGTGTTTGGTGTTGGGTTTTGGTGGTGGGTTTTTTTTTGGGGGGAGGGGGAAGGGACAGGGAGGGAAAGAATAGGTAACAAAAACTTGATAATGTCACTCACTGACTGGCAAGAGTCATTGCCACAGTGAGAAGTCAGAGATCCTCTACATGCCAAGGCCTGAGGGCTTAGTTTCTGAAAGAGTGGATTAATGCTGCGAGAAAGCGAAAAGATAAAGGGAGTAGAAAAATGTGTTCCTTGCGCTAGTTTGTTGGGTGTTAAATCTACATATACAATCCCAATTTCTTATATGAATGTTGTTGAGAAACAGGCAACCAGGCTTCTAAACAAGTCAGCAGAGTTGCAAATGCATTTTTCAAGTGAAAAAAATGGTTATATAGATACATATATTAAAATATAGTTATATAATTATATATATAATTATTATATATTATGATATGTAAAACATGCTGATGAACATCTCCCAAATTGTTATTCATAATGTCTTGCTTTCCTTTTACACAGAAATTTATACAGACATTTTACTCTGATAGGTTTCTAAGTCCTCTAACCTTCTTCAGGAATAAATCATGTTAATTCATGCTGCATAAGGTGGCTTTCTAAGCTTTAGTTTCCAGCCTTCTTCCTGTGGTTTCCAGGTTCTTCCCGTATCTTCTGTCCCTCCAGCATTCTTCCCACATCTTCCCTGCCTCAGACATCTTGTGTCACACTTAAATATTTTTTTTTTCTGTCTCATTTTGCGTAAAATAGCTGTGACCAAACTATTATATTCTGATGATGGCCTTTGGTCATTGTTCATCTTAACAGCAGTTCCTAGAGACTCTAGGAGCCTGGTGCATGATGTGCCATCAAAACAGACTCAGTATATTGCCAATATTGATCGTGATAATTGCTGACATGGTTCAGTAACAACATACTGAATAATTTGAACTCTATCTATCCAACTGAATAATTTGAAGTGTATCTGTTCAAATCCCTGTAGATCTGAATTTAGCTAGCCATCATAAACATTTTAGATCAGTGTTGACAGACACCTGGAAATAAAAGTGTAAGCTTAGACATATGTATACTGTAGTAAAAAAGATTTGATTCCCATTTAGATGAAAAGAGTGTTTTAACTTGTTTTGAGATGTAAAGTGATTAAAATTAAAACTTGTTTTATTACTTACTGCTCTTTTGTATTGCAGTCAGTTGGATAAGACTGCATTTTATCCAATTAAAGATGGTCTTTGCCATTAATGACATGTTCAACACAGATTATTCCCAATGTGTCATTTTTGCTAAGCCTGCTTTTCTTTTATGTGCTTAGTAATTTTAGCTTTAATTCTTGTTTATGTTCATAATATTATTATTTTTATTAACAGAAAATAATTTTGAAAATATGAAAAAGTAAAAAAGAAGACAAAGCACAAATCTATCACCTCAAATATAATCTTGAGTTTAAACCACCAATTTTTATATTGTAAATTAAGGACTGAAGATCTGTAGTTGAAAAGGTACACAGTACTAACACTGTTGCTTTCATGCCCAGTTAAATGTAGTAAGTAGTTTTGTTAAATACTGTGCTTGTTTTACAGTGTGTGTTTAAGGTGACTTCAGATTTACTGCTGGGAAAATCTTTAACGTTCAAAGTAAATTGTTCTATCGGGAGTTTTTGATGTCCAGTAGGGGCAAAATACTATGATAAACAAAATAGCTAAATTCCCTAAGGCAAACTTACTTCATTACCTCATTTATGGATCAGTATGCAGAGTTTAAAAAGAAAGGTGGTTGCTCTGGAGCAATTCAGATGGCAGAAAATCTTGTGATAGTTGAACTGAACTAATAATTAGGCTGAGCAACAACAAACTTTGATAGAGTAACAGTAGGAAAACGAAAAATTCCAAGCAAAAATCTTCTGTTTGTTGTATATATTAGTCCTAGTTCTTCTATAAAACGAATAGAAATTGGGTTGTTTCCCGTTCAAATCTCAGTTTGTTTATCTTTGCAAGGCTTTAAACTTGGTTTCCCACCTTCACACTTGCAAGTTAAGAAAAGGAGCATTTTGTATCCAATATTTTCAGATTGTTTACTTTTAACTTTATCTTAACAAATTGATTAGAATGCAAGCTGCTCATAGTGCTGTAAGGAATAACATGTATTGTTTACGTATCTATTCAAGCTTCTTTGTACAATATAAAATTACAGTATATTACACTGCTCTATTTGCCATACTGAACTACACATGCATGATTTGGATGCATATTAATTAATGCTGTAAGCTATTAACTCTGACCCCATACTCAACTTGTCATGATAGGTAGGGTGTGCTATGTTGCCACTTCTGACCAGCACTGTGTACCAGCACTGTGTGGGAATATTTTAAGTGTAAATTGCTGTGCTTGCAGGAATTTGGGAAAATCACAGCTCATTAGCTGCTTCTGTTGAATGTTGGCTTTCCTTCATACAGAGATCCTGAAAGAACCATGGAAAATGCTCTTTCAGGAGTCATTGCCTTGCAAAGAAACAAGGTAACACTGGTCAGCTGCCTGATAGGATCATGGCATGACAGAAAATAGCTTGTAGGGACTTGAATCATCTGGAATAGCAGTGTTGGATTGGATTATTTAAAGGAGATATTTCAGTGTCAGATGTTTTGTATTTCTCTGATATATGGTAAGAAAAATGGGGGTTTTTCTTCCTTAATTAGATACATTCTTGAGACATTGTTATTTGCTTCCACCTCATGTAAAGCCTTTTGCTTATTTTTGTTCTAAGATTTATTTTTCTGAATTGTAGTTTAAAATATATCTGGTAGAAATGAAGTTTTTATCTAATAGTAAAGATAAATTTGAAGAAGAATTTATGAGTACCTCTGTTAATTTAATTGATGACAACACTTTTAATAGATTGAGAAAGTCTTTTAATTTGTCTATTTAGTGTTTTAGCTGGGAGGAATTTCAGCAACTGTTGTGTTTGATCTATATTTTAGTTCCTAACATATTAGCTATATATATGGCATATTTATGATATGGTATAGTCAATAAAATCATGTCATTAAGTACAACGCCATTCAAAAAAGGTACCTTTTTTTCCCCATAATGAACTATTAATTATTGTATTCAGCAGTTAAAAACCAGTAAGTCTGCTTAAAGACAAGGTACAAATTAGAATGTGCTAGATTGATGTTCTGGATATTTGCTCATAAAATATGTTTTCTTGAAACACACACTGCTTACATGTCTTTAAAGATTAGTAATTGTCCAGTTACATAATAGCTTACAATAAAGCCATTTAGAACTGGGAAAGTGAAGTATTTCTGTCCTTGCTTAAAGAAAGAACATCATCTAAATGTGAATTTAGATTTTTAATTACTAAAAAATAAACGCTTTAGAAAATATTTGCACTAAAGAGTTTTTTGTTGTTGTTCTGCAGTCTCAGTTTGAACTCAGGGTATTCCATATTCGTGGAGAACATGCTGTATCAACTGCTCAGCTTGAGGAAACCATTGCACATCTGAAGAATGAACTTGATAATAAATTAAACAGAAGAAATGAAAAAGCAAAGGATATTGGTGTTTCTACTGAAGATAACCCACCAAAGACATACCGAAATGTATGTATACAGACTGACAGAGAAACTTTCATAAAGCCTAGTGAAGAAGAAAACAGAGCTGTCAAAAATAACCAAATAATACCCAAAAAGCTTAATATTTCTTCTTTGTCACATAGTATTTCTGCCCAAAGTGAAAATAAGGACAATTACCATGTGCAGTCTTCAGAAAGTGTCTTATGTTGTCAACCAAAACAAATGCTGCCTCCACCACCACCACCACCTCCTCCTCCTCCTCCTCCCCTTCCTGATTCTTCACTACCGGGTATAGTTCCTCCACCACCACCTTTGCCAATGGGTCCGACTTCACTGACACCTCAGTTTGGATCTGGTCCACCACTGCCACCTCCACTTTCTGAAGGCTGTAGGAATTTTCAAGCACCACCACCACCACCACCACCACCACCGCTTCCAGGGTTGGGACCTCCTGTTACTCCTCCACTGCCTGGATCTGGGTTACCTCCACCCCCTCCACCTCCTGGGCCTGGGTTCTTTTTTAATAGCACTTTATCTTCAAACCAAGGTCCTCGAAAACCTGCCATTGAACCTAGTCGTCCTATGAAGCCTTTGTATTGGACACGGATACAATTACAAGGTAGCAGGTAAAATATATTTAATTGAACTTACAGTTGCTATTCATAGGCCATGATACAAGGGTTTGTATACTATTTAAGACTTAATAGCAAAAAGTTAACGGTCTAGGAATGTATAACAAAATAAGTGTAGACGCATGGAATTTACAAGTTTTAAGAAAAAAAAATCTGAAAATCTAAAAAAAATCATAAGACATTATTTTAAAATATTAAATACAAATGAAAATTATGTGCATTATAAATGAAAATTATGTGCATTATAACAAAAAGAAATTTTGTTGTTTTTTTCCCCAAAATCCAAGTACTCCATGGACTACTCTAGCAACAGGGTGGTTCCTAGGTATAGCCCTAAAGAGCCAAGAGATTAGAAAGATTTATTTTTTTAAAATCTCAATTAGAATTAGAATTGAAATGTTAAAATTTGGTCTGGTGAGAACGTAGAGTTTCATTTTTGCTTTCCAGTCACTTCAGGTAATACCATCTTCAGAGCACTATGTTCTGTCATCCTCTATGATTCCAGTTCTAGAAACAGTTAAACTGGAACCGAACCTCTCTGTATAATTCTGTCAGAGCAGGAAAAGTAAAGCATATATAAAAATATATGCAGCTCAGGAACCTGTAGCATGAAGCATCCATTATGGAGGAGTTTCAGTACTGATAGAGACCTCTATAGTGTAATAAAATAAATATAAAAAATTTTAAAAATTACCAATCTTATTGTGATTTAGCGCTGGGATAAACCGCTAGATACACTTGAGGGAGGGTATGCCATCCAGAGGGACCTTGACAGACTTGAGAAGTGGGCCCGTGCAAATCTCAAGAAGTTCAACAAGGCCAAGTGCAAGGTCCTGCACCTGAGTTGAGACAGACTAAGGGATGAATGGATTGAGAGCAGCCCTGCAGAGAAGGACTCAGGGATACCTGTGGATGAAAAATCGAACATAAGCTGGCAAAGTGAGCTTGAAGACCAGAATACCAACCATATCTTGGGCTGCACTAAAAGGAGCGTGGCCAGCAGGTTGAGGGAGGTGATTCTGCCCCTCTACTCTGCTCTTGTGAGACCTCACCTGGAGTACCACATCCAGATCTGGGACTCCCAGGACAAGAAAGACGTGGACCTGGTGGAGTGGGTCCAGAGGAGGGCCATGAGAATGATCAGAGGTCTGGACCACCTCTCCTATGAAGAAAGATTGAGAGAGTTGGGGTTGTTCAGGCTGGAGAAGAGGAGGCTTAGGGGGGACACCTTATTGTGGCCTTTCAAGGTGTAAATGGGGCCTATGAGGAAGATGGAGAAACTTTTTATTGATGCCTGTAGTGACAGGACAAGGGGCAATGGTTTTAAACTGAAAGGAGGTAGCTTTAGATTGCATATAAGGAAGAAACTTTTTGCAGCAAGGCTGGTGAGATACTGGAACATGTTGCCCAGAGAAGCTGTGGATGGCTTATCATTGAAAGTCTTCAAGGTTAGGTTGGATGGGATTTTGAGCAACCTGATCAAGTGAAAGATATCCCTGCTTGGGGGGGGCAGGACTAGGTGATCTTTAAAGGTCGCTTCTGACCCAAACTGTTCCATGATTCTATGAAAGTAATCTAATAGTATATACTGTTGTGAATCTAAAGTTACTGTTAAACATATTGTTTTATTGATTTGCTTGTAAGGGATCTTTTGCTGAACAGGCATAAATAAACAATCTTTGGACAGCCTTTTCAAAATGATAACACAACTTTTGTTTATGCTATCCGTTTATTCAGCTGGCTGAATGAAAGTACTCCCTTTTACACTTTCTGGGCCAGCATGCATAACTTACTGACACAGTGGTATGTGGTTTCAGTGCTGCTCAGCTGCTCTTTTGGATTTCGGCTGATTCTGATTTTGCTTCAACTGTTTATTAATGTGAGAAAGTGTGTTTTTTCAGGATGCTTAAGCGACACAGACTGTTACTAGTTTAACAAGGAGTTCCTGGAATCGTGAAATAAAATTCAGGTCCTGTGTTATCCAAGTAATGAAATGACATGATTATTCAGGTCTTAACATTCACATCATTATTATCTGTGTTCAAAACTATTTTAGCATAAGTGCAGTTACAAAGATGCTAAATTTATTGTAAAAATTTTAGTAAGTTACATTATAAAAGTCGGACTTGATGATCTCAAAGGTCTTTTCCAACCTAAATGATTCTATGATTCTATATTTTTATATGACTTATAGTCATAACTAATATATTATATATAGTGTGTGTATATATAGTATAATATATAATATTATATACTGTGACTATATTATATTTTATTATCTATCATTAATTATATTAGAGATGATTATAGATTACTTAATATATTATAATAAGGCACTATAAATTATTTAAGTATTATAAATTATTTACAATTATTCTTAATCTTTAAGTTATTTTTAGGGTTATATTTAAACACTCTTAAATATCTGCATTTAAATGTATTTAGATATGAGTTTTATTTTAGAACCTTTTGTCTGAATTTATTTGGGTGAGAAAAAATTATTTTGGTATAATAAATCATTGTAAAATGTTAATATTTTATATAAAATGTTTGACAAGAACCAACAGTTAATGAAATGTCAGTTGTGTTCTTTCAAGTATTCAGAATTAAAGGCATTGAAATACTTTGGAGCAGGAAGTTTGAGCATTTTGGTTTTACTTTCCCAAAAGTACTAGTGAAAAATTGTTTCATAGTGAATAAATAGTTGGTCCATGAATAAACCTTATTGGAATTACTCCTGTTGATTCACTGAAATCAAAATGTTTGTTCTGAAATATTACTAATTCATTTTCCTGAATGCAAGACTAGGTCCAAGTCATAGCTTTCTGGTGAACTGCTGGTCACCAGCTGTGGTGGTCCAGCATTTTCATGGCATGCACTAGAACTGGAAACTTCTCCAAGGGTCTGCTGCTCAAATCAGCAGCTCTCCAGGACTTCAAAGTTCTTGTTACAGAGCCAGAAAGAATCCTTCGTTCTTCAGTGTGGCCGACACTACGGCTAATATCAGGGAGAGTGAAGCTGTGGAACTGTAAGCATGTCCTGTGACGCAGAATATGCTACATCAGTGGATGCTAATGGAAAAATTAGAGTTCCTTAAACGTTCATGATAGCAGATGCACAGTTGAATATAAAATAGAGAAAAACCCTAAATTAAAAAAAATAATAATTTTAGATCCCCTTAAATTGTTAGGTATTGCATTTTATTGCATATTACATCTAATAAAAGTATATTTAGTGACATCAGCCATTTGTATTTTATAGGGTTTTCATCACCTTTTTTTTTTTAATTGGAAATAATTTCACTGCCTTTTAGTGACATCTGCTGGAAGAAGTGAGCCACCTTCTGATAAACAGACAAGAAGAGCACTCGGAAGTTTTGTCCCATGTACTTTGCTGAAGCGCTGAAATTTTGAAGCAAAACTCTTCCAGAATTGAAGTGCTGTGTTTGTAGCACTACATAATATTTTCCCCAAATCCAGATAAAAATAGAGCATCATGTAAACGGGTTCCAAAGTGTTCCAAAACTAAATCTGGTCTTAGAAGGCAAAAAAACCAAGGAAAGATAATCCACAATTAAAATTTACAGTTGGTTGAATGGAGCAGAATACTGGTTAGTCTCCCAAAATGTAGGCCACATAATTACCTTCTGAGAACTGCAACAAAGATAAATATGAGCATACAACATCTGCAGCTAACATGATGTGAACCAAGTACTATACAGATGACCCCAAATGTTCTTAAAATATGCTTGAATAAAGTTTGCTCACTCTTTGTTGATAGTTTATTTTTTTAGGTCTAAATAGATTACAGGGAATTTCTCAAAAAAGCTGCTGCTGAAATACTCTCGATCCTAGTTGAAGTGCCAGAAATCTCTCGAGATGTAATATTGTAGTGTTTGGTGGTTGTGCAATACAAATAATGCATTTTGATAGTCTAGCAGGCATGAATAGAAAATAGCTAAACTTTTGGTACAGCCTTCTGCAAAACATTTTGACTCCTTACAAGAGCAAGGTATAGGGAAGTAATTGTGTTTGTATAGCAGCAGTGCATGTTGCTTTGAGTTTAAAATCTATTATGGATTTTCATCTCTTATGATTAGGTCTATTATGGTTTTTCATAAATGTTTATTGGAAAATTTATTATTACCTTTCCCTTTATAGGAAAACTGCTATGCCAACATTATGGGAATCACTAGAAGAACCTGATATACTTGATACTACTGAGTTTGAATATTTATTCTCCAAAGACACTGCTCAGGAAAAAAGAAAACCATTATCAGAGACTTATGAAAAAAAAACCAAGGCCAAAAAGGTATTTATTGTTTCTCTTTATTTGCTTTTTTTGTGTCACTAGATGGATTGACGATTCAACTCTTGCTTGAGAATGCAGGGTTATTCTTTACCTTGGAAGATTTCTTGCCTTTGAAAATTAAAGTTCCACATCGCAGTGAGGTAGAAAAAATATTGTATAGGAGAACTGAATGAAAGTTCTAATATGTATCTAAAAGTGCTAATATTTCAGACCATGTCTGCCCTTGAACTGATTTATAATTAAAGACTGTCATTAAGTTACTCTAGCAAACCTCTTTTCCATTGATATTCATTTCATTGGAAAAATAAAGCATAAAGCAAGGTAAGACTGTTAGACATTTTAAATAAGGAATGCCAAAAAACTTTTTTCAGTATAGCTAAAGAGCTGTGTCAGGAAGGGAGAGGACAGACATGTCTTTAATGGCCAAAAGTTTATGCAGTAGCTATGTCATTACCACAACGCAGATAACGTCTGCCTCAGACGTGATCCATTACAGAGTGAGCTTGTACTTGTCAATTATTGTGTGCAGATGGGACAAAAAAATTAAATTAGTAGTATTTGCTGCAGGAAAAGTTCTAGGCTGAATAATAATTGATACTCTTTTCCTAAAACAATGTGGTTATATATTAGAAACCCACTTAAATATATACAATATTGTAAATCCCTTTAAATTTACCTGCTTGGAACCACAAGAGGGCACTTTGCATGTAAGCTGTGTTATCTACATGCAGTTTTAAAATACATATAATGTGAACTATACCTACATAGATACATGTCAGTGCAATCAGATCTTTCAAAACATCTTTGATCATAAACTTCCTGTATTGTCTCTTAGCACAGTAGTTAATGAGAAGTGTAAATAAGGCTATAGAATTTATAAAATTCAAACTCATGTGATGCAAAAAGTGAAAAATGAAAAATGGGTCCAGGATGGGGGCATGCTGGCATTTGTAAATACACCCTAAAGAAATTATTAATTGTTATAGTCTCCTTCAAATGTTAGATTGAAGTTGGACATGAACATCTCTGTGAAAAATATTTTGACATATTTTACTTGACAAATGCTTCAAGTGCATATGGCATGCAGTACTTGGCTGTATCTGTAAATTCCATTAGTTCACATTTCTGATGCCCTCTTTCTAAAATTTATTTTTATATGTCACTAATTTGTTCTTTCACAAAGAATTATTTAATAGGAAATACAGGTTTCTAAAGAACTTTGAAGAAGAATGTAACCAGTGTAACTTTAACGGAAAAATAATATGCACAAATAGTTACCTTTGTATTTCAAAATCTCAGCAATTCAGTGAATGTACCTATTTCTTCCGGTGTATGACAGCAAACCAGGCAGAGAATTAGGCCGCTATTCTGAAAGACGAAATTGCATTATTCTTTTTCCTTGCTGCTTTGTAAACTAACTTGTTTGCTACAGCAGCACAAGTCTTTAATGATCTCTCTTGATCTAAAATCAAATTGGATAATGGTTATTCTGTACAATGTAGGAAATAATGGTATAATAACAAGTACTATTTCTTGTGAGAAACAAATGTATGTTCTTACAAAGATATCTTCTTTATTTATACCATTGTTTGAATTATTCTGTTTAGTTATTAAATGTAAACTATTTTAAGACTAGGGATATATTTACTGAAATTAATGAAATTAATAAAGTTCCATTAAAGTACTGTGGGAAAATACAAAAATAAATCCCCTAAGAGATAAATTAAGAATCATATCTATTACTATGTCTTTAGTTTGGTAAAACTCATGGGATTATGATCATGGTGTTACAAACCATGGGAACTGTAGTGCTTTCTGTGAAAATTTCAAAAATGCATGGGCAACAATATTAAACTTTCCCTCATTTGGTCAATTTAAGAATTAAAGATAAGTCAGCTTTTAGAATTCAAATGAAATTTGAATAAAGAAACATTTTCTTATTGTATATCCTGTCTTTCCACCTTTCTCACTAAAATGACTCACAGTAGCAGCTAAATATTTTTACAGACAGTTGGTCCTCTTAGATGATCCTGTGTTTTTCTTTGTCTCTCTGAAAGCTGGGATGTCTGCAGGCTGGCTCCGATGGATCAGTCTTAGTGGGATGCAAGTGATACAGTAGTAGAGAGGCATTTTATTTAGTTACAGGAGGGTTTATTAGTAGATAGCAACAGAAAGCTCCTGTAGATCAATGTAAAACTATCAGCTTTGCGGGCTTCATTTGTGCTTTCTCATGCTTTTTCTTGGCTCTCAACTTTTTTTGCCTTTTTTCTATCAATTACAGCTCTCTACTAGGGTTTTAACAATCTTTTTCTTTGCTTCAGTACAGAAATTTGTTCGTGGTCTGGTCTTAAGAATGCTGCAAGTGTCATGGTATATGAAATGTGTAGTCTGCTTAAAGATGCTTTCTACAAACTTTAAGAAAAACATACGAATTTTATGAGGTTCATCTTACATTTTTTAGCTGATGCTGTGTCATTTTGTATTTCTTTGTAAATTCCTTTCTCATGTTCTATAGAAAAGCCTTCCAAAGCAAGATATAGGTACAGTGATAGAATCTGGAGTAGTAGTTTGTGTTTGGAATAGGTAAGCTATTTTATTTAATAATACACATTAGTGCTGACCTACTCACTGCATTAAATCTCTTCTCCTCTGCACAAACTTTGTCCTATTTCTTACCATCTTATACAAACTAAGTTCAGCCTTCTTGGTATTTAGAGAAATGACAGACTAATAGGTGGTGCAGGATTGCTTATTAAAACATGATTACTTAATACTTTTCTCCTTGAATGAGAATTACATCAGTGCCTCACAATCAAATTCCTTATGCAGCTGGAAGTAAGATTCTGTCTTTCAAATTAGAGGGGAATTGTTTCTCATTTAACTGGATCTTCTTTATAAAACTAAGGAGACTAACAATTAGTCGTCTGTTGAATTATGATTTCTTTACCATCTATTTACATTTCTCTTGCAGTTCCAAAAAAAAATAATATTATTCAATTTATTCTCAGAATTATTATTTTTGTGAAACCAGTCAGAATAATCTATATGCTTGGTCTGTGAAATGACTGCTTCTGTGGAAAGCATCACATTAAGCCTATAGAAATTTCATTTTGTTCTATTCTTACCCATTTGTCCACAGAGTAGACACATTATGGCAACGCAGATCAAAATATTCACTGTGTGCTGTCCTTTTGTTGCTTACTGCTGATAGACATCTACCATTTTCAGCCCGAAATATCTAAATCTTGCCCTACATGAATGGAATGGATGGTCTGTTTTCCAGTACCATTTGGCAAATTATTCTCAGAAGGGAAACTTCTGAGTATATATTTATATTCATAAATTACTTACAATAGAATATGTAGATTATAAAATAAATATTTATAGTACAGAATATATTTATACTCATACATACACTCAGTGTCAGAATAGGAGAATACATTGAGGATTCTGTGGACATCTATGCTGGGTGTGGTTAGCTTGGTATTTTCACTTATGAGCTTGATAATGAAATAACTCTTCAGCCTAGTTGTGAGAGGCTTCAAATGTACTGGGGTAGACCCTTTAGAAAGCTTTCATGTATCAAGAGACATGGTCTGAAAGGTAGGGATAAACACAAAGCTAATACAGTTGACTACAAGGTTAATACAGTTAAGGATATTCAGCTGTCTAAAAATAAGATGGGGTACAACTGGCTAACCTAGGTAATTGTTTAGCAGAAAGGATCTTGGGATTATAACAACTCAGAAGAAGAACATGAATTGTCAAATTGTGGTACTACTAAAAAGGGAAAACAAAATTTTGATAGATCGATAGAAGTGTTGCTTACAAGACAACCTACTCAGTCATGTCACAGTTAAGAATTGCATCTAGATTTAGGCGCTACAGCCCTTCATTAAAAATGTTTACTAACTGTAAGGGTCAGGAAGAGTGAGAATGATGAGAAGTGTAAAAGTAGTCTCTGAAAAAGAATTGAATTATTACGACTGTTTAGTCTAGAAAAGAGAAGGTTGATTGGGACACACAGTTAAGTGTCATCAAGTGCATGCAGCTGCTACAAAGAAAAAATATGAAAAGCTTTCTAAGAGTAAGGATACCAAAGGAATCAAGAACAATTTTGTGTTGGAAAATTGTGTTTCTGTATTGGGAGATCTTTAAGAAAATTTGTTTTGTGTAATGCGCATACAGTTGATGCTTTTTTGAAGTGCGGAAATGCTTTGGATGACATTTTGAGTGCCTTTCCAACATGATGATTCTGTTACTCACTTAAATGGCATGAAGTCCACTTTCTGTCCATTGTCCTATGGATGGAAACAGCTGGCTATACTTTTTTCCAGAGTGGAAGCACTGTCATGATTCCCAAATGCATTGCTTTCGTGCCTGTCAGAAAATGGCTTATTAATTTACACTATTTTCTAGAGGCTGTCATCCTGACATGAGGATGAAATTAGCAGAATTTAAAATGCAGTCATTGAAAAATAAGGTATTCTAACAGGTATGTGGGGAAAAAAGGAAGGGAAGTTAACCTTCCAGCAACAATGGCAATACAACTTCTTAAAGGACTACTTAGAGGGTGATTTTATTGATTTTTAGGCATATATTAACTTATTTTGGAAAAATGTAGTACATTCACTTGATAATGATACAATGTGAAAATAATATAGTTTAAATGAAGGTCAGATGTACCTTTCTGGTACACTTATATATTCTTGATGTCTGTTGTGGTAATGCTTATCTGGGCTTAGAAGCTCTGCAAAGTGTGTGGCTGCTCATGCTTCTTCAATCACGCACTCCTTTGGAAAATCTAGAAGCTTCAGAGGAACCTCTTCTTTTTTCCAACTCTACAACCTCTGAAATATTTCAGGAAAACCTTATTCGTGTGCACTTATCTGCTCTGCATGTGTGCAATCTTGTAAATAAAAGTTCTACAGTATTATGTAGATAATGATGAAAATAAATATTCTATTTTTTTAGATATTATGACTTGAGAGTAGAATTTGTATTTTCTAGATGGGCAGAATTTGCTGTTTAGATGAATGTATTAGTTATGTCCCAATATTAGAGCAAAATAGTGTGCAATATATTTAAGAATTAATAAATATAATTCTTCTCTCATAAGAATGCTTTTCAACTGTAAGACTAAAAGCATTATAATCTTATAGGAGGTAATACAATGCAGTGATTTTTTGGATGTGTTATCTATGAAATAGAAAAAAGACTATTGCTTGCATCCTGACTTTCCCAGAGACTCTAGATGGTTAAGCAATGTACGGGAGTGGGATTTATTTCCTAGGATAGTCCTGAAGTCATTTAATTGCAGCAGGGAAAGTTGAAGTTACTGGAGAAAAATAGAGAAGTTCGTTTGCACCTGAATATGAATCAAATAAATTCCTCTCTGGTTTTGGTTAATTCAGTTAGCTTAATCTAAACACATAATTACTGGTATGATGCAATTCTGTGATATACGTTGGATCTTAATGTATTTACACCAGGTAGGGTGTTGTGGTCTTCAATTACGCTTTTTCAAATGTACGTAGGTGATCCCACTTTCAAAATTACTTAGAAGTTACAGCTTCTTGAAAATCAAGGAGAAAAAGGGCTAGATCCACCAGGTTATTTTAGTACATAACTTCACTTTAGGTATTGATTCTATTGGACATTTAGACTTTAAATGCCTTTGGAATATGACTCCTATTTTTAACTCCAATTTTTAAAGTATCATTGATATGCTTGTGAAAGTACAACTGTTAATCTAGACTGTTTTCAGCATAATTTCTATATTTTCTTATGCTTTGATTTCGGTTGTAGTGTTGTGGACATATGATTTCTGCACCTATTGTATTATTATCCACTAGCACTCACATTAAAGCATTTGTCTGTGAATGTATGTTTTATTTAAAAAAAACCAAAACATTGCAAGTTAGATTTTTTAAATCATAAATAGACTTCAACTATAAAGTTTTACATACCAAAAATGTTCAATGTAAGTAGATTCAGAACTGTACTGTAAGGGCCATAGCTGTTTATGAAAACAATGAAAATTGAAAACTATTAGCATATTAAAACTCTAACTTATTTTTCGGGGGGGGGGAACCCCACACCAAACCAACCAACCAAACAAACAAAAAACCCAACAAAAGAAACCCTCACCGTTGGTTGTTTTTGAAAGCATTCAGCTTTGAATAGATTTGAATATAATTTGAAGGATCTAACATCTTTCTCAGACCCTGAAAGTCTTCTGTAGATGTTTTCATATCAGATGAAGGACTGAAGTTTTACAGGCAAACAATTTTGCTTTCATTTATTCTAAACTGTTAACATTTCTTGTCTGTACATATTCATGCAAATTTTATAGCTGGTAGGCACATGTAATATGTTTTCAAGCCATAGGTTCTCCCTTTCCTGTTAAATTTCAAGAACCAAAATTGTTCTTTTAGTACCAAATAGAAGAAAGGCAGAATTAGGACATATATTTTGGAATGCAATCAAAACCATGATTCATCATGTATTAAGCTATGATACCCTGTAAGCCTGAAAAAGAGGTAATTTAGAAAAGAACATTCCTTTGCTGGGATTTATTCTGTGTGCATTCTGTAGCTCCTTGCTGGACTTACACATATTTTGAAGTTGCATTAGTTTTTCCAATATATTTGAGCACTTGTTAGTAACTTACCCTCAAAACCTCAAGTATTTTCTATACTTTTTCAAGAAACAGGATAGTTGAATGTTTGTGATGCCACTCTGTGTTCATCTTAGAAAAAAAATGAGTAAATGTCAAGTAATTTGTGTCAGGTGTATGCTCCAAATGAAAGTCCATCAATCATTTTTGGCCCTTTAGTGCAATGATTATCATTTCAAAGACGCAGGAGGACATTAAAGATAATGGCTTTTCTGTTGTCTATTATCTCTAACAGACTTCACATAATTATTAACATGTGTTCTCATTTAAGAAGAGTGTCAATATTTTGAGTGAATTGCATTTTTTTAACTGAAAGGGATATGTCTGTCAGCAAGTTTTTTGTCCATCTAACTAAATGAGGAATTACAATTAATGAATTTTGCAAAAAATGTTGGAAGCTCTGCAGGGTTGAAACACAATGACTGTCTTCAGCTGTCTGCATAAGATAATAAACAGTGTTCAAACTTGAGTAGAAGTAGTAAAATGCTAGTGCGTGCTCTTCCGAGGCACTCTCACTTTCTTTTTAGTTTTTGTGCTGTACTGGTAAGAATGAATATGGCATTTGCTTGTTTATCACAAAGCTCTGCAGTCATGTAGGATATGGGAAGTATCTGTAAAGGGTAAATATCTGTTCTGTGGCTTTGTCTTGTTTTTATGGTTTTGATAGGAATAAAGATATTGACGTAAGTTTCTTACTAGCTCGTTCCTTACCTCCTGCTTTATCCTGCGTAATTGCTATTTGCTTGTCCTTTAGCAAAAGGCTACAAATAGTGGGTTTTTTCATCCAATAGAATTACGTGTCTCCTAAAATAGTTTTAAAATATTAAAAAAAAATCAATCTATGGTTCATCCGTGTTACATAAAAAATAGCTCAACTTTTCTTTCCTTTGAGTAGAAATAGAAGAGATAATGTCTACTCTTACGCTTCTGAAATGTCATTGGTAACTCTTGGGGTGTTTATGTAGAATGGCTTGAGGGGCACACTTACTGACCTCTTGTGCAGGATATTCTTCCTCTGCTTGAACAGGGTTTCAACAGACTACTTATGGATCCAGGCTGTCAACTTCACCATAAAAGTTGATGAGTGGAAATGGAGGGAAACACTGTGATATTGATATGCAGGACAGCTTTTTAGCTTATGGTTTCTCACAGTAAATTTAAATATTATGGAAATAATCCATGCACCAGCAGGAGGAAGGATTTAGCTTTTAATCGCTAAAGTAAACTGAATCTGTTCAGATTTCAGCACCAGTAAGTGTCCTGGATGAAATGTAGACATTACAGTTAGACAAAACAGTGAAGTCTGTCATATAATATTTAGTGAAATATATTTCTGGCTACATTAGAGAAACACCTTTTAATAGGAATGGCAGAATAATTTATGAATGTACTCAAGCTTCAGTATGTCTCCACTTTTAAATAAGATGATAAATATTTGAAAGATGTAGAAGGGGCACTTGTGTACAGCAAGTCAACTAACAACATTAAAAAATGGTTGGGGAACACCACATAGAGCAAATAAAGTTATGGATCAGTGAATTAAATGAATTGGCACCACCAGTCGCAGTTTTGCCAGTGAGCCAGAAGATGCTGCAATTACAATACATTTGTAGTCTGGAGGGGTGGCAGGCAGTGCCAGCTGGCATAGCAACATCAGCTGGCGTCAGCTGGGTTTGAGCTGCTTACCTGTCACTGCCAGCTACAAGCAAGTCCCAATATGCTGAGAGGCGATCAGTGATTTGTCTTTTAAAAGCATAGACTAAATAGTTCAATGCAGTCTTTACAAACTTTCATTTTATTTGCCTTATGGTTTTTATGACCTGGAAAAGTGCTGATTTTTTGGTGTCTCCTTTCCATTTGGAATTCACACACATATTTAATTCCCTGACAGTGACTTCCCCAGAATAACCGTAATTTGGGGCAAAATGAGTATCTCTGAAAATATGTTCTCTGTTTTACTGCTGATTATGTATTTTTGTTGCAAAATCTTTCAAGTTGCACATTGGTTCTAAAAATCTATGACAAAAGTCTTAGCATTAAAACTGTGTTTTTACAGTAGTTTTATGCCCAATTTAAGCTATTCTGTTGTCTTGCTGCTCCATTTTTGCTCTCTAATGAATAAAATATTAGCCTTCAGTTACAGATTTCAGTTGGCTGAAGCTATTTCAGGTAGTCTGGGTCTAGTTTGATGCCTGGTAATTGTGACCATGTGTACATTTGTCTAGAATGCATGTGAACATACAGTTAGTTGGCCATTTTAAAACATGAATCTCTGTTTTAGCTGTTTAAATTATAGATGGTCGTCTTAAAATTTTTTTTCATTAATCTTTTAAGAAGGAAGTCTTGCTTAGCAATGGGAGCTAGTTTGATCATATCTAGAGAATATATTAGCACTTAAAAATACTTTATTAAATGATTTCAAATGTCATATTGTCTACAACGGCTATAGTCTGGAAAGGTTTTGCCTCAAACTAGGCATGTCTAATGGGGTTTATGACAACCTATGAATTTGCCCCTGAACAAGGTCAACTTGGAGGTCAGTGAATGCTATACAAATTGCATACTACTCAACCTGTAATTATCCCTGTAAGAAGTTAATGTGCTGGGGAGATCAGCAAATTTCACGTAAAGCTTTAGAAATGACCAGGATAAACTGGGCAGTTACTTGCATTTGCTCAGAAAAATCACAGTCAACAGGATGTGATGCTTACAGAGTATTCATTTATGGTAACCTGGAGCTAAATCATCTTGTCTGCTTATGTACTCAGGAAATAAAGAGCCTGAATTCCTTCTCGTTTAAAGAAAACACTTTCAATAGTATTACTTTCTTAATATCGAGCATACGTGCTGTACATACAGGCTGAAAAAAACTCTTAGGATAGATTTTATTTCCAATTTTGGCAGAAAATATGCAACATCTACTTTAACATAAGTTTATTAAATGTTGAGTCCTATAACAGTGACATAAAATCTGTCAGATCTTTGTTGAAGGCAGCATGTATTCCAGCTTGTTCATCTATCGTCCATTTTCAGTACTCTACGAGTAACAACTAACTTTGCATTTTCAGGTGAAAATGTCACTATCATTTGTCCTTTTTGTGTATTTTTCAACTTCAAATATCCTTTATATATAGATGAATGACTAAGTAGTTGCATGGTTAAATATTCCTAAATCCCATAAAACTTAGGTAAGAAACATTTGTATGAGTTAGTATAAATTTTGTTAGTTAATTGTCTCTAATTTGAGCATCTATTACAGATGAGATTGAGAATATTACAGGGATAAGGAATAACAATTACTTGAAGTTTTTAATATTATTAAATATCCAAATAATAGTGTCACCCAACTATTGAAGTTAAACTTATGTGTATATATATATAGATTAAACATTGTTCAGATACTAGGAATATAAATTTAGGGGAAATTTAGCTAGAGCTAGTAGTTTTAATTTTACATATGAGTTGGTATTAGTAATAGTATTTGTTCATTGATGCTATGAAGTAAGCCAACTGCTTGGATCTGAGTATTTCTTATTTTGAAGAACTTATGTCTGTATTGCATTTTGAAATGTGCTGCTGTCATATCTTCCTTATGACATAGATCAAAATCACAAATACCAACAGTCCAAACATTGTGGGAAGTTTGGATTTAACATTTCTAGCATCTGAACTACACTTCTAAAATTGTGATTGCTTACTTTTAATTACTTTGTTTATGGACTGATCCACATCAATATCACTAGTTTCAACCAGCCAAAACAACTTCCCCAAGGTTTCCTTCCTTCCTCCTTTTTCTTCTCCTCTTCCCACCTGACATCTGAAAAGATTACAGTCTGGATGTCAGTATATTTTACTAACAAGTGTCTGTTACCCAAAACGTGAACAAAATCCTCAAATCATTGTGAAGTGTCAAGTGTGGAAGAAGCACATTCAGACAAGAGTGAAAGAAATCCGTTCAGTAGCCCCTAGTGTTCCAAAAGTAGCGTTGAGAGGGCATAATAAGACTATTCTCAAATTCCTCTTGGTCAGGAATTGATCCTTTGTCAAAAGATAAGACTTAAATGTGTTCACACTGAAATATAAGCTAGCAGACAAACTAAGGAACTTATGATGTACTCAGAGTGCCTTAAATAGTTCTGCCCTGATCACCTCAAGGAGAAGGGAAGAAATGTATGTTCCGGAATATTCGATGTGCCTTTTTTTTGCTTCTTAATAGCATCCTACAAGTAAGAGGTGATGTTCTTTATTAGACTTGGTGAGAATTCAAGCTGACATTTATCAGCTATTTTTTAAGGTGCAGAGCATAGAGATAAGATGAAGGTCTTATTACCACATATAGTTTATAAAAAGGTTTGATGTTTGGAGAGACGCTGAATTCAATTCACAAATTAGCTTGTCATTAATGTGAACTAATCCCTTGTAGAGTGGTTATTTGATCTGAGATCATTGTGCATCATCTTTCTAGATTATCAAATTGTTGGATGGAAAACGGTCTCAAACTGTAGGAATTTTAATATCAAGTTTGCACCTGGAGATGAAGGACATTCAACAAGGTAAGTGTATCTTACACTTAATGTATCATATTTGCATGGATATTTTCTCATAGCCCCCTTCAGTCTTCATATAACGTCTTAGATTACAGAATGTGCTTTGAATATAGTCATCTTTAAGATATCAGAAGAATCATTCTTCCGCTATATTCCAGTATATGTAAAAGTTTCCCCTAAATAATCAGAACTCAGTTTAGGTATAACTCCTTCTGTACTGTTTCAGTTTACATATCACTTCCAGTACAGTGTTTTTTCAAAACTGTTTCATATGCCTCCCCTACAGTTCTCTCCTTTTTTTTAAGCAAGTCCTCTACTGATAAAAATTAAATGGAGAGCTTAGATAGAAATCTTTTGAGCTTGAAACATGCAGTCGGTATTTGTTGAATGTTTAAACTTTGCTTCATTAGCAGTATAAAAAGCACACCCCAAACTGATGCAGCTACCACTTAGCAATCACAAAGATGATTACTGGATAGCATTTTTCAAAGCGTAAGACTACGCAGTGTATAAATTCCAATACTGGTAGAAATTCTCTGAGTTTGCCAATACAACTGTAGAGAAACACAGATTTTTCTGGGGTAATTCAGATTCTGCTTATGTTCCGGATTTAAAAAGATATTGTTTAAGAATATTGTTTATTTCTTTTTCACATTAAAAAAAGGAAAATATTCACCATTTAAAACAACTGCTGGAAGAATTTAAGTTGATGTCTCCTTTTTGCTATTGTTTTCCCTCCATCACATGCAAATACTGGGTAGGGTGTTGAGATGCTGCTGGCATTGATGATTATTAATTTCAGAAGAGTCTTTGAGCAGCTAGCACTTTAAAAGCACGAGGGCTTACAGATGTCTCTTGGGATGGAGGGAAACAACGAAAAGAAGCAATAACTTTGTGCCTGCCAGTATTGTGTGAAAGGTATCAGAATGAGATGGAAAAAAACTGCTGTTACTAAAAGTCTGAATAATTTGCTGGCAGAAATTACAGCAGCGTAGGATAGGATAGCAGCTGTATTAAAAGAACTGGGTAGATTCTTAAGTATCTTCAGAGATGTTTTCATGACTTTTTATTTTCTATGCCATGATGTTCTACTAAAATAGGACATCTCTCTTTATCTATATACTCATCTCTCTATCTATCAGTCATTTGCTGTACTTCTCTAGCTTTTGAAACCCTCTGGCCAGTTTATACCAAATTTAAGAGAAAACAGTAAGTCAAACATTTGGGTATGTATACACTAGCATTTGAGCTTGAATCAGCAGTGCACTTTTGCATCAAATCTACCAGTTGTCCCCTTTGCAGGGTTTGCATTGCAGAGCAAGGCAGAGCAGTCTGAAAGTGCAGAAACATCCTTCAGAATTAAATTAAATGAGAAGATGTGCTCTAGGAGCATGCCAGCAGTCTCCACCTATAGCAGGCTTTAAATTCCACAGGATCAAATGAGAGAGAGTTAAAACTCCCTGAAACGTGTGTCGTGTGAACACTGGATCCTCAGTGCCAGCTGTTGCTGCCCACAAATCCATTTTTAAAGACTACAGTACTTGCAGTTATAGACATAGCTAATGTAGTCCTACAAATTTAATGAAAATTAAAGAGTTGGTAGAAGAGAGATGCCAAAACAAGTGCTGTCACTGAAGGAAAGTTTATAACTCATCACCCTCTCTATTCTGAGGTAGCAAATAACTGGCCTGTCACCACATGCATTGCTCAAGGCAGCAATAGGGTATGCTGCCTCTTGCTTATGGAAACAGCTAGGAGATACCAATGGGATTTGGGAATACTGTTAGTGGAACTTTTTTTTATTATTATATTAACAAAGCAGGATGAGTGACCGTAATCAAGATCTGTGCGCAGAGACTATCTAGAGGGGAAAAAAACAGTTCATCAGATTTGGGGAAAACTTCTGTTCTGTAGAGAGGATCTTTAGAAATGCATACTACAATGAAGACACAAGTAGAATTATGCTTGTTTCTCTTCTAGTGTGTGTTTATCCCCTAGTATTTTGTTTAATTGAAATCTGTGTGTAATCCTGCCTATCAGCAGACAAATTCTTCGAAGACTGCTATAGTCAATGTACTGGATGAAAAAAGATCATAATAAGCTAAATAGCTCGTGACAACACCTAATCAAAAGCGCATATGATCATTGGGTGATGAATCTCAAAAGTTCTTTTTACACAGCGAAGTTACAAATTGCTACTTGTAAGAAACACGAAAATTAAGCACTCATCCCTTTTTCAAGCCGATTTCCATTGCATAATTCAGTATGTAAAAGACAGGGAAGAGAAAAGTTAATGGTCTTTGGAGCTTGCAACAGAGAATCAAGACACTTGAAGCAAAAGAAAGTTGAAATAGGGGAAAAAAAAAAAAAGGCTATCTAATTTTATGTCAAGTTTTTCTGGCCAGGCCTGTTGAAAAGCAATGTACAAATGAATTCACCGTCTATGTATAGCATACTGGTTACTCTGCCATAAGTAGCAGTTACGGAAATACAGATAAACAAAAACTGTCCTCAGATGAACTCCCCTATGCATACAAATGCATGCAAAATTGTAGAAAAGACAAAACAGGAGTTATCACAAGAAAAAAATAAATGATCCCTCAAAATACTGTGAGATTTCTGCATCTATAGGATTGCTCTCTCAAATTAAAGAGCTTCACGACATATTCTGTAGATAGCTCAGCAGTGCAAAACCAGCAAGTGACCATATCTGGCACCCAGATGTTTCAGTTTACATTTGATAAGGAGCCAGCTGCCACACTTCAGGAAGGGAATCTCCCACACATCTTTGTCTGAGAGAATGAAGTTCATCCTTTGCAGATAAGTTTAATTTCTTGCTATATCTGAGTACAGTCTAGGAAGAAGACAATGTAAAACTGAATAATTGTTTTCGCTAATGTTGGCAGAGGGAGAGTTAACATTGTCATGCTGCACCTGTCCCGAGTGTCGGGTTTTTGATAGGTGGGAGAGGAGGAGAAAGTCTAGGTGCTGTAATGTTCTGAGAACACTAACAAATTTTATTGGTGAATCTGGTACTGAAGAGAGTATTATAGTTTCTGATTAGACCACTATTAATAATACTCATTTCCTGAGCAGAAGAAGCAGACAGAAAATCTGTCACAGTGTGCTATATAGGATCTGTATTTATATTTAAAAATAAAATAGCAATAATCAAATTGTACATAGGTTTTAGGTTATTTTCAAGGCTGCTTCTCTGCATTTTTTTTGAAATCTTTATAAAGCAGAGATGAGGAATAGTAGAGATCAGCTGTTAGGTAAGGAACATGCTTTAACACTACACACTTAGAGAAGTAATCTCCATGTCGTATCATTGTACTTCTGTCTTACTTTTCCTATCATTGCTCAGCTGAAATATTACAGCTTCAGAGACGAACTTGTGGCTCCAGACTGTGTGGCTTTGCTGTTGAAATATTACAACTCACTCCACAATGAGGTGTATCAGTTCTGTTTCTAATGGGAAATACTGATTATAACTATATGTGAAGACCCTCTCTGGGCACTGGTCCCAGCTTTTTACAGGGTAACGTTCCAGTCACTCAGGCAGTTCCCAATATAGTAGCTAGCAATAACAGTATACTGGAAAACATATAGTAATACTCTTTCCTGCACTGTACGTCTTCTGTGTCAGCTTCCCATGAGCTACAGAGATTTTTGTTCAAGAGTAAGTAAATTGGCAAACTGTGGGGTAGCCCAGGTGAAAAAGTTTGTTACAGAAAATGGGAAGTAGATAAAATGTAGATGCCTATGTCCAAGAGCATGAGTCTTCCAAATCCCTTGCTACCTCCATAGTACCTGCATTTTGCCACTAAATTTGTGGGGCATCAGATGCTCTGCTGCTGTACTATGCCGGAAATAGTTCACTGTATAATACCCCAATTTCCATCAGGATGTATTACCTAGATGGTCCTACACGCTGGTATATTTTCCTTGGGTCCCAGACTATGAGGGGCGGTAATCACACTAGCTGCACACTGTATAGCTTATTGCCCTCTGTGTGGCAATAAAGTACCGTATTACTCCATACAGAACAGCTGCAGGCTTTGCTAGTACATTTACCACGGCAAGAGTTTTAATGCTGTAACACTGCAACGCTGACAGAACTTAGCCTATATGGCAAAGGGTAGAATTTAATGCTGATCCTTGGCATTGAGACTATTTCTAGTGCTAATTTGGTATTTTTTTCTTTCCTAGATTTTAAGCACTTAAATATAATGTCTGAGACTCCATTTATTAAATCAGAGTAGTACTGGCCAACCCGTAATAGCACATATGGGGACCTGGTATGTTATGCATTTGGAACATTCTTGTGTTCACCAACAATGTAAATTATCTGTGCAGAGGCACATTAAGCTTTGAAAATATTAGAGAAATGTATTTGATCACACTTAGATGGGGATGAGTTAGAACGGATTTTATTTAAAAGCCTAGTCATGCCATCTGCTTTTGTAGATTCACCTTCATTACTGGGGTTTTTTTTTGGTTGTTCCTCAAATGTGGAATATATTTTTGTTATAATGTCACAATAATGATATTCTGATGGTGAGCAATGCAAATAACTATCATGCCACTCTGCATCAAAATTTTTTGCGTGACATTGTAGGAGCAGACCAACTTTCCAGAAAGAACACAGTTACGATACTATTGTACAATGTCAGTCAACCAGTTGAAAAGTTGCTTGACTGGTCTTTTCCAGCTTTGTGATTTACCCTCCATTATCAACATGTTGGAGTAAATGGAAAAATGTGAACAGCAGATTAACTCACCCAGACTGATGATCAGTCCAATAATCATTCTAATTCTGTATTATGTTTCTAATCATCCTGGGATTTCTGTGTGGTCTTCCTCTAATGAGAGGCCGTAGAAGTTCTGTAAATAGGTTGCATTCTCTCAGTGCAGGTTGTGGTTTATGGCACATCTAAACTTTAGAGAACAGTATCATTGTTAACCCGGCACTTTCCTTAGCATCTGACAGATTAAGTTTTATATGTAGAAGGCAAACTATTCTAAAGCAACTCTAATCTGCAGACCTTAGTGTGCTCATAATTTCTGAATCCCAATTTGTGTTTTAACCATGTCGTGCAGCACAAATAGTTTCACAGTTCCTTTCTCTGTTATAATTTGGAAATACTTCTGGATAAAGATAAATGCTTTGGAATATTTCTTACTTGTACTATGTGAGAAGATTTTTATTCGGGTTTCAACTAAAAGATTTTGCAGGATGTATGTATATATTACAAAGGTTTAAAAACTGTCGTTCCAAAGCTGTGTGACTTTTCCACCTACACAGACTATTACATGTATGCATTCTATATATACCGTATACTATGCATGAATTATAGAGATAGCTGCATACCCATCTCAGAAGTTGGGAAACAATATTCTTTAAAAAATATTTTCTTTGTTCTGGAAAATTCACAACATATGTTTTTATGAATCTGTCTTGGGCATCCAGCCTGATGTGGGTAGGTTAACATTAGTGCCAGAGGCTTTTGCTCATGACTTCTTGCAGGAGTTGAGCTTTCTTAGTCTTCTAAACCTACATTATGCCTATGGTGATTCTTTGCAATGTAGATTTTAATGTGGTTTTTTGTGTTGCGTGGTAGTTAAATGCTGGAGAAAACTTTTGAATAAGTTTACGTATCAATTTGTCAGAAGCAAACCAGAGTGATTTGGATATTTTAGGCAGTTTTGTCAAGTAGGGATTTGTATTTAACAATTGTTTCTAATTGACTAGATCAGTCACAATTTAATTTAAGTTTCCCAGTGACGGGCTTCATGTTCCCATGAAATCAAGCCTTACTCAGCAGAATGTATTACATAAAACAATGAAGTACTTCCAGGTCAAATAAATGTACCTTTGGCAAGCTTTTTTTTAATTCAAATAACATATTTCTGTTTTATCATTGGGAGCAGTTAAGGTGATTTCTTCATATTTCATAGTTTAATTGTCACATTAAGTGGTTTGATACGCTGAGTATATGTAAGCTCTGTCAGCAGGACTTAAATCCTGATTTAACCAAAACGTGTTTAGTAGGAGTGAGGCTGTATATCAGTCAGCCTTAAGACTGTTGGTATTTAAGCTGGTCAAGAGGAGAGAAGTATCTTTTTCATATTTAACCTCTAAGTTCTACAGTTGTGTGTAGACTGCACACGGTATGCTTTAAATTCCCATCTTTTCTTTGGTTTACATTTTTGAAGTGATAAAACAGTATGTGAAAAATCTGTGCAGTAGGGAATCTGTTTTTTACAGTTAGATTAATTTTTAAAAGTGAGTCTGTTAAAAACCTTTGGTACAAGTTTATATTCCAAGCAATCCTCTTACTATGTGAAATGTAGTTGGCAAGTATTTTTATGTGTGCCTGTTAGTTTGAATGCATGATGCTGATCTGTTTTTTGTCCTAGCTGACGGTTATTATATCCTAATGGGTGCAACCCTGCACTAATGATCTTTGTGTATATAAATTCTTCTTGTTGTGAGCAGACACCATAGGCCACATAAAAATGTTTGCCTCAATTTCCCTGCAAAAAAGGATCTCAGAAACCAGACTTGGCCAAGTAACAGATTTTTTAAAGGTAGAGGAACCCAATAAAATTACCAGCTTTTCACAGCATGAGTCTACTTCCTTTCGACATATTGTGAGGTGTAGGTGAAATATTCTAACTGAACTGACAGTGTAAGGAAGACAGCTAACCAGAAAGCAAGATAAAAGTAAAAACCACCAATGATGATTGATATTGTAGTAGCTATTAATTGTTTTGGAGCCTCTTTTGTAGATTTATGATACTTCACCTATATTACTTACACTTGTGTGAGTCTTGATATAATGAGATTTAATGCAGTAAAGTGTCACAATTAGATTCACTGTATCAGGAAGAGCATTTTGAAAAACATACCAAGGTTTTATTCATTTTAATAATGTTAATATACATATGATTAAAACTGGGTTTGTTTTTCACAGAAAAATTAAGAAGCTTTTGTTCCTTGTAACTCTTAAGTGAAAAGTAAAATAATTAGTTTCTTTGATCTAGTGTAATGGGTATTTTTCAGCTGCCCCAATTCAAGTTAATTTATACAACATACTGTGAAGGTATTGCACATGCTGTATTTTAAGAATATGAGGAATACTAAGACACCTGTGAATTTGGCAATTTCTTCCAGCTTTTCAAAATCAATGCTTCTTTTTTATAAAATGGACCAATCTTCATAATTTTACATGTTTTGGGTTTTGTCTTCTGTGCCAAACGTGTATGGCATTAAGTTTGATCAGTTTGAATGAAAAAAGATATAAGGGTAAAGATAAAGATATTAAATTACATAAAAATGAAATAAAAGAGTCTGTGTGGATTTTGGCCATGCTTCTGGCTTTTTTGGAGTGTGTCTCTACATCCCAAGATGTCCAGCTATCATTGAATTGAGTAATATGGCTAGATTTTTAACTGTAGCCTCTCTGCACAGACATTGCCAATGATAGCAGGACAGGTATTTTCTTGGTACTTTTATACAATCACATACTTGTCTGAAAGAGAAAGTAATTCATATTAATGTCTTCTAACACTGGTTATTATTAATTCTGTTAAAAATGTGTTTATTTATCAGATTGTATTTTCTTAGTTTAAACTCGAACTTTTTTTGCTTTATCATGTCTTCAAAGCAATGCTGACTTCTTAGAGCTGGTGTTGAGTACAGAAACATGGATAAGAAAATACAGCATTAAAAACCACTTTGTGATTTTGGAACCTTTTTTGTGACAAATCTGTGCCTGAAAATTACAGTTAGATGTACAAATTCTGATATTCTTATTAAAGTGTTCTTTTTTCCAAACTGTTTCCTCTCATTGTAGTAGTTCTGTATCTTAAAAAATGTACTATTATTTACACGTTTTACATTTCTACTACAAGTTCAAATTACCTCCAATAAGTTGCTTTTCTAGATAACTCTGAACAAATAGATTTCTCCTTCTAAGCAGATTTTGGAATATTCCAAAATAAGATGAAAATGAAACCACAAGAGGAAGTTTTTGAACTCAATATGCATACTTTAAAATCTTAACAATTAAATCTCTTGCAGTGTAAAACCGATTTTCCAGTCTCTTAGGCTCTTTTGAAATTTCATCGGATAATACAGAATATAATGCAACTCATGGAATCGTCTTGCAAGATCCACCAGATGATCTCATAGATTCCATCCCTGATGATTTTTCTTTAAACAAAGATTTTTGTCAAGCTCAGTTGTTGGGGCTTTATATTTGGTTACACTCTTGAGCTGTATATTAATCTTTCCAGTAGAACAAAAATAGTTGGAGAAACTGTCTTTTTTCACTGATACTATCGTCTTCTGTATAATTCTTTACTTCTAACCAAGGTAATGTCAACAGATGGAATCATAATTGACAGGAAAAATGTTAAAGCATTCTAGATGTCATTGGACCTTTTAATAAAATTAATTAGCTTGCCACAGAGAAAATTTACTAGCCTGCTGGTTAGTTTCACAATGTAAAATCATGGGGTAGGTGGAAGAGCAGGAGAAAGCTTATTACTTTTAAATAATTATTTAAAGATGTGTACCTTGCCCCTTTCAAACATGGATTGAAAACGCAGCAAGAGCGTTTAAAATCTTCTAAATTCAAAAGCAGTCAAGTTTCCTTTGAAGAGATATAATACAGTTGAAATTAAAAGTTATCAGGTATGAAGTAATGATGAGTCACTGATTATGTGGAGAATTGGTGCAGGCCTTAAACTTGATTCTTTTGGGATTAATGTTCCCAGTAACGTTTAAACAGAAGTCAAGAGTTCAGAAATTGTGCTCAGTCCCATTATGAATCTTGATGAAAAGCTGGTTTCAGAAAAATTAAACATCCAAAGTTATTTCTATTCCATTGTGCATCTCAGCTTGCTGGAATTTAACATTAGAGAGAAATTAGAGAGTGTTGTGGACCAATCCTGTTTAGTTTTCAAAAGAGTCCCAATACATTGCCTAAATTGTAATGGGATTTGCAAATGTTGGAAACACCAAATGCCATATATTCCAAATGTAGTAACATTTGGAACTAAGGTAGGAAACATTTTGAGACTTTTCATTTTTGGTGAGGCATAATTAATCGTTGAAGAGTATACTTTTGGTGTCTCTGTGTGATGTTTAAAAGTATTTACCTGGGAATTGTCATGTGGGTAGTTTTCTAGTGGATAAAGCTAACTCAAACATGAGCTGCTCTGTGAAGATACCTTAAAAATCCGTAGCACAATCTTTTGTGCTTTCAAATTTGCAACTGGCAAATCTTGCAAGTTTGTCTACCTGTCTCCTTCCCAAGATTGCTAGCCCCAAGACAAGCAGATCTCCCTGGGTTTGTATCTCCCAGATCTCCCATGCACATAGGGAGACCTGAATACCCTAACTCTCAATTCCTTCCCATCCAGCCTTGTGAGCTACCATGAAATCTGTGCTGCTCATTGCCTTTTGTCAGTTGTTCTCATGTTCTCCTGCCTGGCCAGCTATGCAATCAGCAGGGTACCTGGCAGGTCATAGCTTTGACTGATGAGTGTAGTGAAGAGGAAAAGTAGAGCTCTGTTCTCCTGCATTCATAGTAAATTCTTGTGTGAGTGCTGTGACTTGAAGTCAGGACAAAAATTAGATGCTGACAATAAGAAAATACTAACTGTAAACAAATATGTCCTTTAGCTAGGTCAGCTCTCTTTAGTACATTTCTCAGGAAACAGAATTGAACTCTCAAGTATGTTTTCTAGCATCTAATTTGTAATTGTGTTTTATACAGCTATACTGTGTGTTGATGACTCCGTAGTAGACCTGGAAACACTGGAAGCACTATATGAAAATGTAAGTAAGCTGGGGCAAAGCTGTAGTTAATCACCATAGTATTTCAGACACAGAATAGGTAGTTTTATATTATCATTTTAGACTAGAGACATTATACAGAAAAAGTCTTTAGGGAATGTAACTGTAATAAAACAGGTAGAAAAAAAATCCACTGACATGCTTATTTCTCTTACTGGCTTAGTTCTTAAATATCAGAAATTTTAAATCAGTGGAGTGCCTTTGGAATCAGGTTAAAGTGTACCAAAAAAACATAACATCTGGCAGTGTTTTCTTCTGAACTACCTGAAAAATACTGTCCTTACTTAAGGCCTGTTTTATGCTAACATGCTGAATTTTTCTCATTCAAGATGTATGTAACAGTTAAGTCAGGCTAGTGCTTTGTTGTCCTTACCCAAGTTGCTTTGCAGACTAAGTATGTAGCATTCATGAACTGTGTAACTCTGAAGTTGCATGAAAGAATGCATTTACACTTGGCTGTAGAGAGATCAGAGCTACATCTCTGACCTAAACTGTGAAGGATCCTATATCAAGATTTGCAGTGCTGTGTTCTACAAGGATGCTCTGCTTTGTGGCCATTGGCAGTAAGTGGCACTGCAAGGCAATGAAGAAATTTATCCTGGATCTTTAAGCCTCAATCTTTTGCATAGTCTAAATGTTTCCCAATAAAAAAATATAATTGTTACTTGCAGACAAACAGGTAGATTTGTAATTTATTAATTTGTTATTAATTACTTTATAATTCACTTAGAGAGCACAACAGGATGAACTGGAGAAAATCAAGCAATATTATCAGACTTCAAAAGAAGAGGAACTGAAGCTTCTGGATAAACCAGAACAGTAAGATTATATTTTTGTAATATTTTTTCATTATATAGCATGGTCCTTTGCTGATATGTTAAAGGGATCTGGATACATAATTTTTGGAAGCTAATTTTTAGCTTTTTTGTGTATTTCAAGGGATGACGTAAAGTTTGCCTTTATCACATAACTTTTTTCAGACATGACAGATTTTACTGTCTCAACTTGGACCACCAGAACTTGAAATATGTAGCCTTGAATCAATGAAAATTTCTGTTTCCATTCTCACATTTGTAAAACACTTATCCTTCCCTTGGAGCTTTTAGGGCTAAATTAATGTGTTATAAAGCAGGGCCAGACTGATTTGGTTGTTGGTTATTTGAAAGAACTGCACAGAGGCTTTTGGTGAGTCCTGTGACCTGTACACTCTGGTCATGCTGTTTGAAGCCCTACGAGGCTGATTCCACAGTTCATCTCCTGCAACCACTGTGGGCAGTGACAACTGTAAGGATTAAACACTTAAGTGTTGCTCCTTCTATTGCAAAAGAACCTTAGATTAATGTGCAAATCACAAGAACATATTTCTTAGTCTGATCCTGAAATTCTGAAATTCATTTGATTTCAGATTTTAGCCTACCAGTGGTGTTTGTCTTCTGCTACTTTGCTACTTTTCCCTTTGTATTTCCATCCTCTTCTAATCATAGCGTAGTTTCCTGCCCTGAGGCCTCTCTGCCATCTTGCTTCCTTTTCCCTCTTGTCTATTTTTGTTTTTTCTGCTGTCTTTCACGTAAGAAAGGGTATGGGGAGGGAGATCTGAAACACCAGAGATAATATATAATTGATTGATGTCAGAAGTATTAAATTTTCTTACCTTTTTTTTTCCCATTAAAATGTTAGTGGTGAAGAGCAGAATTTTTTTTTTCTCTTTCTTCTAACACAAGGCAGCAAAATACTCGTTTGTGACTGTCCACTAGGGAATATGTTAGTGTTGGGAGATGAGGCTGTCATGCTTGTTCTTGATTAAGAGTGACTATCATTCCTGAATAAGACTTAAGAAGACAAATATCTGTAAAGTGTATATACTAGTTTGTTCTTGCATCCCATATCCATGGCTTTCATTGCATTGGCTTGGGGCATAAGAATACATTGTGTGAGTAGTTGATGTTTTCCAGAGCTTGAATCTTTGGCAATCTGCTTGCTGTATGTCTGAGTGAAATAAATATTAATGCGTTTTGTGTTCTGGGGAATACGAATCTTGTAGAGCCACTGGAGTTATGAAAGGTTGTCTGTTTTTGTAAATTATAGTGGAGAGAGGTTGATCTGAATTAAACACAAAGTTGGATTTATGCTATCATTGTTCCGTAATTATAAGTAAAGAACTGTAAATTAAGCAGTTACGCCTGATCATTCAGAGTGAAATAGTAGTGTCAAAGACAAAAGCTACTTTTTATCAATTATTACTCTTTGTGTTCTCTCTGCAAGTCTTAATTATCCTATTTTTTCCCTATTATTAAACTATATAGGTTAAGAAAACTAGCTTTTTAAAGTGTTGCCTCTAGGGGGAAAACAATTTGCTGATGATGCAGTTACGTAAATTTTATGGGACCTTCAAAATAACATCCTTTTTGAAAACTCAGTAGATCGGGTGCTGCTGGTTTGGTTGTCTGTCAGCCTCTAAATCAACCTGAATGCAGAACTGGAGATTTGCTGGAACTGTACTATGCATATTAGCTCCATAAAAGGTTAAAGACAGAAAAGTGCTAAATTTGTATGTGCAAATGAAAGTATTTGCTACAGGGCATAAGCCTTATGTATTTTCTTTAATGAGGATCAGAACAAAAGTGCAAACTGAACCGTTTAGCAAATGGTTGCAGATACTAGCATTAGGCATTCATATAATGAAACCACTGACATGAATTCACTGAAGTCTAAAGGAAACCTTTGCCATCTTTAAATGCTTGGATTACTAGACAAATAGAAAGTTTTAGTGGTATCACTGATGCTCTCCTGCACATGTGATTTTGATTTGTTTTGCTGGCATGTTGAATTTGCTAGGGTTGGCACAAACTGTAAGTATGACAGCAACATGACACTACTCCCCTAAATTATGCTTCATGATAATAGGTGTTAAAATGCTAATATTCATTAACATGATAAATATTTATATGCACAATTGGCCACAATTTGGGGCTTTGCTAGCAGGATACAGATGCTTTAGCTAGTCTCCAAGAAGACCCTTTTAGTTGTAATACAATCTCTGTGAAGCCCTCTCTAATATGAAAGAAATACTAATGAAGGAAGTAGTAGCAAAATATGGTACCGAGCTTTCCTGGTTTGTATGTAGTTTGAATTCAGGAAGTAGTGAGCTATTGATAATTGCTGTCCAAGTAATGCCATTTGCTTTTCTTTGAAGACCACTTTCCTTTGACTTTGATTTAAATCCTGCTGGTTTACTCAGAAGATTGCAGGATTAGATACACCTTTTTCCACAAAACTTTTTTCTAAACTTTATATTCTTCAAATGTGAATGGAGGTGAGCTGTTAAATAGTTTACCTCCATAGAACCAGCCTTTGTTGCCTATCTTCTAGAAGAATGTTCTGTTATACTAACAACATGGTAATATGCCTGGCTTGAAAGTACTCTCAAGCCCTTTACTACAAGATTCTGGTATGATAAAGGAGTTCTCAAGTAAATGCATTTTTTATTTACAGTTTCTGCAGGAGAGGAGTAAAATGGACCTCACAGAGATGAACAGAAAATTTTCTATGTTTACTTTAGGCCGTAAGAAGTGTAGTAGTGAGAAACCCATCACAAAGCTATGTCACAGTCATGTCATTATTACTTGAAGTGAGAATCATACTTTTCTCAGACTAAAACTGCAACAATGACTGGACTAAGAATATTCTTTCATTTCCATAAGTTTTGTCCACCTCAGTTGGTGGTTTATCTTTGATAACTACGGATTCATGCCATAACTTTGTGTTTAGTAACTGCATTTGTAGTCACTAAGATTCCTTTTTGTGACAGATTTCAGTTATAAGTGTTCTGTCTGGATATTTACATTGAATACTTCGAATTAAAAAATCTGGAGAGACATTTTCTTTTTATGCTGATGTTTTTTTAACTCTCAGCACAATTATGTTTTATTCCAGTGACCAGCAGTGTAGGAGATAGTTTCATTTTCAGAGGGCGAGAATATGTATTATTTGACTTTGTAAATTTAAACTCTTAAAACACATGTATGTTAGAACTGTAGTGAAGTAGTTTGGGTTTTTCTTTCTTTTGTTTCTCTCACACAAAGTGCAAAGTATCCTCTTTTTTTTCCTGGCAGTACCATTCATTCCCAATAGGAAGCATTTTTATTAATACCAGCTTGGCATTTCTTTTTTTCCCACTGCTTAAGTGTAAAAGCCAAGCTGGGCCTCCCCAACCCTTCTCTCACAATAGATTTTTTCATCAGGCAAGAAAGAAAAAGAAGGAAAAAAATGATATTCCAGTTAAAACATAGTATTTCACACCAGCCACAGGTGGATTTAGCTGATTTTTTTAGACAGTCACTATGTATTCAGCAAAGCATTGCATGCATGAGAAATTTATAAAGCGAATTTGAAGATGTTGATATTATTTATTATGAAAAAGAAATAATTTGGAGAAATCAAATGTATTGGCTTTAAATAATTAAAATAAATTTTAATAAGAATTCAAGCTAATAATGGTTCACAGAATTTCCCATAATTCAGTGAGGTAGAAAAACCTTTACGGCTTTGCCTTAAGGGGGATCTAGACAGGAGATTAGAAGAAGAATGTTTCTGAAGTGATATTGGAGCAGAAGACAGCTTGTTTCTGGATTTTAAGAAAGCATTTGTATCACTGAAATCCTAGACTCAAAATGCACAAAGCAAATTATGCAAACCCTGTTATTATAAGAAATGCTAAAGCTTCTTGTATTATTCAGCCAAGCTCTTCAATTTTAAATTGAAGAAGAGAAAAGCGAGGAATTACGCATGCCTTTGGGATGCTTTCATTTTGTGATATCCGAACTGGAGTTGTTGAATATGCTTCTATTTATTTTTATTTACCAAAAAGTTAAAGGAAGAAAGCTGGAATAGACTCATGAGGAAAGTGTATATATGAGGACAGATAAAGAGCAGATAAAGAGTTAGTAACTTTGCTGACCAGTGACTGAAGAGAGATATAATCTGAAAGTATTTTAGAACTAAATACATGGCTAGGTGCATTACCATAAACCATGCTGCTATATAATTGGAAGTGTGGTGCAAATTAGTAAAAGAAAATTGAGACTGAGTGTCAGAAGAAATTTCTTGACAGACGTTTTATATTATGAAATAACCTGGTAGGAATATGTTGAGTTCCGTGTTGCTGGGCACATTTTTAAGGGAGGCAAAAACACATGAGTGAAAACAGTAAATAGATAGTGTTTCTCTAGCTCTTTCCATTTCTTTTTCTTGCTTTTTTTTTAACCTATGGTCTAGGTTTGTGATTCTTCTATTTACTAGTATGCAGCTGTGATAGTGGGTTAATGGATTAATGTGATACTGATTAATGTCATGCCTTTTTCTTGATATTAATATGATTTCTTAACACATTGAGAATAAAGAATAAAACAATTATAAATTCTGTCAGATTTGATTCAAAATAGGAAAGACTGCATGTATATTTCATGATACTACAGCATTGATCCATTATGTATCCCACAGATAAGAAATATAAAGATTCATTAATATTCTTTTTTTTTTTTTTCCCCCACAGATTTTTATATGAGTTATCGCAGATCCCAAACTTCACAGAACGAGCTCGGTGTATTATCTTCCAGTCAGTTTTTTCTGAAGGGATAACATCAGTGCACCGGAAAGTTGACATCATAACTCGTGTTTCCAAGGTAAGTCCTAATGAAAGCTAAATAAAAACATAAATATATTTTAGAGTATACATGTTTGGGTTTTGGTTTGTTTTTTTTTACCTTAAGTGATGAAACTTAAGCCTGGTTATTGGCTTTTCAGGAAAATAAATGTATTGATTTTTTTAGCTGCTTTTAAGAATGAAAAGAGGAGGAAAGAGGGAAGGCGAGTTGTGCGTCATGCCCTATGCTCTACATAGGAAAATGTATTTTTATTTGAATGGCAGATTTTTATTACTTTGCACAGTAAGTAGAGTAATAATCTCCATAAAATAGAAGTTAAATGTCAGAGTAGCTTAGTACAGGGCCTTGCAAACTTACTTTTTTTGGCATATCACTGTTCATGCCATCAGCAATAGATGCCTATCATGTTCATTAACTTATTACTTTCCTCTGGTATCTATACTAATACAGCAGATTTTTTAGTACCTGACAAAGCTTTACCTAAAATTTCTATATTATGAATGACTAAAGACAAAATTTTGAAATTATAATAAATAAAACATGAAAAGAAGAATGAGGTGAGAATGAAGAGAAATTAAATAGTGACCTAAGGGTATTGTATTTATTTTTTTTTTCCAATTTGAAGATTAGCTTTTGGTTAGCTTTACTGCCACAAAGTACTCATGCTCTACCCCTTGGATTTCTTTGCATATTCTAACAACAAAAATAGTTACTTAGTGTTTCCTTTCCAAAGGAGACATAAATAAGGAATCAGTTTTGTATAAGATAGGGAAAGTGGTATTGCCCTACATTTACTGATGAGGAGCTCACACTACAATTGATTTACCTAATGTGTAGTATAAGGCTACACAGTTAAGAATTAGGCCTGTGGCCTCAGATTCTTGATTGACAATATGGATGACTTTATATGTAAATTAAAATAATTTATTAATTCTCCACTGTTTCCAGATTTCTTTTCTATTTTGAGGCATAGTACTTTAGTCCTTAGCCCTGGTATGTCTGTGTTAAGTATGGATCCAGAAAAGTGAATTTCCGGAGCACCAGGACCCACGAGACGCAGACTGAAGGTGACAGTCTCAGTCGAACTCAGTGGCAGCAAAAATCCCACATCTCCATTTGACTGTGCATTATGCAAACTCATGATAATCCACCTCGTCTGTAAGACTTTTAAAGCCCACTAAGAATGCTTAGTAATCTTCTTCCATTAACCTCTTTGTCATTTACATAGTATATGATACCACATAATTTGCTTCATATGGATTGAGTTAAACATAGTATCTTAGGCAGATACAGTCTTAATAAATGCTTCTCTTAAATATTTGATTGTTGTACCCATTTCAGCTTCCTTTCCCTACAGGGGTTAAAACATACAAGAAACCAAAACCCTAGCAAAAATAGAATTAAAAAGCTTTTTAGCTATTAGAATTTTTATGCCAACAGAAGTTACAGACTAGTATCCATTTTCCAGGCTTTGCTGAACATGGCAAGTGTAAAGGAAATTTTAGGTTTGATTCTGGCTTTTGGAAATTACATGAATGGTGGGAATAGAACACGAGGTCAAGCGGATGGATTTGGTTTGGAAATACTCCCTAAACTAAAGGATGTCAAAAGCAGGGTAAGTACTCATTTTTAATTGAAGATAATTTTTCTCAAGTGTTCTTTTTTTGTTCCATCATCTGTCAAAAGTTAATATTTTATTTCTTACTATTCTTGCTTGAAAGAGCAAGGTACTTTGTACCATTTTCTTGCTTTTTTCTCCCAGCTTTTCACCTTCTCCTGTACATGTGCATATTTCCTTAATCTCCAATTTCTCATGTTCAGTACTACTAAGATAATTATCTTATGTGAGAACTTCTGTGTGTCTCTGCTAGAAGGGACTTAATTACAGTAGGGTACAGAAAAGTGAGAGAGCACAGACTGCTGAAGACTTCTCCAGTAAATGTCCCCATTCTTTTTTCTTCCTCTTAACTTAAAGTAGTTCTGTGTGAGTAAAAAGGTTTTAAAAATCAGGTTTAGGAACAAAGCGTCACTAAAGGTTCAGTGTACTATATACACTAAGGAATTATATATAAGGGATATAAATATATAATATACAGGTTTTAATCCTCTTCAAAAAGGTCTGTCAGATCCAACAAGATATTCTCAGTCTTTTTTTGAATTGGCAGTTAAACAGATGTGAGGCATGAGTTCTGAACAGCTTGGACAAGAGAATGCTCATAGATGGCAGTAAATTATTTTGTCAAAAATTGAGAACCACTAGCACGTTTTTGGTTAGTCATGCTGGGATCAAAGTCAGGCTCAAACAAACTCTTGGCACCTTTTGAGATGAGGTTACTTTGTTCCTTATTTCAGTAGGGCAGAGGAGGAGGTGCTATATAATGTAGGCAATGGAAACACTGCTCAAAGTCATTCTTTGCCAAAGAACATACCTATACATCACATGGATATATGCAGCAGCAAGAAATAGGAGGTATTTTCTGCTGATGCTGGTACAGATTTGGAGGGTGAGAAAAAAAACGGCTCTTTCATGTTCTTCCTCTTTTCCTACATGAAGTGCTGTCTTGAACTAGAATGGTAGATTTTAAGGTTTTCTTCCCATTTGTGCTTTATGTATGTAGGAATGTGTTTGTGAGACAGACAATGTCAGGGAAGCAGTATGTCTAGGGAACTTTTTGTTTTACTTGTGAATACCATCATTAATGAAGTGTAAGAACATGTTTGATGAATTGTTCAGTGAGCAACTCTATTATGGATTTGAGTCCCTTGTCTCCTATAGACATTGAGATGCTGGAGTGTGTCCAAAGAGCAACAAAGATGGTGAAGGGTCTGGAGAACAAGTCTTATGGGCAGCAGCTGGAGGAACTGGGGTTGTCTAGCCTGGAGAAGAGGAGGTTGAGGGGGCACCTTATTGCTCCCTACAGTTACCTGAAAGGAGGTTGTACCGAGGGGGGTGTCAGTCTCTTCTCCCAAGTAACCAGTGTTAGGATGAGAGGAAACAGCCTCAAGTTGTGCCAGGGGAGGTTTGGACTGGATATTAAGAAAAATTCTTCACTGAAAGGGTGGTCAAGCATTGGAACATGCTGCCTAGGGAAGTGGTTGAGTCACCATCCCTGGAGGTGTTTAGAAGACGTGTAGATGTAGTACTTAAGGACATGGTTTAGTGGTGGACTTGGCAGTGTTAGGTTTACAGTCGGACTTTATGATCTTAAAGGTCTTTTCCAACCTAAATGATTCTATGATTATAGTTCTTACTTTCCTCTTCACTGCAATGAGTTGAGCTGTTCCCTATGACCACTTTTCTTCCAATCCTACTCCATGGGAAAGGCACAGTACAAGCTGCAGCTAAACTAGAACTAGGGCAAGTTTCTCAGTACTCAGGTGTTCGTTGGTTGGCCAGCTGCCATGAAGAAAAGAGCAAAACAACTGAGCTTGGCCTGACTTTTCTCAGCAGAAGTACTAATTTTAGCCTCACTTTTCTATCTAACCGTAAACTTGTTAGAATGTAATTATCCCTGGGATAATTTGGCTGAATTTAGCCAGCACGTTCCAAAATAACAAGTTATGAAAAGGAGTGGCAGATGCACAGTGTAATTGCATAAGATTTGTTCCTCAGCAAAACAAGCTAAAAAATTACAGTATTTACAGTTTCCTGGTAGCCAAAATAAATATATTATTAGTTTGGACTAGTCTCCAAAATGCAGAAAAACTCAAAGGGACCAGCTGCTACAGGCAAACGTGAAACCCCAGAGATAATTGGTAGACCGTATCTGCAAGGAAGATGAATGCAGGGTCTTGTATTTTTGAACACTGAGGTACCCTTACTGTGTCCCATTATTCCCTTCTCGGGAATTGCCAGCAAGCACAATTACATCTAGCTAAGCTATATTCCAGGAGCTAAGGTAAAAAGTCAATGTTAAATTTCTCTTATTTCACATAAAAGTTATTTTTTGTCACATGAGCCTAGTATGTTATTTGATATAGAGATATTTTTTTTAATGTAGCTCACTACTTCAAAGTCTGTGTTTTGTCTTCTGCAAATGCTCTTTAAGCCAAATTAATAGGGTTGATAGTTTAACGTATAGAAAATAGAGTAACAGGTGTATTTTATTCTAAAAGGGCAATCAAATATTCATGAGTCACTTCAGGATTTTTTTGTCACATGACCTGCCAGCAATGTCTTCTAAAACAATTACACAAGCAGAGTGGCTTTGTCTGCATGACAGCAGTGACTTGCTTAGTTAAGAATTTTGCTGTTATATGAGATTAATAAAATATAATGTGCTGCAGGCTCTAATATAGGCAAGGCAGCTCTGTACAGGAAGTCAGATATTGCTCACATACAAATATTAGTCCTGATACCTGTCAATATACAATATGAAAACACACCCAAAAAACCTTCAAAGACATTCCAGATCTAATTCCCTATGTTATGATTCTTTTAGGCTGTTAAATGGTACCCTGTAACATATAAGTTGCAGTTTTACACTTTTCCTTTAGTTCATCTGGCCTATGCTAACCCAATGACATGTAACAACGTAAAATGATGTTATGTACAGTTGTATGGAGGATCATGGAAATGGTGATTCCACAAAGAGTTTATTAAAGTTTATATTTATAAGACAACATGAAATACACCAATCGTTAGGTAAATGCTGTCCGGTTTTATATTTGGAGTAAAATCTGAAAAATAGCCATGCCTCTTTCAGATCTTCATTATAGATTAATTGAGACTAGAGGAATCAAGAAATTAATTCAGTTCACCTTAATATATATGAGGTGACTGTAATATTTAGTTAATATTATATTCAAAAATAATATTATTTCTTAATATTATTATTTAAGTTAATGTTGTTATTCAGTAATTCCTTGGATTATTAAAAAAAGAGATGGGGGACAGCTTCTCCCAGTGCATGGTTTCTTACCCGGTATTTAGAACCAAAAGCAGCTGTAGGTCCTGTGGTGGTACAATCAAGCCTATGTTACAAAAGATTGATTTTTTCATCACTAATACTAAGGCTGAAGATATTGTGAGTCCTATTTCTCACAGCTATATGAAATAATAACACATTTATTTTGAAATAGCGTAAGTTTTCAGTTACCTGAAACAGTGTTAATCTCACACATTTTTCATAATGTGTTTATTTTTCCTAGGATAATGGTATTAATCTGGTGGATTATGTCGTCATATATTACCTACGCCACTGTGATAAGGTAAAAGATTCATTTGCTACATCAGCCTCTCCAAAAGTTGGTTTCTGTAAGAGCTTAACAAAGGGTTGGTATTAGCCTTTTAAAAATCTGAACACAGTAGCTCTGACAGAAAGGTAAAATCCATTTCTTTTGCTTTCCTAGAATAGTTGAGGACCTCAATAGGTCTGAAATTTGCTAAAGGTTTTAGAAAATTTTACACGTTAACAGTTGAACTAACCACTGCAGGCAGTTGCGTGTGACTGTTGGGGACTGGGCAGGTGGTCGCTCCACTCCTGTGTTCTTACATCGTGGTTACTGCGGTGTTGTAAATCTTGTTCTGATGTGGTAATAATGGAAGACAGGAGCATGATTTCTCTCTCTCATGACAGAATGCAAGGACAGGTTGGTATTTTAATACGGGTGAGTCAGCTGATGGGGATGAGTTAGAGGTTGAAAGTGTGGGAAGAGGTGTGCCTGCTGTTTCGAGTGAGTTACGTTTATGAGGCTTTTTGACAGGTATCAGCAGTGCCCAATGTTTTTGAGTGGAAAATTTGGATTATTGTCTTTCAAATGAAAATGTCACTTTTAATTGATTTTTAACTATGTAATTGCTTATTTTTGAGATTAAGAGGATGGCTTTACCTAACCTTTGAATCTAAGACTAGTGTAATTTTTCGTGGCCCTGTGTCTGGTTGAATACAAATAATTTTTTCTTTTTCATTTTTGTCTTTTTAACTCTTACATAAGGATGTTGAAATGATGAGTTAGTAGTCATAAGTATTTTTTCCAAGAGTAGGGCTAAAGTAAGTGAAAACTAAAGTAAGTGAAGACATTTCCCTGTCCATGGAAGGGGGGTTGGACTAGGTGATTTTTTAAAGGTCCCTTTCCAATACAAACAATTCAATGATTCTTTGATCTCTGATGCTGGAGGGTCTGTATGTCAAGAGCCTGTGGAACAGCTCCTGGGGCTGAGCTGTAGAGGAGATAAAAAAGTAGCAAATACGTAGATCTGTACTTGTCTTCTTTTTTCTTTTTCTTTGGGGGTGGGG
>JAVJGI010000063.1:55583564-55673659 GCA_035590275.1 Ibycter americanus
GGGGCAGGCAAGGAAGTAAAGTATCATTACTTTAACCTAAGTATCCATCTTGTAAAAAGCCTTATAACAAAAGCAACTTTGTCTAACCTGTAGTGTTTCTCAGTTCTCAGGGTATTGGCGTATGTATTCTTCTCTCCTTTTGTAATACTGCTGAAGCTAATGCTTTCTGACTAATTTATTTAAATATTTAATATTTCTGCAAACATTCTACTACACTATAATTTTACTTGAGGGAATTTTGTAAAACAAAACAGTTTATCTTCCTTGGGAGGAAATGGACGCAGTGTAAATGTCATCCATTGCACTTTTTCCCCCCAATGTTCGTATCTTTATAATTACAAAATTATTTTTTCCCTGTTCACAAAACAATTAGTTCTCTAACCTATGAGCTTTTCTTTATTATACACTTAAATCTGTGCACAGGTAATATTTTAAACTCACTACTATATGATGATGCACAGCAATGTCATATTAATACCATTTATATACTGGTTAAATTTTCACAGGAGATACTGCTTTAAACCTTGTAAGGTTGGTTTGTTTTGGTTTGGTTTACTTCTGATTTTTTTCCTTAATATGCTAAAAATAAGGTATATATGTAGGAATTCCATACAGACGTTAACCCATGTGATTTATTTAGCCACATAAACATTCAACTGTGTATTTTTATCATTATAAAATACTTCAGGCAATATATAAATATTGTTTTCAATTTATTCTTACACAGTGTGTGTCATTTAATGAATTAGGAGAGAATGAAACCACAAACTTTTGGCATGTTGTCTGTTTTTAAGAAACTTCTAATCCCTTATCTAAACCTTTATTGATATAAAATTAACTGAAATTTCGTGAACTCAGTGTTGTTTCGTAATTTAAAAGGAGCACGGTTTGCTTTACAACATCTAAAAGGAAGTTTCAACACTCAGAATGGTCAGGATTTCATCTTGAATGATATATATGTTGTCTTAGCAAGAATGATTAAAAATATATTCTTTTTTCAGTTCTATAGTAGCGTTTCATAGATGATGTTTCAAAAAAAGTAATTTATATCACTGCAAATGCATTCAGTTTTCATAGTGGTCCGTTTGTTTGTTTGTTTGTTTAGGAAGCAGGAACAGACAAGAGTATTTTTCCTTTACCAGAACCACAGGATTTTTTCCAGGCCTCCCAAGTTAAGTTTGAAGACCTAATAAAAGACTTAAGGAAACTGAAGAGAGATCTAGAAGGTAACTGGGAACTTTCACATTTTTTCTGCTAACAACAAAGTGCCATTTAAAATGTGACCTTTATGAGGTTTTCTTATTGCTAATTAGGTTTATAGTGTTGATTCATTTAGAGTTTTTACACTGTGGCACAAATTACTCACATAAATTAGAAAGAAAAAAAATCAAACTCATGACTTAATAAAAATGAAAGTAAAGATACTGAAAAGTAATTTTCCCTTTTACAATCAAGAGGTCCCTAAAGAAATTTTTCTGAAATTTTCTTTAGTTATGTGTGAATTTTCCTCTGGCTTCTCCAGAACTGTGTGTTTAACTGTAGATATCTGTTAGTTCCATAACATAAATACTTTCTTCAGTACTTGTCTAACAACAATTTAACAGCTACAAGAAAGAGTTGAATACTATTAATGCAGAAATAAAACACAGCTTGCCAAGGCACAGCAAAGGGAAATGGAAAGCTCCAGTTCAAAATATTTTCACCCTGGGACATAAAATAAACATTTTAAAATGTTTATTATAAAGAGAGGCTCAGAAACCCAACTCATCTATCAATCAAGGTACTGAGTGGAAATAAAGTAGGAAGGGTTGCTCTCTAAGTATTCCAAGCAGTTTCATTTTTATTTTGTGCTTCATTTAACTTTCTAAAATAAATCCAGCAAATGATGACTGAATATTTTAAGCCTGTCTTTTTTGTTAAGGAAAATTTGCTGCTTTTGCTGAAGCAGTTTGGTGTAGAAAATGGAGTTCAGGGAGAGAGTCTGCATAAAACCCTTTCTATAAAAACTTCTCCGTTTACATTTACATAGCTGCATCAAAATGGAAGAGTTGTTTTAGAATCAGAATTGGACAACATGATTGTTTTAGATTATTTTCAATGTAAGGCGATGAAAACTATTGCAAAATAATTTATCCTTACAGTTAGAAATTGCTGGATTAGGTCACTGCCATCTTTAAGATAGTTTCAAAGGTTAACAGTGGTAGGAAAGTATCAGTTGTTGTTTGTTCGACCCGGGCATAAGTGAGTGCTCTATCTCCTCTCATCGCTTGGCCCTGTAAACCCCTTGGCCTGCCCTCTTTTGGGCTCGTTTGTGCAGAAACACGATCTGTGTTTGATCCTGTACTTTTTCGGCATGTAGTCCTGCTGTCATGTGTCTTAGGCTTGCAGGATCTGCGTTGAGGCTGTGACATTCACATCATATTTGTTCTACATCGCAAAGACACCAACAGCAAGCAGGAAAAGCTAAACAGTTTAACTCTTAAAATAAAAACTGCAGCTTTCTTGTAATCACTGACTTCTAGTTTCTAAACAAATTTTCTTGTTTATTTATAGGAAATCTGAAAAATTGTTATATTGAGGTTGTTTTCATAATTCTTCTTTGTAAAGATGTATTTGAAACCCAGCCAAGCCAATTAACGTATAAAGTTAATGACAACGAAGATTTGAAACAAAAAAGGTTGTGGAAATGTTTTCCACTGTTGGTACTTTATCACTCAGAAATATGCAGCAGAATTCTAACAAGCATTCCTGTGATTATTCTCTTATGTTTAAACAAAGAAAGAATCACTCATACAAAAATATTGTATCTCTTTCAGACATTCCCTTTCAAATTTTTTTCTTCAGATAATGCTGTAGTTTATTTTTAAATCAAAATTTTAATTGAAGAGGTTATAATTTTAACACGTACAACAAAGATTTGATGAGTCTCTGTAGTTTATTGTAGCCATTAAAAAGTTGTGGCTGCTGGCAGAATACCAGTGAAAGTCTAAAGCTGAAACAGATGTGAGTAGCAGAAACCAAGTCCAGAGAAGCGTCGGGCCCAGCTATCCAGACAGGCGCGGCCCTTCAGATGTAAATAATTTGAACAATATTAACTGAGGCTGCCAGTGTTATAGGGTACATTGGATTTATTTCACAGTTTGGTTGGCTAAGGTAGTCTTAAGCAGATTACCTTGGAAGTGGGATGAGACAAAGGTAATAAACGAAAGAGGGTTTTCTTCTGTGCCATTAGGGAGCGAACTAATGTTCCTGTTAGTGATTTATTTTTTTTCTGAAATTTGTACAGAATGATTAAAAAGAAGGTAAGTATCGCCTCTTGCGCCTGAAATGGCAATTTTGAAAGACACTTTTCATAATAGCTGTCATTTAGTATTTAAAAATTTTTTTACTAGTTTATCAAGGCATTAATTTATCTTTCTATCATGGATGTTAACATAGGAAAGATTGAGTTATCATGAATGGCATGTCTTAATGGTGTAAACCTTTGGTTTTAAATACCTAGACACTGTGGAACCAAAAGTTCAAATCTAGATGGAGCACAAACCCTTTCATCCTTTTCAGATAAACAGATTGAGTTCCATACAACTTGGTATTTTGAAGTCTTTTAGATTAGACTTTAAAGGGACAGATTAACTTTAGTCAAAAGGGATTAGGCTAAAGTTTGGCTCAAAAATTCAAGCAAATTTTTGGAGAACCTTAATCCAACAGGTTTTTAAAACATATTCCTGAACAAACTTTGTTAATAATGAGCATTTTTACATTAAAAATAATGTTAAACAATAATATGCATTTAATATAGGCTTTTAAGGGGAAAGACATGCAAATGAATGTAATATTAAATAGCAAGATAAAAATTTTAGAGTGAAATCTGGTTCCGCTTTGAAGTCACAGGAAAAGAATTTTTTTTCTGTAAACTCAGGTTTTCATTCCAGGTCTGTTTAGCTTGTATATTTCCAAGGTTTTCAAATGCTACATAGTACCGTAAGCTTGATTCATAAGCAGAATACATTGATTCATTTAACAGGTGTTAGCTTTCCAGTTAATATTTATATTTATTTTTTAAAAAAGGGTTTGCTTTGCATCAGTATTTTAAGATTTTAAGATATCTTATTCCTTGTCTAGAGCAATGGTTTCCACTTTTTCCTTTCCCTATGACCAAACATGATCTCCTTTTTATTGAACGGTTAAAGATGGAAACCAAGGTAGGTCCACTCTGAATACTTTCAAGAGTCACACCATTATTTCTCATAATTAATCACATTTCCTATGAGATTGTAACATTCAGATCCCTTTGCTTTCACCTTCTTCCATGGCCACCAGTAGAAATATTAGTTGCCATTTGCATACTAATATTTTTTCAGTACTGTATATATGTTTTAAATTTTTACTGAGTGTGAATGAGTATATGCGTAGGTGTTTACACACATGCACATGACTGAAAGGAAGTCATTTAATCTAAAATAGAAACACGACTTCATGGATCAGCTACCTATAATAATCAGTTGGATTTCAGTATTGCAGGAGACACATTCTCAAACTGGGGGCCTTTTAACCTAGTTGTTGACAGATCTGTATCTTTCATAAATATGTTACACCCAACTTTCCCATATTTAAACTTCATCAAAACTTCAGCTTGTGGCAACCCCACCTTATAAAATTGTATAATCCTTATAAAAAGATTTAAAGGGAAGCAAGTAAAACTGTGTGAAAAGCTGAGCAATAACAATGTTACATTGGCTGTGTTCACATTGGTTTTCATACAGAAGCATTGCAAGTATCTTAAAATCACAGAGAAATGCAGGCTGGTTAGTTGGAAGATACCTCTGGAGGTCCTGTGGTCCAAAGCCTTTGAGCAGGACTAATTTCATATTTAGATTGGGTTGTACAGGGCCTTAGCCAGCTCAGTTTTGAATCTAAGGATAGACATTCCAACACTTCTCTGGCCACCTGTTCCAGTGCTGAATCACTGTTTTTTCCTTGTCCCATGTGAGAATTTCCTGTGCTGCAACTTGTGACTATGGCTCCTTTTTCTTTGGATGTGCATTTCTGAGAAAAGTCTGGCTCAGTCTTCTCTATAGCTATTTGTTAGATAGTTGAAATGAAAAACTAGATCCCCAGTTAGCATTAACAGAGATTAATTGATGTTTTCAATTAATGGAGGCATTTTCAGCTTTTGTTGGATTTCTATGTAAGCACAGATGGAGAACTTAATTGAATGTTATTATTTATACAGATGGAATTCTATTCTTAGTTCATATATAATGCGGCCTTAGATAAAGTTATATGGAATAGAGTTTTAGTATAATCATGATACAATATTTGTCAATAGGGCAACAGTTGTGATGTTGAGAGGTTTTGTCCATTGTTTGATTTGCTTTGTAGACAGTAAGGTTACTGGATCACATCATGAAAATTTAAATATATCTGTTTGAGTGTTAACTTCCTAAATAATTTGTTGGATCAATAGATACTTCTCAGTAAAAGGTGATTGATTATTCATTACAGGAGCATAGTATTCAAAAAAGTATCAAAGGCCTTTTTCTAAAATATTTTCAACCAGTTGAAGCCTTAGTCTAATTTAAATGAAATGTTTTAAGTCAACTTAAAAGTAGGGTTTAGGCATCTGAGTCACATTATATGTTCTAGAAAAACTTTCCCAGCAGGAGTGGAGAAGTTGTATCATAACTTTCCAGGAACTAGTCACTTTAATTTTCTTCATATTAATTATACTTTTACATTTTAAAATCAAACTTAAAATTTTGGAAGTGCAGGCAAGTAGAAATTTGAACTGTGTGTTGGAACACGAGGAACCAAATAGGTGCATGTGTTATGTCTTTAGACATTAGCATAAATGGAGCGTGTTGTTTTGTACCTGGTGAGTATTGCTATATTTTTGCACTGTCCAACATTTACGTGGTGTATTTTGAGGCAATGCAGAATGGTGTAAGGAAAAGATCAAAGGACAGCTTCATACAGGAAAAGTTATTTTGTTTAAAAGAGTTGACAAAATGATACTCTCTTCCTTCTCGGAGTTTTCTGACCACTTTTTGAATAGTCTCTTGCCTCAGCAGGATGAGATATATTTCAGTTTGTTTTGATTTGGCAAAGATACAACACAGGCATTAAAAAAACTTTTTGTATAAGTGCATTGGATCCTATTTAACAATAAAACTAACATTTTGCCAGTGTTCCACTGGTAATGTTCATATGCGGATACATTAAGTAGAAGTTTTCCTAAGTGCACCATTTCTTAATATTCCATTAGATTTTCTAGTTTGTGATAATAGAGAATAATATGGAATGGTTTTAATAAGATTTAGAAATATAATAGAGGAAAGTAGAGTTTATTCCCTGGAAGCAGATGTCTGCATGTGTGCACAAAGGCGAGGGGGAAAGCTTTCTGTTGGTTAAACAATGGCATGCTGTTAATTTTTTCTTTTAATATTTTTTTTTCTTTGGTTAAAGAATCCTTGGAAATTTCTTGTTAAAAATCATTCTGCAAATGTTAAGATTCTAAAACAAAATTTGGAAATACCATAGTTATGAGTTTCTGTGCACTTTTCTCTGTGCCTTTTAATGTAAATAAATAAATAAATTTGTGTGTGTGTGTGCACGCGCTGAGCATTAGGTCCGTAACTGTGTAGTATACATCTGGGAGCAGGTAGTGTGCGTCTGGGAACAGAAGGAATATTGCCCCTGTCAATGTCTGTGATGGATATTGAATAGTAATACTAGCATTGGCAGGAACAGTGACTTCATATTAAGGGACCTCTTCAGCTTTCCCTCTTTGAGGGAGTATGCAGTAAAAGAAAAGGCAGATTTCTGCTAGAATTGAGGCAGTCACATATTTACTGCCAATGATCAAACACTGAAAGTACGTTAATTCAGGCAGTGGGATACAAATTCGTGTAGTGAGGCTAATTAGCACTTCAAGAAGTGTTCCTGCTACTATTTGTGCTGGTTTTGACTGGGGTAGAGTTAATTTATGAATTTGCATGATTTTAAATCTAAGCAGCATGCTTTAGCTAAACCGAAGCCACAAACTCGGTAGAAGAATTAATTAGGTGGAACTTTATGATCTGTCTTGCACAGAAAATCAGAGATCCAGCAGTACAGAGGGAAACAGGAGATCACTTCTCTGGCCTCTACAATTTCAGCTTATAAACATACTGTTTCAACCATTGCCCAGCAATTCTTTTCTATCCGATCCCTCATTCAGTACACTAAGTAACATGTTTGTGTGTTTGAAAGGTCTTTTTTTTCCATAGCACTGTAAAAATCTTGGCTCATCCAATTAAAAATATTATTATTGCTTCTTAAAAATTTTTACTTCCTCTAAATAAGCCAGACAAGACTCTTCAATTTCAAAATACTCATTTGTTTCTTCTGTTCAGACAGAAGGCAAATGTTCCGGTTTCTCAGCAGGTTGTGCTAGCGCACATTTCTACACTCATGGCAGATCTTAATGATGTGCGGAGGTCTGTATGTTTGGGTCTTGACACTAACCAAAACTTTCAACTAATAATGTGTGCTGGAATCACTTAAGGAATCTTACAAAGACTTGACTAGAAAATTATGAGGGTGTAGTCATTATATTCATTTATATGTGCTGTTCCATGCAGTATGCTTCTCGGCTGAAGGGCATGCTGAATGTAAACTACTATTTCAGAGAGAATACATTAACCAGAGACTCAGATATGTTGCTATGGTGTGAAAAATATTTAGTTTTACTAGCAATCTTTGTTCATTTTGTTAAATGTGTTCTTAGGAAACAGTCTTAACAGAGAGGTTTTTGAATTATTTGGGTAAAATGTTGATACCCTTTGACAAAACAAGGAGCAAAAAATTTTCTTTTAGATTAGTTGAAACTAATATAGGCCTGACAGTTCCTCTGCATGCCATCACATACTGGAAAAGTTCAAAATGAACTTAAAAGAAACAAGCAAAAACCCCTCACAAATCTTAAATCTGAAAGACAAAGCCAGAATATCTGGTCAAACTTGGGAGAATTGTCAAGGTATCTAACTCTCGGCTTCCATTAAAACTCCATTAGAACAGGTGAACTTTAGAGGGTGTTTGGTATGCCACTAATTCCATTATTTCACTTCACACAGCTTAGGACTTATTACGGAAATGTTTTTCTGTCTCATTTATATGTGAGAGCTTGAGCACCTAAACAGATACTTGTTTCTCTGTGGCACAAGGAAAATGTATTTCAAACAGACAAGGATCAGACTGTTTGAAGTTGCACTTATTGGCGTCTATCCTCTGAAATGGCTTTTTAAGAAAACTGAAATGCTAATGAGCGAAGAAAATAATTGTACATAGAAGCACATTTCTTCTTCTAAAGTAACTGAAAACATTACAGAACAGTAACTGTGCAAGCGATTAGTAGGTTAGAATGCTGTATTAGTTTTATATGTGCTAGCACTTTTTTTGCATTAAATTCTTGACCTTTATTTAAGACAATAAAAACGAAGCTTGAGAATAGAATACCACCACAATTTGATCCTGTTCTACATTTTTCTGAGATACTTTTGTCTCAGAAAGCCTCCCACCCTATTTCATGGCATTTCCCTCTCTACTTGGTTCAAAGCCTTTTGTATGAGTCAACCCAGCTCTGTCTAGGGTGTTAGGGCTTGAACCTTCATTGTGTTGCCATCATTGAAAAGAACCATTTACTTGCAAGGTTATAAATAAGCACAAGAGCTGCAGATGGCACTGATATAATGGATGGTGGTAAAGGTACCTGCAGTAAATACGTAACTAAGTTGCATGTAATAACAAGAGAATATAACCAAATCCTTCAACAGTGTCCAACGGGTAAACATGCATCTCCTGTAACTTCTTAACTTGCCAAGTTGTTTGCGAGTATAAACATGTAATAAAGCAAAACCAAACTAACTAAATCATGAGGAAGTTATATAGCACTTGCTGAGTAATTTAAATTTATGCTTTTTATCTGAGGTTTATTAAATTCTTATTTGGGTATATAGGCCCAAGGAGTGTAGCAGGCTTCTGCACTGTAAAAAATCATGGGTCCTCTCATACAGAAATTTGTGGTTTAGTGCTACATCGAATTCGCTTGCGGGATGGGTTCAAATCCCATTTGAAACGGAAAAGATAAAGGTTCTAAAAAAACCTGGTCGAATAGTAACCCTCCTGTCAAAGATAAGCCTGCATTATAACAAGAAAATGAAATAGCAAGCTTGGCAGTGTAACCTGCCCGGCTGGGAGCAGGCGAGGGGCGGGGGCGTGCTCAGCAGCTTGCGCAGTGGCATAACTCATGGGGGACAGTGTCAGTGACAGGTTTATAGGAATTCATGGTGTTGATACTTGGTTTCACTGTCAGGATGATTCCTTTAAATGCTACTGGTGTGTTCTGGTGGGTAAATAGTTAGTAATTTACTGTTATCAGCATTAAACTATTTCTGGTTTTGCATTTACTTTAAAAACGGTGCTTAAAAAATTCCAAGTCCTGTCTGATTGACACTGAAATGCCCTTTACGTGGAAGTTTGTTTATGGGCAGTGATTCTTTTGACAGATTTACAAGTGTCTGTGGAGTTTTAAAAGACTATTGCCCAATAGGCATTAAGTGAGAGACATTCTATTTTGTAAATATTTTCACTTATATTGGGGATTTTTAAAGAACTTTTGAGCCAAGTACTGCATTAAATCTGAAGACAGTGGCAAACTGATAATCAGCAGTTTCCAGCTTTGTTTTAATGTTTTGCTAATGGTTTCCATTTCTGTGGCCAAGATTTGCTGTGGGTGAAGCATGACGTACATCCAACAATTTCTAAGGGCTTGCAAGTACTATTGCACACTTGCTTTTTCTTTTTTTCTTTTTTTTTTTTTTTTTGCAATAGCTCATTTAGAAATAAACAATGTTCGAAGTAGCTTATTACATTTAATTTCACTAATATACAATGCATACCAAGAAAATGAACCAAAAGTTTATTACAGTAATGGAGAATTTGCCTCTGTTTGAACTCAGTAATGCTGAAACAGGTTGCTTGTTTTCTCAAATTATTAATTTGGGATGAGATGGTGAGAGAAGAAGTGTGCATGTGATGTGCTAGCTGTCAAATTCCTCAGAATTCCTTCAGATTCCTCAGAATTTCAGAAAGAAATTTTTTCAGAAAGAAGCTTTTCAGAATTTATTTCAAAGAAGGAATGCATAATAGGATGCTTTACCTCAGAATCATCCTAATAAAAACCTTGCTAAAATAATTTTCTTTTAAAAAAAGAAAGGGTTTATATTGTAGTGAATATGAGAATAAAATATAAAAAAAATATAATGTTCCCTCACACGTTATATAGCATTTTTAGCAAAGATGGTCAGGGCAACTGATGGAACAGGACTTTTCAGTTTTAATATTTTTTAATGTAATTTTTGGCATGACTTGGTAACTTTATGTTTTCTTAAAAGAGAATATTTCAGGTAAATTTTTGAGTAAACAAAAAAAACAAACAAAAAAAAAAACACCAAAAAACCAAAAAAAAACCCTTACATAACGGGAAATTCAGTGAATGTTAGTTACCAGAAACCTTTCTATTACCTTGTGCAGAACTGAGGCAGGTCATAGAGTTGTATGGTAGCCTTTCACCAATATTACAAATTACAACTGCCATTTTAATCAAAACCTTTGATTTAGCCCTGTCATGAAAATCTTTCTCCTCTGCCATGTGTGTCTTTATTTCTATCTGATTTGTGATTCCTTTGGACAGACTTCCACCATTCTTTGCCATATCTATTCCCAGGCAAATGTGATGATGTTCCAGAGTTCTTCAGCCTAAAAGAAACATTTGGTTGGTGGCCCTAGCCTTCATTTTCTTATAGGTATTGGACAAGGAATCATTATTCTGCATAGGACATTTCATTATTGAAGGGAATACTGAGACTGGCAAGATTTCAGCAGGAATGCAAAATTTTTGACGCTGCAGTTCAAGCTGAAGTTCATGACTGCCTTCAGCCAGTGACTTCGGACCTATGTGATGTGTCTTATTGTTAACATTAGCAAGCAAATAAATTCAAGTTTTATTCAGATATTTCAGTGCAGTTAACTTTAAACAGAATTAGTTAACCTTCAGTTGCCCAGATAATTTTTTGTTTGTTTGTAGACCAAAAGTATAGGTTATTGAGAGAAGTATAGCCAGTTAAAGAATTAAGCAGTATAGGGCAAACATGTTGATTGTGTGATTAATAGATTTTCACTTCATAACCCTTGTCCTTGATTCCTTTAGCTCAAAGCTAAAACTTTCTCAGAGCTCTTCAGTCTAGTGTGACAGTTACCTGAAAGAACTTCAGGATGTAAGGGGATAGATTGTAGTTTTAGATAAATATCATCTAGATAAATATCATCAGCAGAGAGAATCATACAAAGGTCTCTTTCTAAGAATCGTACAAAGGTCTCTTTCTAAGGCTTTCCAGAGTCTGCCAGCGTCTACTTGACTTCTTTTGTCTCTTTCAGTTTCATTGTTTCAAGATGACTTAAGCAATGCAAACTGGTATCTCATTTTACCTCATCTCATCTCGTTTCAAACTTTTAGAGTTTTAATCAGCACCCCTGATTCACTTATTCTGTTCCTTCTATCTCATTTGCTTTTCTGTGCCTGCCTTCTTACTCTTCCTCTCCTCTCATGCCAAACGTTGATCTTCTTGTTAAGTACGTTATGATTCTTCCACTACCCAAAACAGCTTTTTCTCTATACAGTGGTACTTCTTCTTGTCCATATTTTCCTGTAGCTTTTGTCATCTGATTAAGGTTAATGTTAGTCATCTTTATTAATAAAAAAATCTGTTGAAGGGAAGCTTTCTTTTTAATTTAGAAACAATTCATTCTAGTCTTGGTCATTTAAATATTTACATGGGACTTATGTGAGTAACCTTTCCAAATCTTGCGTTATTAAAGCTTGTAGGAAGCATCTAGGAAGATTTCAATACTCCAGACAGTGCATTAACAACACCATATGTTTGGGAAAATGCCTTTCTAGAGTATGTTAGAGTATGTTTAGATACTACTGTAGCTACAAGCTCAGTATTATAATACATATTCATAGAAATCTACTTTCGTATAGATTTATACAAATCTATTTATATATGATCATTATAAAATAATTATTGGCTTACAATTGCTGCAACCTTAAATGATTGTAATAATCATGTGCATTCTATAGTCACTGTGTGCCAATTGCCTGAACATAATGTGTACTAATACTTTTACACTTTCGTCATTTTATACTTATCTAAAATAATTTCTAGGTATTGCCTTATATAATTTTCTGTAGATTTGTTTAAACACAAAGAAAATGCACAAACTTGTAGTTGCTGCTTTGTTCAAACTTCCAGTCAAACTTGACAATACTGTCTCAGTTATTTTGTTAGATTTTTTCCCCTATACAATTATAATATGTCTGTTGTCTTCCAAAATAAAGTGTTACAATTTGCTTGAATAGCTGTAGAAATCTCCTCCTAACTCTACAAACTTAAATGTTAAGTATACGTGAATTTCATTCAGTGTATTGTAACAGTCATGGAAAGTTCAAATTTTTACTGGTAAAGAGGCATGTATCATGAAAAAATAATCTTTAGAAGTTGCATAAACTCCCTGATTGCTGATTTGTTTTGCTTTATTTAATTTATTAATGACACATAACTGAGCAGCTAGTAAAAGACTTCCTTTCCCCATCTGTTACATTCAAGTCAATGCTCCATTCTGCCTACTATCTGGCATACAAACAAATATTCATTAACTTTACTCTGAACAGTTTCAAAGGTCTGTCTTATGCTACAGGCTGCAAGACTAGAGATTAAAGATAAACTTAAGAGTGTAGCCCAGGCCATTTTATATAAGCTTTGGGCTCCCCAATAATGTCATGGTCCACAACCTACATGAGTTGTGGAGGGATGTTAAATTAAAATAAACACTTAGGTGGGAACAGGTATCTTTCAATATTTTTCTGTAACAACTGCCCAAAAGTATTTCTGGTATCAATTCATTGAAAAGCTATCTTTTTTAGTAAGTCCTGGTGGTCCAGGAATATTTTAGGTACACTACTAGTTGTGCAATAAATTGTGTGTATCTGTTTTCAACCTTCCATTGACTTTTTTCACTGTGCTGCAAACTTACATTAACATGACATTTTAATTACAAATTCTCAACTTCTGTTTTCACGGTTGTGCATTAATTTTTGCTGCAATAAGTTGCATTATATAATGGTGGTAGCAATATGATGTAAAATATGTTTCATGGAGCCAAACTGTAACTCTCAGATTTAACTCCGAAATAAATTTTCATCTAAATTTAGCTTCTTGGGAATGAAGAGGTATGGGAAAAATAAAATTCTTATAGTAGTTCATAAATTCAGTTGCTAAATGGAAGGTAATTGCATTTTGATTTCTAACAGTCTTATTTCATCTTTAATGTGGAATGCTGGAATCTGCAAAGTTTACTAGAAGTTCTAGGAATGTTAAAATTCATTGGTAACTAACCGGGAGTTTTTAGAAACTGACATGGCATCAGGTCTTAAAATAACAGATAGATTAAATAGTGAACAAATTTCAGTTAGATGTAAGTTAACTTTCTTACAGACTTATACTATTTCATATCATGGTCTGGAATTTGAACACTTCAGTGAAGCTGAATTCCTGCGTCTGTGTTAGGAAAAATGGTTGATGTCTGGCACTGATTGACTGAAATCAGTCCAGATAGAAGGCATCCTCCACTCACCACAGAAACAAAGTTTAGCCCTGTAAATACCATCTAGAATTTGTGAGTGAGGCAGTCTGTGTTAGTGGCAAGTCTCAGCAAACAGCTGGGGTTTTAGGACAAAGTCATTACTAAGGACAAATTCCACTCTTTAAACATGTATAGAATTTTCTATTTGGTATGCTAGACTAGTGTGGTATTTTTTATTTTAACATAATTGCTGGATTCTTTAGTGCTTATTTATTTCCATTTCCTTTAAAGTCTTGGTGACTAGTTTAGATGTAGGCTTCTACAGTGTTGATATCTACTTCTGGTAGACAAATTATGTCACAAATGTCTTTCAAATTCTTTTTGTAGCCTCTGAAAAGCAGATGAAGTTAGTTTGCAAGGAGTCTTCTGAAGAGCATCTCCAGCCCTTCAAGGAGAAATTAGAGGAATTCTTCCAGAAAGGTAATCACAGTTGAAAGAAAAAAATATTGGTAAATAGTGTAGTGGTTTGGAAAGTAGTGCATAACGTAAGCTGCATTAAATATCTGTTGCCTCTGAAAATATCTACCGTCTGTTATGGATTATGTTCCTGATGTGCCTAATATATACTAAGAATATGAATAATAGTTATGCAGATCTTGGACATCACTTGTCAAATATAATTGTTCCCTTGATTTCACTCATTTCCTATTGATTATTTTCTGCTTTGTTCTTTGTCATTACTTGTAAGCAAAATGAAAAAGATATTCATCATAGACCAAATTTATCAGAAAGAATATAAACCCACAGGTTTATAGAACACTAGAACGAAAAATACCCTTCTAGAGAAAGCCCACGTATATAAATGAAGTAATGGTATCTTTTGTCATAGTGTGGTCTTATGAACTGACTAATTCAGATTTAAAGATTTTGTCTTGTGTGCGACAGAAATAGGCATAAGGAAGTGATTTACCAGGACAGAGTCTGGAGACGACAGGGGTGAGATCCAAGGTACAATTTGATATCAGTTCAAGACAATGTAAACGCAGGTTTGCTGTTGCTGAAAAGAACAGTCCTGCTCACTCCTGTTCCCAGATTATGTGTTCTCTGTCACCTGCTTCTGCCAGCAGCGTTATCTCTGGAGCTGTGCAAAATAAATGAGGGAATAGATTATTCCCCCACCCCTCCACCAAATTGTAGGAGTACAGACTACCTGGGTAATCAGAGTAGAGTGTTGCATTTCTGATGACTATATTAAGAACTGTTAAGAATTAAATATTACCAAAGGGCTAGTATTTCTCACAGAAACTGTGAACAGTTTAATATTGGTCACAAATCCAATACCCAGCACCGTACAAGCTGCTATGAAAAATATCCACCCCAACTAAAAGCAGCAGCAGGAGTAGCAAATGCATACCACCACAGTCCCAAAAAATAAAGGCAACACAGTACCCTGGTTTCTTCTGCAAAGCTGAGCTACCCTAATTTCTGATGAATAGAATATGATAAAAATACCCAGTTGATCTTGGAAGAAGATCAGTTCTGCTTTAGAGGAAATTGCAATTTAATTACGTGTTATCATTTCAAATAGAAAAACATATTCCTCCATATGTTTGACCTGTTTATGCCTATTGATGTTAAAATTGAGATATATTTATCTTTGTCAGCCTAACAGAAAATTTTGCCCTTATGTCTGTAAATAATGTGTATATTTTTTTAAAAAAAGAGAGGCTACATTTTTGCACAGTGTCCTGAGACGAGTTCTTCATATAAATTATTAAATTTATTGGACACTTTTTAGTGTTTCAGGCGTTTTGTATTCTAGAAGGAGAAAAACCACATGGATTACTTGTCCACTTTTTCTCCTTTTGCTTTATAATATTATGTTTTATGGTATCTAGTTATACACATTTAATTTTGGCTAATTTAACTTCTCATCTTTTGACACTTCTGTCCTCTACCTTTATTTGAGATGTCAGTAGGTTATCAGAGCCTGTAATTATTGACCCTATTTCTCTTTCAGTCACCTGATTTATTTGAATCTTTATAATTGGTGAGTGGTACTTTCTGTGGCATTAGAACGGAAATCTTATAAAATTCTATACTGAAGATCGGTAAAAATAACACAGAAACCCATTTTGATTTATGGTACTAGAATAGGCATTGAACAAATGTCAGACTCAGAGGTTCACTTTAGATAAGTGTCTGCACACTCAGCTGCTTCTCTGAAATTAGGAGTTAACTGATAATACTGAGCATCCGTTAAGCATCTGCTTTCAGTTGTGTTTGTTTGAAAGAAGAGTTGTGGTTGGTTTAAGCAAATGTAAGAAAAATTTGTCTGTTATCTTTCTGCCAGCTCACAGCAAGTATCCAAAGCTGAGATGCTTTTCTGAAACTTCTGGCTTGAAAATAGGGCTGGAACTCATAGAAATTCAGGTTTTTCTCACACGCACAATTTCCCATCATTTCTAGTCAATGCTAAGTTGGAAATACTGTAAGAAAAAAACCATATTGATTTGCTTAAACTGAACTGTTTACATTTCCTAATTACAATTAATACCAATTAAATCTAATACTCGCTGTGTTGTAACAAAAAACACTGAGAGTGTTGTGGAGACTGACATTCTAAAATGCTAGAGGGGATAAACTGTACTTCTGCTGATGTCAGTGCTGTTTTGTATAACTGGATGTAATGTATCCTAGCGCCTTCAACAGGGAATTAGGTGCCAAAACCTTTAGGTTCTATTCCCAGTTTAGCTACTTGACATGTGATGCTAGAATAGTTGCTTAATCTCTTTTTCAGAGAGCACTTCACTTTTCTGATACACAGAATGTTAAATAATGATTCTTGCTATTTTTGTAGTGAAAGATAATCTTTGTCAAGTACTTTGCAATTCTCACATGAAAGGCATCATGTGTAAACTGTGTTAATACTTCATTAACTGTATTTGATATGCCCATGCTTTTTTAAAAGGACTTAGATCAATCTCAAGGTGGAAATAATCTTTAGTAGATTTAATTACATTATATGCAGCAAATTATGGTAGTTTTACTATAATATGGAGACCTGAGAATTACTATAAATTAATATACACCTACTGTATTTCCAGTGGAATTACTGTATGGGTTTTTTTTCAGAAATATGTTCATAATGTTTTCCATTTAAATTGCCATAATAGGCAAAAAAACTTTGAAATCATGAAATTAATGGTTGGTTTGGAATGCTCCTTAATTTATGAAATTCTCACTCAGAATGGCTTTGAAGAAAACATCTCTTTTAATATGAAACTAAATCAAAATACTTAGATGAATACGAGAAAGATGCAAAAATACTCTATTTTGAAAAGGAGACAAGAAAGCATTTGTTTGCTGCAGCTATGAAGCTCACTAGAAGGGGTGCTGGCCAGTACCCATTGGTGTTAGTTTTTCATAACATTTTTTTATTCCCCTTGTGCATTCTCTCAAGAATAATACAAACCAGATAGTAAATGACATACAGGAGTATGCAACTAGCCTAATAAAATTCATTTCTTATTTTGCCACTTGACTATTTCATATTGTTTGTGCATTTTAATAAATATGGAAATGCATGACACAGATTCATGCAGGATCTTGCAGAATCTGGTCCCAAATTCCCCTTCATTGCTTCCAGGTCAGAAAGTATGTAAAAACTTTAAATCTGAGCCCAATTTCCTCCCTCATATACTGGAATGTGCAAATCAAAAAGTCTGTATGCTCCATAGCAGATAGCATAGGAAGAGCATAGCTGCGTCTCTTCATCTCTAAGAATAAATCATCTTGATGATGAAGATTGTGCTATTAAAGAAATTCATTTGGTTTACAGCAGAGTCTGGGAAGCAAGTAGTTTGATGTCAAGACACAACAGTGTTTGAAAGTCATTAATAGTGGAAAGCCAAGTTATTTGGGAAAGGCCCATGATACATGAGGTGTCCAAGGTAACAAGCGAGATGTAGAGGGAGGGATCTGTCAAATAGAGTAGATCTGTTGAGATTAATCCAGATTAATCCCATAGTAAAAGAAATTGTCCTGTGTTTAGAATTCTCGCCTAGCACTTAGGAAACGTTGGTTAAGTTCATTGCCTTGCTATAACTGCTATATGTCTTATATTACATAAAAGATTAACACTGTGCAGTCATGGGACTGTACAATAGAAAAAGAGTCATAGACCAAGCTAGTCACCACAGCGTTATGTCAGGAGGTAGTGCATTTTTCAGACAAGGCTGGCAACCACGTGGAAAATGTCAGTAAATCCAGTTTTTCCTGCTGAGTGATTTCTTCTTAATCATTTTTGCCGGACTGCAGTAGCTACCTGGGCATGCATCCAGTCTGTTGCCCTTTCTAATGTATTTCTGGTGCAGAACAGGAGCTTTGATCCACATTTCTTCATTTGCCTGTTGGAATGCACCATGGAGGATTATTGAGGTAGTCCAGTGGGAATGAAAATAAGAAATAAATTCTATTAAGGCTAGGCCCCTTCACTTGGTTATTAACTACTTTCTGTATTATATTATCCAGGGTGCGGATTATACCAAGAAACTAAGAAATGTCATGAAAAAAATGACATCCAGGTGTACTGGCCAGAAACTGTGACCAAACTACTACACTCTCTAACATGAGAACAGGAAGGATAAACAGGGAGACTTGTGTGATTCCGTAACATACCTGGCTGCCTAAAAAGGCAGAGAGCTAGCTCCTGGCCTTTTCAAATGTGTGAAGCAATATCACATGAATTGTTTGATCTAGATTACTGTAACTACATAAAGAATTATTGCTTCCTTTCTCGTGCATGTCTCCATGCCTTCATGCCTCTCTATCAGTTCCACCTTTGATTTCCAGAAGAATATTTTCTTCTGTTTAAGGAACAAATTCTCATCGAATACTGTGATTCTGTATTTTCTTACGAATTTGTTCAGCAGTAAGAAAATGAAATACGGATTCTTTATTGGGAATCACTGGGTTTTAGATCACAGAGTTCTAAGTGAAACCTTGCTGAAGTATATTTGACTTCTTTTAACCAAATAATTGAAACCATAAGTCATTTAGGTCTTAATTTCAAACTAGCATCCAGAAAGATATTTTTATTACTGTTGGTTTTCATTCCTAATATCCCTACTCAAATAATGTTATTAGCACATTACTTGTTACTATCTTAAATGTATATTCACCTAACTTTGTTTCCATTTTCTTCCTCAATAGTACTTAAAATACCATCTTATAATAGCTTTCATGTAAGGAATTTATGCCACTAACTTTTCTTTAACTCTACTGTAGTATACTTCAACTGGCAGACTTTCCGTTTCCTGTTGATTATTTGTTCCCGGGTATATAAATATTCCATCTTAAATGTTGTTCTTGTGCTATGAGTGCTCATACTTGGTGATTTTCTTCTCTTCATCTAGTAGCACCTGTTGTATTAACCCAGGGAAAACAACCTTCCTTTCCTAATTTATAGCCCTGTACACATTTTGAGTATAGGAGGGTGATAGTATATCTTACATTACAGCAAAAAGAGTCTTTCCACTCAAAACTCTACTGCTTTTCAGTTGAAGCAGTCTATGAAGTATAAAGCAGGATGCTAATGTCATTTGGTAGTAGTGAATCAGATGTCAAGCATACTCCCAAGATGCTGTTACTAGCACAATTTTCACAATATAATAATACTTCTCTCTTACTGTCAACAGGACATACCTTTATAAATTTTAATACAGTCACAGATCAGGAAGAAATTTACACCAGCATTTATTTCCTTTAATACTCTGACAACATTCTATTGTTGTTTTTAAAACAGGTACAGAGATTATGTTTTAAGTCTTTATTCATAGACATTCGGTAGAGGTTGCCTGTAATGACTTCCCAAAATATCAGAAGCCCCTGAGAAATATTAAAAATTCTTGCTTCTCTACAATAAAGACATAGCTTTTCTCCCCAAAAAGAATATTAAGAGGAAAAAGAAAAATATTCTAAAACTGTATATGAAACTAAGTCCCATACTTGTCTTCCCACTAAGTACTTCTCTACCTTAATCTACATATCACATTATGGTACTTGTGTTCCATTTTATTTGTACAGCTCTTGAACATTTTAATGCTGAATAAGTGAAGCCAGAAAATCAAGAATAATTTTTAAGAGCACCAAATTTCACTAACAGCTGCCCTTTAAAAAATGATGTGTAAACAACAGCAGGAGAGCAATAGCACTAACAAGAATCTTGCAGTTGTCCTGATTTTGTTACCTGCAATTATGAAGCTGCTTCTGTCAACCAAAACCCATCTCTCTGTAAAGATAACTGGTTCTACAAAACGTCAGACTTTCTTACAGATTCTGTGACTATCCAGTCTGCTTAACAAATACAGATTCTTCTTTTTCTGAATAAACTATACAAATACGAAGACTTTTAACTTCAAAGCTTTATTTTCTGTTCTACTTATCATAACTCTTTTGTTTTCCTCCCTTCATTTGTTTTCACTGAAATGTTTTATTATCTCTGCCACACATATGCAGTTCTCACATTAAACAGTGTGGGAGGATATTTATGTCCAGTGTCAAACATGAAAAATATGTCATACTTCCTTGCAGTGATAATGTTTGCTTAAAACTTTTTATCCTTCCCAGCAATGACATTACAGACAGGGAAAGTTTGTGTTTAGATCTGGAACGCTGTTTTATATGCCAGCAGCAGAATTACTTTAATCTTTCAGACTGTTTGTGACAGTCATAACTGTTTTCATCACTCAAAGACTGTTGTATTTAAACAGATGAAGGAGTGATTTACATAAATTGGCGTGAATCTGCAAAGCACAGAACCTTGTTGCTGTGGTACTCTGAGATTCTGTAGTTAGACGATAGCCTCAGTCCATAAGACACCAAATAAGGTGTCCTAGAATGTGATTGCATCCATATGCCTCTAACTAATGCAATATTGACAGTGATCTGATTCCAAGAACAAGAATTTGCTCTGAAATGAATGTTTCCTCCTACACTACCAGAAGAATTACGAGCATCAAAGTCCTGAAAATTGATACCGATTAGAACTATGACTTTTTGGGAAACTTTCCATTTATTATTTTTGAAACAGATATACATCAAATTGCTATAATCGGTTCCACTGTATTGTGACTTAATATAAAAATTGGAGGGTTACACTTCATTAGAATGTATATATGAATGTAATTTAGAAGTACTTGTAATTAAAAATGCAATGTCATCCTCTCTTAGAAGACAAGGGTAGACTCTTGTTAGAGACACCGGTTCCTTCCAGGTTCTTTTCAATTTGATTGTGTTATACTGAATTTGCTGCTGCAAAGTCACTGGCAATGCATGATTGAGAAGGGTTTCCTGTTAATAACAACTGAGTAAAAATCTGATGTATATAGTAGTTATAAAATCTATACCTAGAGTTACTGATTCCTTTAGTATAACCACTATCTGCTGTCTGGAGTCTTAACAGTCTCTTTAGATTCTCATTGAAACCTTTATTTTCTGTTCCATTCCACTAGATTTCTTCCAGTGCTTATATCATAGCCTTATAGGAAAGGAGAACCATAGGTTATATATTTTGGTTTTTCATAGGGATCCTATTAGGCTATTCTTTCAGTCCAGCTGCTTTCTTCTTTACTGTATCCTCATCAATTTCCTTCATGATTTCCTATTTGTCTACTTATCTTCTTGTGTCATTATTGTGTGTACTGCAGTCAACTGCACTAGCGTGCAGTTTATCTGGATCTGCTCTGCTATTGGCATCCTTGTCTTACCCCATTTGTGCTGATATTCAGGGTCAGTGAACTCATAAAATTTAAATCCCTGTCAAAACTTTCCTTGGCAAGAAATCAGGATGCTCACTGTTTGATTACTTTAAATGATATATCCTATGAGCAAGTGATTACATATATGAAAGATACTACTGCAAGGAAAGAGCAGAGTCAAGGATTGGAAAGGATTGGGTAGAAGAGATTAATGCACTTCATAAATAATGAAAGGCCCAAACACATTTGCTCTCAAAAGGCTTTATACCTACCATTACAGTGGTCACTTGACCTTAGGTTTGTCCCCTGTACTCTGTAATTTCACACCCACACCATGGTCTTCGGATTAATCTTGGAAATACCCTTCACTGCTACCATATTACAAACTGATTATGACAATAACAACATGCTTAATCTGATACGCATTTATATAGAATTTCTCTGCAGACTTCTGTAATTTTGGTATGTTGATCATTTTTCTCAATTATATTTTGTACCTGTGCAAACAAATGAATATCCTGTTTTAACGCTTTTGAGCATGATTGATAAAAATACTAGATGTTGAAAATTTCAGCATGAAATTGGAGCAATCTGGATTAGGTTCTGTTATGGTATAAACTGTGTTTTCCTTTTTTAAGCAATGATACAGGTAAAACCTGTAGGCCAGGCAGGAAACAGCTGTCAGAAGGAAGCTTCTTTCTAAGAAAAAAAACAAGTTTGACACCCAGACTTGTCAAAGAGGATGTAGCAGGACCATTTGTTCTGAGAACAAAAAGAACAATCACAACGTTCATATGGCGACTCTCAGAAATTTGAAGCTAGTTAAAAGACAAAGCACCAGCTTGCTACTAAGCTCTCAAAATTGGAGAATGACAGAGTAAAAACATATGGATGATACAGTGTTGTAAGATTACGGCTGTGATAAAAGACAGACTTCTAAATGTAAGAAAAGTCAGATTTCAGGTCATCAGTCAACCTCTCCTGCAACTTCTGTGATATCTTTGCCCCTAAATATGTCAGATGCCAGAGCAAGATATTTAAAAATGTACCCTCGGGCTGCGAAGAGCCCTTATAGTCCTGCTTAGTGAGCACCCTGACAGAGGTGGAGAAATCAGTAGGTTTATTTCCCTTTAGAGATGTATGTACATTGGAACAGTACTTCTTTCATGGCTTGTAAATCAATTCAAACTTTTAGTGTCAGGATTCTTCAGCCATCAAAACTTTGTCCCAAGTCAGCTATTTTCGAAGTGTATAAAAATATTTCTTAAAGGACTTCTTTTCAGCTACTGTATAGCATATTTTAGGATATAACTATTTGTACAAAGCATGTGTATAATGTCTTTCATCTTAAGAATGCCTTACAATCTGAAAATTCCCTCCACAAAGTGTTGCCATCTCTGGAATGGAATGTGGTATCAGAGAGGGTGCTGGTGCCCTAGAACAGGCAGGGGTACCTCGCTAGGCACAACAGTGTAGCATCTGTGGCCAAGCAGAAAACTTTGAACAGTAAAGAATATAATGCTAAAAGGAAAAGCTGCTCTATAAAATGTATTTGGTTTGATTCTCTGTAGAGTTATCAGTACATTTTATCAGTAGATGTTTGTAATGTGTTTCCTTACTCTGAGTTTTGCACAAAGAGCAAAAGTTTGCACAAAGTTTTGCACACAATGACCCAGCATTGACTTAGAGTTGAATGGGAGTTGTGTAAGGCTTATTTATGTTTAAGGTTAAGGTTTCCACATCAGGGACTCTTTCCTTCCATGTAGTTGGGCAGTTCCTAGGACAGAGAATCCCCAAACTTAATTAGGAGAGCTGACTCTGCATTTCTGTTTTAAATAATGGTAGGGGAACTTTAGCTTTCCTGCATTTTAAATGCCAGTCATTTTTCATTTCAGTGTAATTTGATAGTGGTTTGGGTTTGTTCTGAATAACATAAATTGCCTCAAGATTTAAAATTTTCTTTCAAATTTAAAAAAATTATGCCAAATATTTTATAACATTTCCAAAAATGTTGTAAAGTAAGTTGTCCTATTAAATATTTGATTTAAAGAATATTCTGCCATTGAAGATGCAGGCGCATCACATTCTGAAGCACATTATTACTTCTACTCTGCATAGGATTTTTTTAAGTACATTCAAGATCTACTTGTTCTAATGGAGAAAAAAACAAAGAGGAATTAAGCTCATTATGACTGGGTTTTTATGGCAGAATGTTTAGATGCAAATGATATTGGTATGGTTTGTGTTAATTATCGTTCTCAGAAATAGGTTTTGTGGTTTTTAATACGTAAGATCAAATCAAAATGGTAATCAAAACTTTCACTATGACTACAATTATATTTAACTCTTCTACTAATAAGTCAGTTGGAATTGCCTCCATTTTTTAGGATTTCATTTAAATGATTATTATCATGTATTTCTATTCTTCTGTCTGCCTTTGGCATGGACCTACTGTTACTACTGAGTAAAAGCCATTTCCAAGAGATAGGAGGTACCTCATAAACAATAAGGTAATAATAAAGGCACAGAGGTACAGTGAGCAGAAAGTCTACAGTCATGGCCTTGGCTGCTGCACTCACCTTGCCTGGTCCTGTTATGTAATAATCATATTCTCTTCTTTTCTTTTACATGAGGATAAACATAAACACGTAAAAATGTTTACAGCCACTGTGGGGGGGAAATAATCTGGATACTCCCAGCATAGAGTTCAACAGAAAATAAGCAAGCTGTAAAAAATAGATTAGGTAGATGCAATAATAATTCTTGTTATTTTCCCTGTCTTAAATTAAGCTAACATGAGACTTGTTTGGTTTGTTGTTTTTTTTTTTAATACACTCTCATTTCTCTCATCTTGGTAGTAACTGAGTGCTTTCTAGGAGTGAATTAAATGGCCTGACTAATGTGTCACACATGCTTTACTTTTCCCATCATCCCTTCCCCATAATAATAGTAAGTTTTTAATTTAGAAATTTAGAGATGCTTTTTAAAAATATATTCTTCTCTGTTTATCACAGAGATGACAAGCTTAGAAAAAATGTATACCTTGTAATTGAATGCAGTTCGGTGCTTCTTATAAAACCATTGATTAAAAGAATCCTAGCAAAATCCTTTTTAAAGTTAATGTCCTGTATTTTATTTGTGGCAAGAAGGAGAAAGATCCAAGTTTGCTTCTTTTTTACATTTTGTTTCAAATTCCAGACTTTTCAAACTAGTAGCTAGATAAATTTTCCTGCGTAAAGCTAAGTTGTAGAAGAACTTTTAAGTGAAAAACAAGAATTAAATACATTGGTAGTATGAAACCATTTGAGAAATATTTGTGATTTTGTAGAGGAAATTGCTGCGTTTTTGTTTGGGAAATTATTGAGCCTAAATTATCATACATATTTTTTCAACAACCTATCGTAACTGTTTATGTAGAATGTATGTAGTCCAACAGAGGTGATTTTTCTAGTGATGTGTTTTTTAATTGGAAGTTAAATAAAACACGCTTGCTTTTTCATAAATACATGATTTTTGAGCAATATAATTTTATTTTGTACTTGCTCCTTCTTGCTTAATTCTATCTATTTAGATTCCTTATTTCTCAAGCTGAATCTTAGGTTTTCATATTAAATATGAATCTTTATGTAAACAGGAAGGTTGTGGTTAAAAATTCAGAGTTTTATTGAAAGCATTTTTCTCTCTTGTATAGGGCATACTTTTTTTTTCTTAAACAAGACCATGCTAGATGTTCTCCAAATTGAGTTTTGATTCAGGTATGATGAAGACTAAAACACTGAACTTTAGAGGCCAAACTGTATTCAGTTCAGTGGTGTTAATAGATCATTCAGATTCAGTGATGTTAATAGATAAACGTGGAGAAGTTTGCTGTATGCCTTGATATACCTCATCTTTAGTTTTATAAGAAAATTTCAAATCAAGGACTGTTCCTTTGGCACATTTCACATCACTAAAATGCAGTTATGGATGCTAAAAAAAAAATAGGCAAAATCTACCTTAATATTTCACCTTACTTTTAAATGTGAATATCTGATATCGATACTTAAATTTAGTTTGATTTTTATTTTTATTTGATTTACACTTAAATATGGGTAGCTGTGTATTTGAGAATCAGTTTGGGCTTGAAATTCTCCTCCCCCATCCTGTCTATACAGGCGAACAATAAGGGGAAGGTGACTGTCATACTTCCAAGCAGCACATTTTTAGAAGGTCAGAATGATTAAATTCGTTCTCAATAATGTAGTTTTTCTGTTCATGCTTTTTATTGACAGTCTTTGTTTCTTAAAGAACCTTCATTGCTTTTTTTATTTAAACAGAAACGTAGCAAAGAAACAGATGTGTCCCATATAAAATATGCAATAAATCTTGTCTCACAAATTCTTTGCTCTGAACTTTCTGACAGAAACTGTCAAATATCCACTTTAATTCTAGTATAAAATGTTCACTTTGTGTCATGGCGCCAACCACCATATGCTGGAATAAAGTCAGTAACCAGCAATAAAAAAAGGCAACATACGCACCTTTGAAACAGTACAAGCAATCAACAGTGAGAAAGGTCTATATAAATCTATGGAGAATTAATCTCAGCTTTGCCACTATCCTGCTGTGCATTTACAATGAGACTTTGCTCCCGACCACCAGAAGTGGCTTACTTTGCAGGAGGAGTGTATCCTAATGAGGGGAGAATGTATGGAAAACAAAGCAGCAGCTTTTAAGCCCCCACCCCCATCCTTTGGATCACCTAGAAGAGCATGTCCTAGTGTGTTCAAACATGTGGGGCCACTACATGTCACATATTGCTGTACTTGGGCTGATCATGTGAAACCAGTCTTGAGTGAGCTCAATCAGCAGAAATGACTGTAGCTTCATAAATCATTGTTATCATTCCACAGGAGGAGGTAATGCTATGGCTTTTACCTCCTAAAAGTTTTCAGGCCACAAATTTCACAAGCTTTTCAGAAATTAGTGGAATTTAATTATATTTGTGTAATTATTCATTTTTTACCCACCAGATTAGCTGTTGGTTCACCATTGAATTAACTTTTTTTTATATATCTTTATGCTTTTGAGGAGACCTCCTGCTTCTTACTGGTTTTAATAATCATTGAACTATTTAAAAGTATTGTCCTTGGTATAAAAATGTGCTGATCCTTAAAATTTTTATTTCTGCTTACAACAGGAGATTGTAGTTACAGATAATCTGGCTGGTTAGATTTCCCAAACACAGAACAGATTGGATTTAACCTTGTTCTGTTTGAAAGGATTAGAATTAATTTCTCAGTTCCATAAATTGTTTAGATACATTTAGTCATCTCAAAGATTAGTCTTGGAATTAGACCACAACATTATAAGAGTTTACTAAAAAGAAATTAGAATTAGAATATATTTCTGTAGTGTTTTAAGTACTAATAGGCTTTAAAAATTTATTCTCTGGAACCACAAGTGTGGGAGAATGAGACATTAATGGCTTGATTGCATTTTAACAGAATGCAGTTTCAAATAATTTCATTGGAATAAATTGAAAAATGTAATGCTCATTCTTGCTTTTTAATTAATAACTCCAGAAGACAGGCAAGTAAGACCAATGTTAGTCCTAATTTTAATGAAACATTTACCTTTTTGTGTAGAAGCTAACTGAAAAAGAAGCTTTAATTTAAGAATCTACTCTCATATAATACAATAGAAGCATCGTACTAAGAAACATACATTTTAAGACATATAGGAATTTGTGAAAATAAATATAGTTGGGTTTTTTTCCTCCTAGTTAGTTCTAACTTTCTGGTATAATGACCTTCAACACTTTGTGGCACGTTTATAGACAGCATTATCACTTTTAAAGGAAAACATAATTTCCTAGGTTTTTTATTACCTATGATAATAAACACTTTCTTGAATGTGTTGTTTGAGCGTGTTCTGCTGGTGTTGCGTGCCTCTGTGTGTGTAGAAACGTCTACAATTTGTTATGGTTTGGTAACATTAAAAATCCTGAATCTTTTACAATGTTTAACTATTTCTGGATGGCAAATGTTAATTAAGTAGCCCTTGCCCAGTACCTAACGTACAGGTTGGTAACTAATATTCCAGGTTACTTGTGGGGAAACTTGTTTGTTAAGCAGCTTTCCAATACTGCACAGAGACTCTTTGTATGATAGAAACATTTGTACATTTTCATTATTGAATGCGGGTTTCTTAGTTAAAAACAGTTTTTGTAGCACTGCAAAGGAAAATAAACTTGTAAGGACTGTTTCAGGGAAGCATGATTAAGACCTCATGGCAGCAAGTGTTCTGAAGATTGTTTTGAAAGGATTTAAGATGTCTATACCAGTATTTAAACCATCTACAAAAAATTGCATAGCCAAATCCCATGTTAAAAATGTGGTATTTTCTAATTTAGAGAAGAGGTAAAGGAAACAAGGCTTATGTGATCACACTGCCCGCTGATTGTTCCCCTGCCAATAATTTTTAATGCATTGGCCAATTTTGACTAAATGTGACAGAGTTAGAGATCCTAAGATATTAAGCTCCTAAAATCTCAATAAAAATATGTGGCTAAATAGACAAGAGTGACCTTATTAGCCTTCCAGGGAGAGAAAAGCTGTATCATGAACTCAGCCCTTAATTGAACATTAATGAATCCATCTGGGAACTACCTCTAAAATACAGATCCACAGCAGGCCAGGTTTCATTGATTCCATTGCTCCCAGACCTTCTTGCTTAACTGATACTATAGAAGAAAGATCTCTTGATGGGCATGGGATCATTTGTTTTGGGGACTTTTTGCATTCTAATATACTGGAATAGAAAACTGTGTTAGGTGTATAATGAAATATTTACATGTAATTTCCAGGCTGTCTGTTGAATTCCATGAGCTCATAAAGCCTACCAATTAGAAGTTAGTAACTAGCTAAAGAAAGATAGTCACGTAACACATATTAGAAAGGTTAGTTGCTAGGAATCTGTACATAGAACACTTAAGTTTTTTTTTATTATTTCTGAAATATAAAATTTTTATAAGACAAAAAATCTGCATGAGGATGTTGGACTGTAGCCACATGAAATAATTTGCAGTCATATTAAGTATGTATTTTTCAAATTTGAAATTAAATACAATACAATAAAAACCAAAATAAAATGGAAAATACTGTACACTATGTCTTCTCCTCCGCTATGTTTTTATATGAGGTCAATCTTTAAGTAGTAAGAACCATTTTGTATAGAACTAACTTAAAAGTTGTATTTCTCAAAAGATAGACTTGTATTAAAAATAACTCAATGTAATAATTTAAAAATAGCACAGAATTCAGGGTTTATGTACAGCTCTAAAGAGACAGATTTTTCTTAAGTATATCTCTTGCTAGAACAGGATACACACCTCCTCTAGAATTTCTGAAACTTCATAATTTGCTAAAAACATTTAAGGTTATTGAGAAAGCATATTTAATAATTAGAATGAAAAGTATAAATGTAAATGAAATTACAAAATTCATTTTTACTGTAATTTCTGAGAGCTTTTATACCCTCTGTTGCGATATGCTTTATTATAGGATGTGTTTTCAAAAAATAAAACAGTTCTAAAATTGGATTCAATCTGTATGAAATGTAAAACTTCATCCCAGTAGCATATGATGCTAAATTAGAAATTGAATTTTCATGTCTTTAACAATCCCAAAACCCCAATTTCCATACTCAGTACCATACTTATTCTTGTTAGCCAAACCATATTTTCAAAATACAGTATGTTCAAGTTTGATAATGAAGAAAAAAAAAAAAAAAGAGGGTAGAAATGATCCATTTTCTGATTTTACATTCTCTTGCATTCATATGTCTATTTTCAGGCATACTTGTTTATTTGTTGACATTTGTTAATTTGTTTAAAAGATTCTATTGATTTTATTTCCATTCATTTAAAATTCACATTTCAAGAAAGCAGATTTTGGCAGTGTCAGGTAATGAAATATATTTTCATGCGCTGTAGTATACAAATTGTTCATTTATAACATTTGCAATGTGTTCTATTCATGGCCTTTTTTACAGGGTCCTATCTTTTCCCAGACAATAAAATAACACTAATGAAAAAAAACTAAACGGATGTTGATGATACTTATGAACACTTTGTATAAATTGTCAGCCACATGCAGTTGGCTTTGCTATCATCAGCTAAACAATAAAACCTTGTACTGCATTGAAAACTACACATTGTTTCACATGATAAATCAAGTGGCTGGACACATTGGCTATAGTAAAAAAATAAGTATAGGTTTTATTTTTATACATAAAAACTGTCCAAATGATCCAATTGATCTAAATCTTGGGATTCATCTACAATTACTTTTCTGTATGGCTATGTGCTGTTGTACTGCGTCTGGCTGGCATGGAGTTAATGTTCTTCATAGCAGCCAGTACAGGGATGTGTTTTGGATTTGTGGCTAAAAGTCTTGATAACGCAGGAGTGTTTTGACTATTGCTGAGCAGCACTTGCACATTCCCAAGACTTTCTCTTTTTCTCGCTCTGCCCCCCCAGCTAGTAGGCCAGGGGTGGGCAAGAGCTGGAAGGGGGCACAGCCTGGACAGCTGACTCTAACTGACCAAAGAGATATTCCATGCATGTAATGTCATGCTCAGCAAAGAAAAAGGAGGGGAAAGGATTTGGGGAAAGGTCATCATTGCTCAAAAAATGGCTGGGCATCAGTTTGCTTGTGGGAGGTGGTGAGTGATTGCCCTTGCATCACTTGTCTTTTTCTTCCCCTTTTCTTCACTTATTGAACTGTCTTTATCTTCACCTATAGGATTGTCTTTCTTGTGCTCTTCCTGTTCTCTCCCCCATCTCACTACGGGGAAAGGGGGACAAGTGAGCGAGTGGCTGTGTGGTGCACAGCTACTGGCTGTGGTCAACCCACTGTGACTCTAAAATAACAGTCCTTGGGAAAGCACACGCATTAGATTGCTCATGATAGTTTTTTGCAGCTCAAGGAACTGCCAGGTGCTAGCAAGCACACCCTTGCGAAAATTTTGTTTTCCGTATTGTTACTTGTAGTCCAGCAAGTCTTGAGTAAAGGATTTCTTAAAAATTAAGTCTATTCAGAAAGTTTCACTCGTCACAAATCTATTGAAACCAAAACCAAAGAAGGCTGAATTCATCCCACTGTTGGTCCTGCTGGTTTTTGTACTACTGTAGTGTCTAGGAGTTTAAGCGTGTCCAGATTTCTGTACAAAACCAGAGAACATCTATATTGCTTTTGATGAGTCTCTCTAGTCTTTTTACCCACCTAGAAGGTCACCTTTGAGCTTTTTTCCCTACTCTGCATAGTCCCTGATTAAACAGGGTTATTAAAAAGTTTCTCTTGTATGACAATTATATTTGAGGTGGAGATGTATATCGTATAATTTTAGCTATGGAGTCTTCTGAGTTCACTTCTGATACCCAAGTTTATCAGCAATAGATAATTTCTCTAAGAGAGTTGGATCTGTTTTCAAGTGGTGGTATGTCTTCATGCTTTAAAAAGAACAAGAAAATAAGGTCCATTATTGCTTGTTCTTCTTACTCAGTAATGTCATAGAATGTGACATTTTGGCACTTTGTAAAAAGAGAACCCAACTGAACCTCTTTGGGGGTATACTTTTCTTCCTCAGCCTTTGATTAAGAGGACAGTATGTTTCTAGGACAGTTTTTGTCTTTTGACTGCCATTCAGCATGACTGCTTAAAAGGTTTTAGTCTTGACTAATAAGGAAAGTGAGTTCTTGTGAGCCTAGAAAATGTCGTAATAACCTTTTGTCACTGTTTTAACAGCCTCTGCCCAGGCTCTAAAAAGTTCAGAGAGTAATGTCATTAGGGGTTTTGTTCTGGTCTTGCATGTTTTATTTCAGTTTAGTTTTTTGGTTTGTTGGTTGGTTTTGTGGTTTGGTTTTCGGGTTTGTTTGGGGGAGGCGGGAGGTTGTCTTATCCTAGAGTCTGTCTTAATCTTAGCTGTGGTTGGTTGGAAGACATGAGTCAGAAAAGACCTATTTCTTTCCTTGGGGCAAAAAAAACTAATACCTGGCTTTAGATTGCTTTTTTTTCCTCTGCAGAAAAACCTATAATTTACCGGTCCCTAAAAGTTCGTGAAGCATACATTCTTGAACCACATGAACTCAGTCTTGGAATATAAAACTAAGAGTTCTGATGTGTCCATCCTAACTGCTAGCTGTCTGAGTGTTTGTATAATTTTGAAGATTGTCATTGCTCCACAATGCTTAGAAAAGTTACAAAAATTTATGCATCAAATCTTTCAATTCTGAAAATGGTAAGATACTGAAAAATAAAAAAAAGCTGTAATGGGTACGACTAGATCAGTGCACTTGCGTGAATTGTCCTTCTTACATGCATTCATATATTTAAGGTCAGAGAGAAATACCAGAAAATTTATCCAGTCAGTCTCAGTAACTTAAAAATTTTCACTAGAGGGGGAAAAGTAACTGTGAGCTTTTTGTGCAGTTGTGTCTACCCATTTTTCTTTCTTTGTCCTCCCCTCTTAGAGTGAGTAGTTTCATCATTCTGTGCTTGCCTTTGTTAGTTACTGACCTCCAACTTTCAGTCTGTGCCAGTATCCAATATTTTCTCTCCTTTGTTCCTTGGGGAACTATTTCATAGTGACCTAATCCATGAAGAGCTCTTGGTTCTGTTGTAACTGGAAGCTGCTATGCATGTATTAGACCCATTAAAAAATAAATATTTTCTGGTAATTTCTCATTCTCAAGGTAGTCTTTGGCATGCTGTTTCATCCTCAGCAGGTAGAATATGTAGAAGAAATAAGCTGGGGTTTTTTTACTGTTTCACTGTAATACTGTTTCACTCTTAGAACTGTTACAGGTTCATGACTCTTCAAATGCTTGCTTCTGCATTTCAGTAAAAGGAAGTCACCAGAAATACCTCAGGTTCATAAGGCAAATTAGTAAGATCATAGTCCATTTATTCTCTCATTTTTTTGAGCTAGATACAGATAGCAAGATGAATAAGACTAATGGCTGGTCTTCAGAGTCTGTAGCTGTCTGTATTACGAAAGACTGTTCTCACAGCAAATTGGAACTGCGTATTTTGTAAATACCTGCTTCCCTTTCAAAGCTCTTCCCTGTAGAAAAACCCAAAAATTCTTAATTGGTCCTGGCTTTCATATCTGTATTCAAAGAAGATACATTGATTAAGATTGTCTGCTTGTCATAAGACAGGATCTGATGCTTTATTCAAGATATGGACTAATCCAAACAGTACAGCATATTAAGAACTTGCGTTAGATGTGAGACCAGACAGCAAACTTTACATTTGACAGTGCCCTGTCATTTTCAAAGCTGGTCAAGCCTAATGACTCCAAGACGAGTCAGAAGTGTGTCTCCATACCAAATGCAGCTTATGGGAAGTCTTTTTGAAGGACCTCTATGTAGTCTCTATACATGTAATGTAGAACATCTATGGCCACATTATGGAATAATTTGGTGCAGTAGGATTGTATCAGCAGATTGAAGCAGCAGTGGCTAATACCAGTGTGTTTACAGTAGAGATTTAAGCTCTGAGTTAGATTTCATCTGAGGTTAACGTCTCCACCTCGTATTTCAAAGATGTCTGTAGGCTCAAGCAGTATTTTGGACCTTTTGTCCCTATTAAGTGTTGGATTGCATTTGCTGTGGAGTTTCCTGTTTAGTTTCCTCCTAATGCAAATTACTTCGTAAGCACCAAAAGTTATCTGCAAACCAAATCCATGCTCAATAAATGGGGACAGTGATGAAATTCACTTCAAAAGCATCCTAATCAAAACGCTAATGCCAATAGTCACTGTATTTCAATGTTCACTGTAGTCATGCTTTTCTCCAATACAAGAAATAGAGTGTGACATCAAGAGTCTGTTTCAAAACAAAATGTGCTACATGTAGTTAGACTATCGAATGCTTGCCACGGCAGTTTGTGGAAGCTAAAAAGTTTCTAAAAGCTTAAGCAGAGAATGAGTGAGTTCTTGGGAGAGAATCCATTGAGAAATTTGAAAATACATTGAAATGACATCCAGTGCAGGAACTACAGAACCTGAGGCAGAGAGAGCGCTCGGGGGAAGGATCATGTCTTTGTCCTGGTCCTCAACTCTGAGCAGCTGTTTCAGTGCCTGCCAGAGGCAGGCTGTTAAGCTAGATCAGTCTCTGTGCCAGCCTGATATGGTTGTTACTACATTCTTAACTGAAGGAAACTGAGGAAACTGAAATTAAGCATGTGGTCTGAGGATGAAAGAATCACATGATCCCACTTCAGCCAAAGGGACATTCCATGCAAGCAAATGTGGTGTTGCCAGAGAAATAAAAAGAAAGAACTTCTTTCATTTATGTAATTCACTTTAATTGCCTTCAGTAATTCCATGAATTAAGATGAGGATTGATATCTTGACTTACAGGGCTTTGAGGACCCTGCTGAGGAAAAGGTAATGTTTCGTGGAAACCTTTACTGACAGCATTGATAGTGTTAGTTATTACAGGCTGCGGAGGGGGAGAAAGAGTAGGATATTACAAGTTCTGAGTGGAAGATTACTTAGAAATTGTATGGAAAATTAGCAAATTGCTCTGGTGTCTTGTCTTAACGTGTCTTGTGTCTTAACATCATGTAGTATTTGTAACTCCTATTTACTTAGAATTTGTTGCATAGAGTTGTTAATTTGTTTTCTTAAGTCTAAACATCTAAATTTCAAATAAATGCTTTTAAATAGTTCCTTGGTAGACATACTTATAGTTTAAAATATGGCAAATACTGTTTGTCATATAATATGATTATTTTCTTCCTTCCTTTTTTCCCTTACATTGGTATACAAACACACACAATGTTATATTAATGCAAACTTTGTGTGTTTCCTCCTAGAAGTCACACCTTTTTTTCTACTTTCTATAACATTCAAATTTCTTTCCTCTATCTTCCCTTATTCTGTTCTTATAAGGTTAAAAAACAGTACGTCGGGTCTTACCACCGAACTATAAACATCTAAGTGTGTTGTCCTTGTTATCGTGTTCTTGTTCGTCTGCAGGGAAGGAGCTGAGGACATGCAATTTCTGTTGTAGCTGTGAACGTAGCTATGTTGGGAAATTTTCCTTATTTCAGAATTTTTCATCTCCTTAACAACCAGAAAGAAATTATTAATGTAATCATAAAATGTACAATTTTATACACAGTTCAGCTTTTAACCATCTTTGGTTCTCTATATGTAGTTAATTTCATGTCATGAGGAACCATCAGAATTCCAGCCTATGTTTTCTACTTTTAATGATATAAAATGGAAGAGCTGTGGAAATAATGAATTAAGTATAGTAGGTTAACTTTAGCTGAATTTCTCAGGAGCCTGAGATGAACACAATAAATCAGAGATGCCCTATCTCTTTCAATTGCAGCTGTCTTGCCACCGAGGTTTGAGGTGGAGTATTTGATGGTACAGAATTAATTTTTTCCTTGCAAAGGGCACACAACATTGTTTCTGGCTTTTGCCATACTGAAATAATCTGAGTAGGTATCTCCAACACACTTGCCCAATATAGGTAAACATATGAGTTGAAATTGATTTTTTTTTTGTTAACAGCAAATGCTCTGAAGTAATCAGTTTTTTAAATTGTTTTAACTGTCTTAATGCAAACATCTGTGTTATTAGACTTACAATAAAATGGAATCATTCAGGATCAACTTCTCAGTGGCCTTGTCTGTGAACTCAAGTTTGTATTTCAGGCATCCAATGCACTCCTATGGACCGAGCAGCAAAAAGATACAGTTATCTTTGTATAAAGAAGTGCCTGAATTCTGTCTATAGTAACATTTGCACTTACAGGATTATTCTAGGGTGGAATAGGAATAACTTTTCCACGTAAGTATTGTTTTACGTATATGGTATTCCACACAGCTAAAGTTGCTCCACTGTGTTAAGAAGCATAGGTCAGCATTTTGTGGAAAAACTAGTGCTTTCGCTTGAGTATCCAGCTCAGGAAACACTTTTGAAAGTAGCAAATGCCCATCCTTTGAAAATCAAATCCTTTTAAGTAGTTCATGTGAGCATTCTGTAACAGAGGGGCTCAGATTCACTAACCATATTTCAAACTCTTGGCTGCTTTTTCAAAAAAATCATGTACATACCATACATTTAAAACTTAGTACATATGTTTTCACTTTCCAGCTTCCTGAACAAAATGTGATAGCTATATGGAACAGTTGGTGTTAACTATGTTTGGTACCTGTTCAAATCCAATTGAACTTCCAATTATTCGCACTGCAAAAACAGGTTTAAATTTGTAAGTTCTGGTCTGCAACAATAAAGAAACGTACGCAACAATGTTCTTTTTTATCATCTGAAAGCCAAGTTTAATTATTTGCTTTTTATTCAGATTAATGTCTACCACCCTATCTTATAGTAAGGATTTTAAATGACTTTTCAAAACCAATACACTTTATTGGTACATTAGAAGCATTCATTTAGGTACCAGACATAAATAAAAATGGAAAGTTAGTAAATGTTTATCACTTTTATTATTTTTAGTATACAACCTATCCAGTTTTGAATGTAAGAGATGTTTGATCTGTGGGATCCCTAAAACAGTAAGGCAGTAATTTATATCTTTGAAATGTTTTTAATTGGCAGCTAAAGAAGAACGTAAAAAAGAAGAGAGCAGTTTGGAAAATGCACAAAAATGGTAAGGTTTTTGCTAGTGTTTTCTAGCAGTTTACTTTGGTCAAAGATGTTATTGATCTTAGGAATTACATTAAAAAGGAAAAAAGATCTGTACTTCAAAGTAGTAATATGCTTTCTGAAAAATTCTTATGTAGTCTTCCAGGAAAAAGTTCAGTTAATTTTTTAGCCGAACAGTGTACTGCGTTTGAGGTTTTAATTAATGTCAACATTGAACTGAATCAGAGTTGTACAGAATATTGTAATAACTGATTAACTACTTAGTGTTGTTAAAATGTGTTTCATCGTCACTCAACATTTTCAGCACTTAGGCTATGGAATACAGTTTGCTATGAAACCAATGAAATCCTAATGTTTTTATTGCCTGAGTATCTGTGCCTTACTTAGGCCAAAGAAGGCAAAATGGGGAGAGAAGGGAGATAAATTGATTTATAGCTAGTAAAATATTTAATAAGTCAGTATTTCTGATAAACTTTGTTTACCAAATTAGTTTTGTGACAGTGAAGGATCTGCCTTTAACCTTGTTTGCGTTAGCTATGGAACTGCTATAAATCAGCTGGGGTGAATTAATTTTTAACTTTTTATCAATATTTTTTCTTCGTGGTCACTAAAGGCAGAGCTGTGGTAATTTGCATTTTTATGTTACTTTTCTGAGCCCGGAGTCACTCCACCTGACTGAGGCACCTAGGTTAGTCTTCCTAGACAGGAAAAGAGAGGCAGGCACCTCCCAGATGCGGTTCAGGTCTTAGGTGAGCTGTTCCCATTTGCTCGCAGAAGGTGCCTGAGTGAGCTGGACTGTTGGCTGACATCAGCTGGGGCTTCACCTCTGCATTTCATTTGTCAAGGGTGGCTGGCTGGCTTGTTTCGTCTCTACCTGGCTACAAACCTACCTCTTGTGGCCCGGGCTTTTTCATATTCTACCTGCTCTGTAGCCTTTCTAGAGCAGGGTAGACTGTCCGGGGTATGCGGGTACCCTTACAGTTGACTTACGGAATTAGTTGTGTGATGCGGAGTTCGGGTTTTTCAATTGCTAACTAAGCATTCAGTATTTTAAATTACTGCTAAAAAGATCTGTTGCTTTTGAAAGTCAGAAAGCAGCCCAGGAAGGTAGATCAAGCTGGGTGAAAGCAAGACAGTGCTGCTAGGGGAAGGGCTGAGGGTGAAGCATGAAGAGGGGATGAGGAGTAAGTGTCAGAATGAAGGCAGAGCGAGTTTGCAGGAATTCAGAATCCTGAGGCATGCAGAGACAACTGTTATCAGCTACAGCTAGGGTGGAGAAGGGTCCTGTTAGGAAGAGATCACGACGTTACCAGGGCTGCTGTTACACGAAGCAAACCTGAGCAGAGAGTTTCTGGTCCTGCTGTTCCTGGCGTAGCCTGGCTGTCCTCGTCAAGGGGGATGAACAGCTGACGAAGATTTGGCCCAAGGGAATGTGATGGAAATTATATTGCCCAATAGATGTAAACTGTTTTAACCATGTGATTATGACTAAGGTATTACAGCATTTTTAGGGTTTTAAATCTCAGAATGGTTTACACAAATATTTAAAGCTGTATTAGTTTTTATTTATTTATTTATTTTCTCCTTGTAGTGTCACTACAGGACCCTTTAACTCTGAGTATTATGGGCTTATACTTATTTCATTGTGATTCCTTTACCATGGATCACCAATTAACTTGAAATAGTTACGTTTCATACAAAACCTATGTAAGAAATTTAAAAGCTTACGGTTATCATATATAAGAATTTTAAAATCTTAATATATTAATAGCTCACCTTGAGCAGTATGTGATACTCTTCAGCATGTCCTAGAAGCTGTATCCATCTTTAACGTATCAAAAAAACCCAGCACATACTGGCTTGTGTGACTAAAATCCAAACTTCTTTACTTTGTGAAGCAGCTGGAGTATACATTCCTTTATTTTTGGGAGGTAACCTTTGTATTTTTTGATCGCTACTTTATATTCTTCACACCTAGCTAAAAGCTTGAATCTCAACGTAAGACAAAAAACACAGACCCTAACCTTGGCAATTCCGTATGAAAACATGCAATGTGAACTATACAAGTGCAAATATAAATTAAGAAAGAAATATTTGCTGAAGCTGCATCTGTTGCTCAAGTAACATCTGTTGAATAGTTGGGGACTCCTTGCAAGTGTTTAAAATACCCCTTATTTATGCTATTTTCAAGATTTATACTTCCTGTCTTCTAGATTTAGGACCTATTGGCAACTGTAAAGAAGAATGTAACTTTCTTTTGCTTAAATAAGACCAGTATTTCAAGAAAAATCAGTTATTTTTAAATTAGTTGTTACCTTTCTTTTTAAATTATAGCATTCTTTTTAATAAGTATCACCAAATCTTTCAGGATTGTTACATCTACTTTGCAGAGAAAACTTAATCAGCCTTTAGAAAAGCGAACATAGTTTTATTTTATTTTGTTTAGATAAGTACCTAGTCATGTGAATAATTCCATTTTATCTATACAAAGCAATATTACAAAGGTTAAAAATGCACAATCAATTAAAATGCGATCAAAAGTATCATCTGTAATAAAAGGCTACATTGAAAATATCCAGCTCTATAGCAATTCAGTAGCCACATTATAAAATAAAAAATATTGGCAATGTATTTTCATAAAATAAATTATCGGCTTATTAACACATCTGGAAGATGATTTATTTTCAGTAAAAACTTTGCAAACTGACTGTTGGCACTTTGTGTGGCTTTTTTGTTGCTACTCCCAATTCTCCCTAAGTACTTGAAGATGATTTTTAAACAAGCCTGGAGATTTTTTCCTGACTTGGTATGTGGCTCTTCCACAGTCCTTCAATAAAGATAAATAATATCTTCGTGGAGTGTTGCAGAAAAAAATAAAAGAACCAGATATAATATAGCATTTCCTGAAAAGCAAGAAGTTAAGTTTTTCATATTAAAATTGAATGCCCATGATTTGCCTGTGTGGCATGTCTATATGATGGCTTGTGCATCTAAGTTGTCCTCCTAGGGATGAGGTAAGTGTTGGAAGGTTGGATATACTCGGCATGAATTGCTGCTATGATTTCCAAGGCTAAGGGGAAATTATGATTATTACCAGCCTTGACTACTGAATCAGGAACCAGCCCTCAGAGAAACTGTTTCCCCAGTGGGCTTATGTGTTGACAGTTTTTTCCCCCCTCCCTCGTAGCTTTGAAGAAACAGTGGGATACTTTGGGATAAAGCCAAAGCCTGGCGAGAAGGAGATCACACCAAACTACGTTTTCACGGTGTGGTACGAATTCTGCAGTGACTTCAAGACCATTTGGAAACGAGAGAGCAAAAGCATTTCCAAGGAACGGTAAGGTTCTAATAAAGTCATTAATACCATTTTAGATGTCTGGGAAACTGTTCCTTCTCAAACCCAACAAATTATACTCCTATATTTCACAGGCGTCATTGTTTTCTTTCAGATCTAATGGACATCAAGGAAAGATTATTCCCTCAGGGTGCGTAGGAAAATTCACCAAAGGCATGCTGTCCCCACAAAAAGATAAACACATATAATCTGATAAATTACACTTTTGTAACCCCTTCCAATTACTAGCTAGTAAAATGAAAGGGGAGCTGTGCTAATTTGTAACAGATTGCTTCTCTGTGCATTTTCATGTTGAACTAGCCTAAATGAGGCGATATTGCTGTCGCAGACAGTACAGACAAATAAAAGTGAATGCTTTTCCAGTTAATATACTGCACTTGCATCAAAGGGAAGCCCCAGAGATTCAGGCCACACTTAGCACAGTGTCGAAGCCCCACACTGAATTTACAGCACTACTTCTGACTTTTGGTGTCCTGCTGAGGACATCAAACTACTTGCCGCTAGATCTCACCACAGTCTCCTGATTTTATTAGTTAGAGTGAAGAAAAAAAAAAAAAGAAAGAAAACCTTCAATTATTTTCTTGATTTTCTTAAAGAAGCTTAAAATCTTTTACAAAGAAAAACCAGTTCCACTACAAGCGCACCATGCTTACCATATCTCAATTCATTTAAAAAGACCTAAAGAGTGGTAATGCGGTCATGCTTCGGAAAAGAATGGATTAATCACTTTCAGCATGGAATATAAACCCAGGTGCTTATTCCAAACTGACGCAGATTTAGAGAAAAATGTCTTTAAAAGTATCAGCAAAAGTAGTAAACTCCTTTACACTTACATTTCCCAATTTGCTCAAAATCGGTGGGGCTTTTAGGTTCATGTAGATTTTTAAAGGACAAGATGTAGAAATTATAAATTCCTGATTATCAACCTTATCAGCATTGTTTTACACATATTACACGTTTTACACACTTGAAAGTTGTAGCTTTTTTTATTGTCTATGTTATGATTAGATGGATTTTGGAAGCTGACAACTGCAAACATTTACAAAGAATCTTTAATTTCCTTGTGTCTAGATCAATATGCAAGTTTGTTTTACATGTTAAAAACCGTGTAAAATAAACAATCGCTAGCAGATTGCTATAGTCATGATAAGGTTCATCTCAGGGATATATTTTCTGCTGAATCATTACTTATTTTTGTTCCAAAAGCAGGCAGGAGGAATAGAAATCAACTACCGAAAGGAAAAAAAAAAAAAACCAAACAACCAGACCATACATCCATTCCATTTTATGTAATTAGCACCTTGCTGATGGCATACAATGATCCCTTCAAAGAAATTGATTTAAAATGCCTTGTAAATGTTTTAACACTACATAACTTCTTAACTTTCTTAACACAGTGTTCAAGAAATCTTTGTAAGTAAACTGCTATATTCTGTGCTTTCCTACTGGGGTGAGATAAGAATTTGTTATGGTTTAATAATTATATAAATAAAATCTAAGAATAAGAGTACAGCACAAATATTTCATCAGCTCCTTTGATGGATACCTTTATTCCTATTCGTAAAACTAAACTAATGCTAGCAGGATGCAGACCACCAGTTGCTATAATATCTAAAAGTGCTGCCACTTTCTGGATTACATAGACTGTTTTTCAGGGTTCACTTCAAGTTATTTTTACAAAGTTTCATTAATCTCAAAAGGACAATACATTGCCCTTTACATTCAAAATTTAGGTGATTCTTCAAGACAATAAGCTGATGAAATAAGGAGCCTTGTGAAATAAGTAAACTAGAATGACAGAATAACTGTTTTCATCATCCTAAATTGTTTTTAAAGTGCTACTGAAAAGAAGAAGTCATGAAATCAGTAGATTAGAATGATGGAAAAGCTATTTTCATCACCTGAAAATGTCCCATAAAGTCATGATCGTTTAAGGGTTCTGTTTTACAAAGTATGAGACTAACAGTTGATGAGCTGCTGTCCAAAAAAGTTTGAAAGCAAGCTAAGAGTCATTGTGCATATCGGTAACTAGAAACCTGAGTATGACAGGAATGGACAGCTGTCTTCCTTAACTGCCTAATTAATTGGATGCAGTATTTGTTTTGCATTTTTAAAGATTGTAATTTAATTTTTAAACAAAATCTGTTTATCACGAACCAAGCCTTTTGTTTTGAAGAAAATTTTAAAGAGGAAGAATTGGCAGTGTAAGTCAGTATTTTCAAATTCAGGTTCTTAAACTGAAGCATTGATGTCTTTATGTGAAAACGTTTACAATTGGGTTACCCTTCAAAGTTCAGGAGGAGCTGCAGAAACTCAGTGTAAAATGTGTCTGAATTAGCTAGTCACATAGATACCTAAAAATGGATTTCATTGTTTACATTTATATAGGAATTTTAATATTGAATTATAGTTTTTCTCTCAAGAAATATGGCTCAGAAAAGTCAAAATTTAATTATAATATGCAGAAATATCGTTATGCAAAGGTATAACAAAAAACGTATTAGTTTAAAATTATTAGTAGTAAAAATAGGTCAAAAGATCTAAGATTCCAAAATTAAAGTTTATACTCAAAACTAATTACTTTGTGTTGTATAGCAGACAACTTTAAAAGCTCTGAATTTCAGGAAGAAAAGAGTACTGCCTTGAACTAAATGACAGCCTCAGCTGCAAGAGCCTGTTTTGTCTAAAAACTACTTGGCTCCCAAATGTAACACAACTGTAGAAATCTAATTAGATTTCTATGAGACTTTTTCTTAAAGTAAAGGAAACACTTTAACTGAGCCACCCTGCATTTAACCTACCGTGAAAACAAATTAGCTGCCTGCAAAACATAGTTGAATCATTGTCTCTTTCCTGGACAAAATTTGCACACCATTTAGGAATGCAAGACAGCGTTACAGATAGATAATGAACCTAGATAGACTATGATATGGTATGACGTGATGTGATGTGATATGATATGTTAAATGACTGTAGAGACAAAATGAAGAAAATTTTCAAAACCATATTCCTGATAGGAATATGATGGCAGTTTTCTTTCAGACAGTAGGGTCAATACCAGAATGCAATTACAATATAATAAAAATTGCTTTGACGATCACCTTTTCATCTCTGACAGTTTAATTTAAATACACCGTAATACCAAATGATGAAGACTTGTTTTTGTTTTGCTTTGCATCAAAACCTAGTTTTGTTGTTGACAGCTTTATAATTTGCTATGTCTGTGCATACAGGTACATCAAATGCTTTTATGCTTTCTTCTGTTTATAAAATTTGTAATGATAACTGAATTGAAGACTAAAACAAAGGTGAGGGGGTTTTGGCAACAAGGCACTTACACCACGGTAGATTGCATATAATTCCACTCTCACTTCCTTTTCTTAGACTACTAATTTTATTTGCAGTGGGCATGTCTGTGAATTCAGAATCAAAACAAATACTGATTTATAACAACTTAAATACATTATACATATATATGAATGCCTATCTCTAAGTCTACTAAAGCATTCAGGATCTGTAAAGTGTGTTTCAAGAGGATATCCCAGCCAAGTCTGAATACGGGGAAAGAGTATAAACAGAAAAAATACTAATAGTTTTCAATGAGTATTTTCATCACAAACTGTGATTGTATGTTTTACAAAAGAAATATGACAAGGATTATCATTATGTACTTATGGGTGTTACACTTTAAATATGAAATAATTAGATATGAAAGGAATTATTGCTGTTAATTAGACCCACTGCTTACACTGCAAAGATAAGATTGCTACAGTTGTTACTATACTGGATTAAGCCATCTCTTCCAGATTGAACATACATACAAATTGTATAGGTCAAAATGCAGAAAAGAAAAAGAGAATCAAAGTGTGTTTCAATAGCTGGAGAAGACACAATCATTATTTATATTATTATATTATATATAATTAATATATTTTATATATATTATATTATATATGAACAGAACTGTATACTTCATCTTAAAAATAGGAAAAAAAGTCCTATTTTTAATGGTACCTTTTATGATGCTTTCTTGGTTCTTCAATTTCATCTCTAGCACAAAGCATGTTGATGGTTTCACCTTAATCTTGTGAAAAGTCAGTGATACTTTTTTTTTGCCACAAAGGCTGTAACAGTTTCAAAAGCAGAAGCTCTGACTGTAGCAGTGTAGATAGCTAATAGTAAAGATGAAAATGTCCTAACAAAATAAAAAGCGTTCAGCAGTGCCGAAGTAATTTTTATTTATTATAGTAAATTGGAGTTGGCTATAGCTTTTTACCCAATTCTTCCATTTATTAAATACAGAATGAATTATATTCATTGCCCTCTATTTCTGCACAGGAAGAGTAAGTCTGGGGAGTCTTTCTTTGTAACGCCAAATGGTTGTAAGAGATAACACGTAAATTGCAAAATCTCATAGCAGTGCTGGCCAATATAATATATAATATTTTTAACCATTGATTAAGCTAATTATGACACTATCTTATACCTAACAAATGACTGACATTTGACAGAAACACTTGCCACAGAGGAACTAGTGGGTTATATTTTCATTTGCAATATCACAGTGAGCAATGAGGATGAATATTCTTTGGTTCAAGACATTGCATCTATTTTAGAAGACCATATTTATTTTATAGTTTGATTTTAAAAGTTCATTTCTCTTTCATCTATTGTATGTCGTGTATATGGAACCTAAGATAATGAGAGTTGGTGAGGGTCTAGATTCACAGCCGTTTTCATCAGTTTGTACTATGGTAGAACACGCTGTCCTGAGCATTAGTCAACACTCCAAAATAGTCCAGGTATCAGATAATCTGCCTGTATGATAAAAGCCAAAAGGTGAGCATAACAGATGTTGTTTGTTTCACTTAATATTAAACCAATGGTCTGTTAAGGCAAATTGACATCGTAACATAAATGAGTTTTCATGGAAGAAAAGTAAGGAAAGAACAAGAAAATATTTCAAATGTGATCATTAGGATCATTAGGTGACTTTTTGGATTTATGCTGGGAGTTCCTTGTACACATAGTTGCAGCATCAGGAAAAGGCAACATATTTGTGTGAAAATTTGATCAAAGGGTCCTACAGCATTGCCAGGCTGGAGGCTAATGGTTCATTGTCATATAAAAGCTTTTGGAGTGCGTTTAAGGTAATTGTGCTTGAGTGAAGAAAGAGAAGAAGGTGGCATTCTACATTTCTACACTCTACATGCATTTTGAGTAGATTTTAGGTGGCCAGTGTAGCCTTTGCCTATACCAGAAAGTTTGAAGTAGCTGGTACGTGAATTAATGAAGAGTTGTATCAGATTGTTGAGCAATGTAGACAGAGAAAAAAGGGAGGGTTTTTACACATTTCTGAGGTTAAGGTGTAGCTATGGGACAAATTGAGGAGATAATTACAAATTACAGGCCTGTGCTGCAAATCAGAAATGGGCATTTCCCGTAGAGCATACAACAGATCTGGCAAAGTGCTGCATCAAGGCTCTTGCTCTTGGAAAGAAAAATAGTGTTTCTTTTTAGGTATTATTAGGAAAGTACTATACAACAGAACAGAAAACATCACTGAATCATATGAATCTACGGTTATCCGTATGTAGTTCTTCTCCCTTCCTCTCCAGCAGGGAGTGGTAGGGCTAGGAGAGGTAAGAGTAAGAACAATCAGGTACAGAACAGCTTCTGCGTAAGGAACCATTTAAATAAAGGGGAATTCTTTGGTTTGGGAAGGACCCTACTGAAAAGGATACGGTAGGAATCTGTACAAGCCTGAAGAGTAAATGGGAAATAGTCATTACATACCTCATCTAATACAGCAGCTGAAGAGCATCAAATGAAGTTAGCAAGTGGCTGGTACAAGCCAAATGCAGCAATGCCTCTTTACAGTAGGCATGCTTAATCTGTTAGACACTTTGCCACAAGATGTCACAGGTGCCAAAAGCTTCCATTGCTTCCAAATGGTGACAGTACAAATTCGTATTAGCAAAATCCATGAAGGCCTGTTATACATGAAGACAGTTTCCAGCTGCAAAATTATTCTGGGGATTATCACTGTATGCTTTGACTGTCCTTATATGCTCCTAGGTATCTGCTAGCAGCCAACTCAGGCAAACTGAAGCATATTTTTAATTTGAATTTGTGTAGCCTTTTTCTTCCTATTTTTTCTTACGCACCAGTGTTCCTAAAGGCATGAAAATAGGTTATTTTTTTCTTGTGACTACAGAGCTAAAATTTCTCACCCACTTCATAGAGATAATCAAAACATTGTCAGTAGATCCAGAAAAAACACAAACATATCAAGCATATTAGCAATTTGAGGGTTTGGACACAAATTCTGCTGACAGAAACTTTTGCCGTATTTGTACTGCTTTAGTTAGTGGACATTTATTCTAAACGCAATGTAAAGATTTGATCGATAATGACCACGTTCTTTCCAGAAGATTTAAGCCTGAAGGCTTGATCAGGCAATTGTATTGTACAACACGATAGTAGAAGTGGACAATGTTCAAACTTCATAGTCTGTTATCACAGAATCACAGACTCACAGACTGGTCAGGGTTGGAAGGGACCTCTGGTGATCATCTAGTCCAACCCCCTGCTAAAGCAGGTTCACTCAGAGCAGGTTGCACAGGATCGCATCCCGGCGGGTTTTGAATGTCCCCAGAGAAGGAGACCCCACAGCCTCTCTGGGCAGCCTGTCCCAGGGCTCTGGCACCCTCGAAGTAAAGTTCTTCCTCACATTCAGATGGATATGGCTCCTAACTGTGAAGCTAACCAAGAACTCTGTAAAATCATCTGCCAGGCCAGGTAGTATGTAGGCATCTGTCTTCTAAAATTCTGAGACTGAAATGTAGCCTGTTGTATTGCGTGGGCTAACAGTGTTTTCGGGAAACAGTGCCGTTACTTAAGGATTAAGTTCATGGGCTGCGTACAGAAATTATCATATGACTGAGAGCAGTAAGGCATGTAACACATGAAAGGAGTTTGAGCTATGGGGATATTTCTTAGTCTCTCAAGGGCAGTCATTAAGGATCTGGGTATGCAGCTTGGCTCTAGGTTAAACAGTTGATATTGACTGTAGCTACCTCTGCTTGTTCATCTCCGCCCACATCTGAAAATTTGGTTTGCACAATTCCTATGCCAACACAGTCTTATGGGAGATTTTTGAACTTCAAGTCATGGGAAGCTCAGGTGGCACAGAATTGTTATTCCAAGCTATTTTCATAACCCACAGCTATCCACATACCCCATCAGCTGCATGGAAGGAGCTGTAGAAGCAAAGAGAATGGATTATTCCAGAATATCAAGAGGTTGAGAGAGAACCAGATAATTTGGTCTCTGTATTTGCACAATAGCAGAACCTGAATATACATGAGTAGCAGCTGGCTTGTTTAGGAGGGATTCTAGTTTTCCTGACTGGGGGCTTTAGAGCACAGAGCGTGCCAGCTCACACCCTCTTCTGTCTGCCTTGAATGGGAAGCAGGGGTGAAAACGATGATGAGTTTATCTGGTTAGTCACTGGCTGGATGATATCTTTTCCTGTAAGGAGGAAAAGTATTTTCCCAAGCTTATGAAAGAAACTTTTAATAAATACAGGCTGATGTTTAGGTTTAGTTTCTATGTCCCTAGTTACAAAATAAAAATAATAATTTTGAATAAAAATAATGTCTTTATTTTTCACTAACATCTTCTAATGTAAGAGTTCTGGCTTACATCCAGTTTACAGGGGAAGACAACACCTGCCACATAGAGGCAGGAAAAAGCCAGTTGTATTCCCGTTGCTTATAGTAAAGATCCATATGCAGTATGAGAGTCATGGGTCTCCTATTTAAAAATACATTGTTCTGATAATTTCATTCAATTTTGTTTTCCGTATTGTGTGGTAATGTGCAATTCTGCTCAGTATTACAGCTGACACCACACCTTTATTCATTAAGGTATATTGACCTCTTTTGCTCACTGTTGAAGGAGAGTAACTTTTCTTTTGAACACATGCATGTTGCAGCTGGTCAGATTTCAAGGCTTAACCAACCTGCATTCCCATTCCTTAATTTTTTGGCCTCATGTTATTGCTTGCTAAATTAGCACCTGCACACCTTTTGTCTCTGTGTTTTGATCCAGCCGTTCCACCACCCTTTCTGATCTCTTTGTCCTCTGCAGTGCTCTCTGTTCAAAAGTGTTCTTGTCACTATTCTTCTAGCGCGTTTTGCCACACACTTCTATCCCCTCTTGCTTTTCTGTTTTAGATACACCTCTGTTGACTTTTCTATTCCCCTTTCTTCCTGCTTGATTTCACATCTATTAGATACAGTCCCAATTTCTCTTCCATGAAATCTCTAAAACATAGCTAGACTAGCATGCCCATCCATGCTATTTTATACTGATACGGGAAGAAAAAACCAACTCTTTTAATTGAGTCCATTCCTTTGCTCATCTCCAAACTCCACCTCATGGTCATGCCTCTCTAATGTCCAGTTCATGCGAGCTGCTCCCCTGTACATTAATTCACCTGGCAAAAACTCAGAAGAAAGGGGTATAGAGTGGTTGATGGGATGCTTAGTTCATGTTGTTCAGCCTGCGCCTGCGAGTTGTATATTGTGGAGCTCTACCTCAGGGCTGGATTTCTGCCACTGTTTCTCCAGGATAAGGCTCCTGAGGAGATTCTTGTCAGAATACGTATTAATTGAACTTCCCTAAATTGAATTTATCAGTCCCTATTATCTTTCCAGCTGGGAAGTGGGGTGGTTTAGCCTGGAGAAAAGGAGGCTGAGGGGAGACCTTACCACTCTGCAGCAACCTCAGAGGAGGTTGCAGTGAGGTGGGTGTCAGTCTCTTTTCCGAAGTAACGAGTGTTAGGATGAGAGGCAATGGCATCAAGTTGTGCCAGGGGAGGTTTAGATTGAATATGAAGAAAAATTCTTTACTGAAAGGGTGGTCAAGCATTGGAACAGGCTGCCCAGGGAAGTGTTTGAGTCACCATCCCTGGAGGTGTTTGAAAAACACGTAGACTTCTGTTTGGTGTCTCATGTAACACTTAAGGAATGAAGCAGCTTAAGTAACAAGATGAAGTGAGTAAACATTTTAAGCCCATACTTTTTAAATCTCACCCCCTAAGCAGTGTCGCTAAGACACTACTTACTCTAGTAAATCTACAGTATATGTTTTAGCAATGTATTTCAAAGTCCTCTTCAGATGTTTTGTTGGCCCTTACACTGAACACAAGACTTAAGTAGATTTCCCATATTCCCTCAACTTATTTTCTATTCCACCTGATTTCTATAAGGTATAAATGTTAAAACTGGCCATCTTTGTTATCATCTAACAGAACTGCTGTTACTCACAAGAAAGAAGGGAGATTTAAGAGAATATTTATTTCCCATGCATTTTGACATAGCTTTTGTTTTACTTCAAACAGATTTTGAACACATAATTGCTGAACAATTGAAAGTAGTTAAGGAAGTTTATACTTTTACAAGAAGAAGTTAAAGAATTTACATCTATATAAGTTATCATAAACTACAAGTAATGCCTTAAACAACTTTATAATATGCTTAATAGTTTATTTTAAGTTAACTAAAAATAATAGGATGTTGTGTGGTATATCTGCAGATTGGTTAATAACATAACATATGGATCTAAGAAAAGATCAGAAAATAATTAGTAGTTTAGTTCTGTCCTTTTGAATGTACTTTGTAATTTTGTTATTTCTGTACCTTATTCATGACTAATTTTACTTCTAATTTGTAGTATTTTAATGAAAAGCTTTTCAAATGAAGTTAAGCTATTATATGATGTATACAAATGGGAAATTATTTCTATTTGTGCTAAGGAAGGGTGGTAGAAAAAAATAGAGTGAACAGAGAAGAGGCATACTAAGTTGAGTTAACTCAGTTTGTCTAGTGTATTGTGTTTGGTTTTACTTATCTGTTTCAGTTACAGACTTGGTCAAATATTGTGCATACATTGAACTTTAGAACATAGAACCATAGAATAGTTTGGGTTGGAATGGACCTTTAAAGGTCATCTGTTCCAACCTTGCAATGAACAGGGACATCTTCACTAGATCAGGTTGCTCAGAGCCCCCATCCAACCTGACCTTGAATGTTTCCAGGGATGGGGCATCTACCACCTCTCTGAGCAACCTGTTCCAGTGTTTTACTACCCTCATTGTAAAAAAATTCTTCCTTATATCTAGTCTGAATCTACCTTCTTTTAGTTTAAAACCGTTGTGTTTTGTCCTGTCACAACAGGCCCTACTAAAATGTTGTCCCCATCTTTCTTATAAGCCTCCTCTAAGTACTGGAGGACCGCAATAAGGTCTTGCCTGGAGTCTTCTCCAGGCTGGACAACCCCAACTCTATCAGCCTGTCCCCACAAGAGAGGTGCTCCAGCCCCCTGATCATTTTTGTGGTCTCCTCTGGACTTGCTCCAACAGGTCCATGGCTTTCCTGTGCTGACGACTCCAGAGCTGGGCATAAATAAACAATATTGTGTGCGTTTGCAACTTTTGATGGAAGGCTGTCGTAGCTTTAGATGGACAATAAAGTTATGTGTTCATATCTAGGGTTTTTTAATGAGACTAAAATAATGGAAATAAATATGAAGATTAGACTTCTGCTGTTAGCCAATTTTATTATTTTGAATTTGATAGCTTTCATGCTATTTAATTTTTCTTATTTCAAGCATAGTGCTGCCAAACACAATAGCCAGTTCTAGTATCCTGTCCATGTTTAACAACTAATTATTTTTATTTTTAAGGCACCTTTACAGCATGGGTGCTTTACTGATGTAATTATTGAGCTAACCGCTTTCTTAAAATTGAGCTATTGGAATATTTAAAATCCAAAAGAATTACATTCCTTTTAAATTATGCACTTAATTTTCTGATAATGTCTGCTAATCTTATCACTCATATGTTAGCAAAGTGATGATTTTTTTTCCCTAGGAGACCAAAGTGTGACATGTAATTAGTCTGTCATGTTCATGAGCCAGATATCAAAATTCAAGTCATGTTAGTGAGCTGGTTTATTTTTATTTTGTATTCCAAATTATGCATTCTATTTTTAAAAAGCTAGGTTTCCTGGAAATTGTGCAAATATAGAATAAAATACACAGAACTAGGCCTAAACTAGTTACAGGCATAATTTTCTTTTGAAGTCTAAACGTTTATAATCCCATAATTTATATTTTTTTTAAATTTATTTATATTTCTATATTTACATGCCATAATTTATAATAATAAAAACATTTTTCAAGTATTTGGGAAACACTCCTAGGGCCAAAGAGAATGTGAGTGGGAAGAAAATGTGCTCAAAATAGGGAAGAGTTTAGAAGTTGATCCCTTGTGTGGTTCTGCTGAACCTGGATACTGTCACTAGAAATACATCATCATCTTTGCATGAACTTTGCAGCTGTGAGGAATAGCTTGCTGTCCAGTGGGTGCTATCATCCATCACTAAGAAATAAACATGCTGATTAACAAAACTGTAAAAAGATGGAATAGTATGTTGCCTCTTAGTTGTTTACCTGCGGAAACGGGGAATAATAATTAAGTTTTTAAAAGACTTCAGATATATTTTAAAATGTACAGAATAATAACTCCATGTTTATGTATTTGAGAGTGTACTTACACCTTCAATCAATGTTGTAGCTAAACTATGTTGAAAATAAGTTCAGTTGAAAGTACTGTAACGGTTTCCTCCTGTCCTTGAGCACTGGGAAGTGAGATACCACCAATAACTACCCAGTAGATGCTTCTAAAATACATAGCTCAGAGAAGGAATTTTAGTTTCCAACACTGAGTGTTGATAAACACAATAATGAATTTATGAATGTGTTCTATATTTTTAAAAGAATCTAGTTTGCTGATAGTGTTGAGTAAGGAAGTACACATCAGTAAGTGCAGCTATAATCCACTTTCCTTTTTGCTTTTCTTCCAAAATTCCTCAAAAATTGAGTGTGTCGACAGTGGTTTGAACTGGACATGGTATTTTAAATACTTCTTGACTAGCCATAGCACTTATTTCTGGCAGCTGAAAAAATTACATAGGAGAAGAAAGTAGAATTTTTCGGTTCAAGAGTGCCAAGAAATGTGTTGTTTCTAGTAAAAGACTGATTTGGTGTGCATTAGTGAAAATTGGTTTGCTGAGTTCTCCTTTCTTGTAAAACTTCACTCGCAACTTCTTTCCCTCTGCATTTTGCATATAGTATTGTAAAGTAGGTGTTTGTAGCATCAGCATTTTAAAGGCACTGATAGCTGGGCAGATCCTGTCTTAGGAGTGCCAAAAATTGTCTTTCCTCTGTATCGCTGTTTAGCACATAATTTCCCCTGCCCTTTCCTCTGTCTGTAAGAGGAGAGTCAAGTCCCTTTTTGTTAAATTCTGTTTCTGCTTTTCCTCCTGATTAAACTTCTTGATTGGGTTCTTTGTGTTAAACCCCCACAGAAACAGGGGTTCTCTATACACGATCCTAAGAGCAAACGGCAAGAAACAGAGGAATCAGATCTGCGTTCTTCTTCCCCCTTATCTCAATAGTGCTTTCAGTAGACTGGTCTGTAGCTGCAGACAGGACAGGTTTAACTGCCCCTAGACGAGAACCCCTTCTAATTTGCCTCTCCTCCTGTTACCACATCAGTCAGGTTGGTCAGTCAATTCCAAGTAAAGCAACAGGGAAAACATTAAGGAATAACTGGCAGGTGCTTTCATCTCAAGGTTTTCTGAGGAAATGTCAAGTGCAGACTGGCAAATGGCCTAATAAAATAGTATATTCTGTATATACAACAGATTGAGCCAGCTAGCTTTTGGTTTTTTCAGAGGAGTATCTTCTTGCCTTGACACTGCAGCTTTTTTGGTGGGAAGGATACTCCGTAAAACCCTGATACTCCGTAAAACCCAGATCCTGCAAGAGCAGAGAAATTGTTTGCCTGGTGACATTTTCAGTGAGCAATACAGGCAGTCTGTCCTTTTGCTTTTGATTTTCTCTGTATAAAATGTACTTTGATCTGCTTTTGGTACTTTATTAAGTGCCTTTGAATAGTAGTAGCAGTTTGTTGGGCTAATGTGCCTAAAAAAAGTTGGTGGTGATGGTTCTCACAGATACATACCAAGCACAGCCAGAACGCATTAAATTTCTTTGAATTTAACGATGTCTTTTCTATGTATTTTGTTTCAGAATTAAAGTGGCTCAGCAATCAGTAAGCAAGTTAACAGCAGAGAAGAAAGTTGAAACAAAGAAAATCAATCCTACAGCTAGCCTGGTATGCTGTATTTCTCAGTATGACATTCAGAGGGGGTTCTGTGACACTGTTCTTGTCATTCAGAATGACGGTGGGTTTCTGCTGCTGTTGAAGGGTGACATAGTATGCTTAGTTTGAACGTAGCAGACTGATTTTCTTCCCAAGGGGAAATCTTCAAGCTTGTGCCCTATGGTAGTCCAATAGTTAAGTGTAAAACCTAGTTTACTTGTACCTAAGCATGGCTCTGCTATTTTAGATAACAAGATGCGATAAGAGCTGCTCTTCTGGTTTCTTCCCCCTTCCGCTGAAGTTTCTTGTGTTTTCTTCCATGCTCCTTAGTGCATTGAGGCTTACTGCATATATTTGTCCAATAGCTGAGTGTCTGGGTTTTTTCAAAACCTTACAAAATCTTGTTTGCTCTCTGGAATAATGGTAAAAGGGATTAAATTCCCTTTTTTTCCCAAGTTTTTTGATAACAACACAAAAAGAGGACTCATAATTTACGCTGTAGATAAAACCTTTCTTGTCTGTGTGCAAGGCACGTAGGTTAGACCAGCATTTCTCAAACTGTAGGAAGCAAGAGACTAAGGGAAAGAAATGTACATGAAGGAATCAGTATATTATTTCCATTCCCAGCAGAGCATATCAGTTGCAGGACAGGCGGCAGAGGTATGAATGACTACACTTGCTTGGGAAGAGGTCATTAAACAACATAGTCTAGCTAATGCTAAATTAGAGCCTTTATGTCAGCAGAAACCATTCCAGACAAGAGAAGGTATTAGATTCACATGAATTTGAAATGTATCTGGTTTTCTCTGGCTGCACTGGTCTTCACAGAGCTGCGTATTTTTAAAGATACACAGTATTTGGCAAGTGCGTAGCTAAAGCAAGCTCAGTTTTTCCACAGTAAGTAATGAACTGGTTCTGAGCCTTCCTTGAGGGCTCCAGACATGATTATTTTTTTTTTTTTTTAATTAGAGAAAACTCTACTCTACTGTGACTTGTTTAGTACTTCTCAGTCTTCTAGACCAAATGCTTATGGCAACTTGAGAGGAGATGGAAAATTATAGACAAGAATAATAGTGAAACTCTTTCATTTTCCTTAACAGAAAGAAAGACTGCGTCAGAAGGAAGCCAATGTGACTACCAACTGAAAGAGAAAAAATGGAAATGATAGTGTGACTTCGTACCTTGCATGATGCTTTACTACAGCCATGGCCCAGGGAGCACCTTATGTTAGATACTGAATTCTGCTTTGCTGATCTGTTCCAAGACAATCTACTAAAGACTTTTGAGTTCCTTCAGAGGGGTTTGTACATTTATTGGAGGGAATTCTAAGAAGGCTTTTACATGGGAAGTCAAAGTTATTTTCTGTAACTCTTCCTTACATTGCTTAAAATGCATCTGGTTGTTAATGGTTCTTCAAAGTACTCTGTGCGTAATGCATTAATACGGAAGAGCTAAAATGAGCATTTAGGATGCTGAGTTAAGTAATGACACTAACAACCTGTAGGTTATTTACAGGGCTTTGTGTAGATGAGAGCAAATATGCTATTCAGCTCACAAAAGACTTATTACATCATATTTTTTGTTACTTCAGCAGTAACTGAGGCAAAATTGACTGATTCTAAATAATTTTACAGTGTCTAACTATTGGATGCATCTTTCTAAAACGGATTAAATGTAAGTATAGATTTATGCTGTATTTTATTATAAATATTTTTATAGAAGCTTCAGCTTATGCCATACATTGAAATGGAAACAATATTTTGCACATGAAAATTAATAGCTTCAAATTCTTTAGTTTTATGATTGATGGCATAACTGATACGTTATTTTTATGGTTTTAACCTAACATTTCCTAAATTTTGAGCTTCAAAAGAAAAATTAAAAAAATGTATATTTTTATTTCAGTATATATTGAAAATATCAATTCCATGAAATGATGGTATTATTAGTCATTATTCATTGAACTGAAATACAATATGTTCCCGTGAAGTTACACATTTGCCATTAAATCTCTGGCGTTCAATTCTATTGAAAGCTTTCTTTTAAACAGTGAATATCTCACTCTAAAATATATTATGCAATCTGCTCTTGTCCCCATATATTTGTATGAAGAATGTGTCTAGCATACATATCTATATCGATATCGATATAGGTATAGGTAAATGTAAAATCTAATAAGTAAAACTTGAGGAAGAAATAAGAGAGTCTCACTGTCCTCCTGTAACATTATAACCATTGCCCATAAAGTAGCAGAGCTTGAAAAAAACCCTACAGAATACCCACCATTACTTGAAGATTCTTGCTGCATCTTAGGGATGGGATTCTTACAAGGAGAGATCTTGAAGCAGAAGTTAATGTAAAGTAAAACAGAAAAGTGATTTTTAAATACAAGTAGGTAGCAGCCTATAAATAGGAACAACAAACAAGAAAATACGCTTCTACTTGCTGTCTGTAAGAGAGAAATCCCCTTCTTTCTGACAACAGTGTCTGAAGTTGGTTACAAAGAGAAATTACAGCAAATTTAGAAATAATAGAAATTAGGTGAAGAAAAAAAAGTACAAAAAGGTAATAGGGGCAAGGTATTAGTCACTTGCTTAGAAGCTGGAAAAAATATGTGAGACAGATATCCACACAGCAAATTAGATAAATTGTGATGAAACCTAAGGCAAAGTCACCCCTAGAAGTGTACACTTATTAAGGAAAACAGCGGTTGTGGAGACCCCCATTCATGAATTTACTTGAAGATTTCGTATATTGCAGGTTTCTTAAATGAGTATCTCTCTCATTCCTCCATAAATAAAAATAAGGGAATCAAGAATCCCTTGTATGTTTTAGTTTCTAGCTGCTGCAGATACACTGAAGGTGTGTAAGCATGATTCTTATGAAAACAGTCAATAATATACCAGCAAAAATAATCTGATTTGTTGTTTGACTATTCCCATTGCAGAGAAGTAAATTCCAAAGATGTAAGTTTTCTGTCTTCCACCAAATAGGTAAAGTACATTTGTTTCCAATATTATTAGTGATGAACAAAAGGAGCAATAATGTTTATAAAAGCCAAAGAACAGCAAGCAAGCCAATTCTGATGAGTGTTTAAGCAAACAAATGTTGAGTTTTGGTATGGTTTTCTATCTGTCATGAAGATAGTGTATGTTGCCATTTGACTTGATCGGGAATTTTTCAATGAAATGTTTTACTTGAAATATTAATCAACAAGAGTAGCACTGTTTGTGAAAAAGAATTGGTCTTGAAAATTCTCATTAGAAACATATTATGGAAAAAAGTTTTTAAATTATTGAAATACCCTGTTTCAGATTTTCTAAATGTGAAGTTTGAGTTTTCAGTTCAAGTTGACTTTTCATTTTCAAATGATGAAAAATGTATATAAAAAGGGATTAAAATTAAAATTAATAATGTAAAGCATTCCTTCATCAGATTTGTAATTCTTTTTTCAGATTATCGATTTGCCAAAGTTTTGAGAATTTAGGCTATTTTTTCAGAAGATTCAAAAACTTATATAGCACAGAGACATTGTTTCTTCCTCACTTTCAATTGTAGTGATTTTCCTCTCAAGACAGAGATTCTGATTCCAGCTTCACCCATGACTTAAATCCTCTACTACTAGTTAAACTATTTATAAGTTTAAAAAAAAAAAATAATAATTCACCGAGACTATTTGATTCATTCTCTTAATCAAGACTTTAAGACTCTTAGATGGAATTCACCAGCTAAGTATCACACTTACACCCCTGGTAATACCCAGAAGTGTCTTCAGACAGTGATTGAAGTGACAATGGTACACCTGCTGACCTTCATTAAATGTTATATTAACAGATACAACATATCTATGTAAGCTGTTTAATTATGAAGTGTTTAGACACTACAGACCTAACAAGTGGGCATCAACCAGCGTTCATCTTGGGGTCACCAAATGTCACCAAAAGTTATCTTTTAAGCTTGTGTTAACTTTGGTGCCTGACTTTACCCTGAGCTTTCTAGTTTGGGGGGAAAAATAGGAGAGGAGAAAAGAAAGAAAGTGAAAAGATGAAACAGAGCAGAAGTCTCTGGTACGTGTCTACATTGCTGTCAAGGAAGTAAAAGTAAAGAGCGGGCTAAATTAAGCCAAGCAGCAATAGCTAGACAGTTAAAACTTTCTGGGCTATATAATTTATAATACTTCTACGCTACACAGAAGTCACTTCTCTGACCACAAAATAGATGTGGCTTAAGAGGGTTTTTTTCTGGTTTTCGTTTTGTTTTCAACTCTTTTATTGCCAAGCTTCTCAAAGTCTGTAAAGCAAAGCACTACTAAAACGTGTATTACTCAGTAGGTGCTTATTACCCAGGAAAATAATATACATTACTGATTTATAAATCAAATTACTAGGAAGAATTCAGTTTAGATGAGTAAATATCAATCATTTGTGAAGTGCTCTTTACCTTATTTACATTACCACTTACTGATTTTAAAATGGAAGACCTTTTAGTGTCTTTGAGGTATTTTGACAACATAAATTACATTTTCACGATGTTTTTATTAATCTGTGAAAACTACCCAGGTGTTTTGCCATGACTAACCCATGTAAATGTTTTATTGTGTGTTTTATTATAGGATTGTAAATGTATGATTTTAATATTATACTTTTGTATTTAACTTAGAAAAATTTTTGCAGCAAAATAGAAACTGTGTGATATTCAGTTTCTGTACATATAGAAAATCAAAGTAGAATGGATGGAATATTCAGAACGCAGGGAAAAAAATAATTGAACATCTTAAGTGGTTCTAGGAAGGATAAAGTTTACACAGGATTTCAACTTTTCTGAATTACTGAGGATATTTCCTCCAACCAGATACAAACAGCCAGGGTATCTCTGACCAGTCTAATTTTTTACTACATGACACATGATAAAATACGTCATTTTCCATATGATGTACAGGGTTCTTATTGCCCTGATTTTCCAGTAAATTGTCAGCAATTTCTTTCTTAGATATAAACGTCTTTCCTAGCAGATGAATATGGGGCAGTGGAAGACTCTTTATTTATTTAGTAGTACTATTTCTTCATTGCTTCAGGTCAATATCTTAAGAATGGATGCCTTAAGCTTGTGTGGATGTGGAATTTCAGAAACACCCACACAAGTTAGAAATATTCATCTCATTACAGCATTGACGTGTTTTTGAAAATCTACCTCCTTAATCTGTGTTTAGGCACCAGTCTAAGTTTATAATTTCAGAAAATTATATCCACCCAGGTTTTGCTCATTCTTGGCCTTGTCTCAATCTTGTTCAATATTGTTATGGATCTCACTCTTTCTCTTTCTTTCTTTCTTTCTTTTTTTTTTTTTTTTCTTTTTAAACACCTTTAGAATTTATCAATGCCAGTTAGTGAATTTCAGAATTTGCAGTCTGGAAAGTTCTCTTTGGCATTCTTCTTTTCAAGCCTATGTGTTTGCATGTAAATGTAAAGAAAATAAAAAAGAAAGTTAAGAGGTAACTTGATAATAATCAAGAAGTTGCTTCAAAGAGAGAAAATACTAGAAACTAAATGATTCCTTGAGCCAGCAAAAGACAATAGAACAAATACAGTATAAAAATTAAAACCAGATAAATTAAAATTAGCAATAAATTCCAAACTGTTAGTAATGAGGCTAGTTAACCACTGGAAGAAGTTAGCAAAGATAGTTGTGGTTTCTTCATTTTCTGATGCATTCAAATCAGGGTGGAACATCTTTCTGGAAGGTTTGTGTAGTCTAATACAGCTTATTGGACTCAGTTCAGTTGTACCTAAGTGGCGTCCTATATCCATTGGCTCACCAGTTCAAATAGTTCCTCTAGACAGAAAAATGTAAGAATGTCAAAAGACCTAATAAAATATTTTTTTTCTCAGCTGTAATGAAATATTCTTATCCAAGCTAGAAGAGCTCTTTGTTGTGGTTTTAAATTTAAAATATCACAAACAGTGTGGTGTAGAACATAATGCAGGAAACCATTGTCAAATTATAAACACTTGTATTACAAATGATTAAGTAATTAATATCTGTCTGATGCATCTTGTGGTATTTAAAATGTAGCAAATTTATATGCTGTGAAATTCAACATTGTTTTAGAGATTCCCAAGCTAGGTCTGAGAAAACTGTCATTTTAGATCACACAGTGTGAAATCCCAGAATCACAGAAATCCAAGTTCCTTAGAATTTGTCAAAGGTTTGAGCATATGCAAGGGAGTTTCTCTTGGGTACAGGTAATGTTATGTAAAATTTAAATAATGGTCTCTCCTTTTAGTGAATTATTAGATATGACCTGTTAATATTATGACCAAACATTTCCACTGCTTTTGACGTTTTGGTGTTTGAACCATAACAATTTTATGCAATTGTTTTAGAGATCTAAAGTTCAAAAGTTGTGCAAGCAAAATTGGTATAACTTTTCAATAATAGTTGGGTTTGCAATTGTTTTTTTCAAAATGCCTGCAAGAACTTTTCTTTCTTGGTTGTTTTTTTTTACAATTATTTTCAATTCAAAAAATATTCTTAGAAACATTACTAAAATGGATGTTAGTTTTTTTCCACTTGAAAATGTACACTTAAACTCTATGTTTTCAGTAAATTTGGCAAGCTTCAACTGGCTTTAAATGATCTTAATGCGATACCTCATAGAATTCAAGCTTTAAATTAGGGCTTCTTTGTAAAATGTAATCACTGGGTAAAAGAGAACATTTGTTTTAAGAAGCAATGAGGTAAAAAAGCTGAACTGATAACTTAAACCCAGAATGCACCACCTTCCTGGGAGTACGTTATCAAGTAGCGTTCCCATAATGTATTGTGTAACAGCATTGTGTTTCCTGTGGTTTGTTTCTGCCAGATGTCATCTTAGAGTAAATTAAAGGCAGGAATTTTATTTTATTTTATTTTCATTAGATATTTCTGGTTAATTTCATTTCATACTTTGTCACCTCAATTTCGTCTTCAACAGTCTTGAGGTAATACAAAGCCTGTTTATAGAGGCTGATAGTGCTTATATATGCAAGTAGTTTTATTTATGTAAGTATTCCTGTGGCTCACACAGTAAAAAATATCTGTAGAGGATGTTATGAGGTCATGGGACTGAATAAAATCTCTTTTAGAATCCTGTTATGAAAATTCTCCTGAAATATCCCAGTATGGGACATGGATTTCTTTTCTGTGGTAGGATCAGCCTCAAAAGGTTTTGGAACTCTGGGAGCTTTTGGAGGATGAGGCTGTTGGCATGGCATCTTTGCTTTAGCCATCAATTCTTAAAAGTACGGATTCTCTGGAGTTACACTGCAGTTGAGTTCCCTGAGCCAACATTGCCCCAGGGACTCCTGGAAGGGAGACTGGAAAATACTGGCAACAGCCATACATTTTCAAAAAGGAAAGAGATCACAATTATATTTCCAGATTAAAGTAAAAGCTGGCAAACTCTTCCAAAATAGCAGAAATTTTGTATGGTTGTATGTATTCTTTAATTAGGTTCTACAGATTTCAGAAATTCTGCATTCATATGTGAACTTCATTCTGTGCCTGTGTTCTTGTATTTATTTAATATGAGCAGAATCACTTATATGTTCTTACTCTTTTTTTTGGTGCTGCGACTACTAAAATGTTGACTACAAACACTGTTGAACGAGAGATCCATTAACACAGCCCCAACAGGCAGTTGTATTCCAGGTTTCCTAGTGCTGTTCTGCCAGGAACCTTCACATTTTCCCAGAGGTAAGAAGAGTTTAGCTGCCGTGCCATCCGAGTTCTCAGGCTTTCCTAATCAGAAACTAGGACTTGTAGCCTGGGGCCAAATAATGGGGCCAAATTCTATCATCACTGATAACGATTGTCTTCACCACAATAGAAGTTAACTGGGGCATAAAACAATCCTCAAGATGGCAGGTGAGGTGTTTTTGTGATACCCATTCAACTGTAATGTATTTGATAAGCTCCAAGTTCTAAAGAGTACTGACACAGTCTGAGATACATGTACTATATTGACTCTGACACACAGCATCCTCACAGGTTACGCTCAAGTGGCTTTAGAAAGGGGAGCTGTAATATCTGTTCACTGGTTAATCTTTTTCTGAATCTTCAACAAGCTGATTTTTGTCAATCTGTGAATTACGCATTCAAAAACTTTAAATGGTACATTTTCTCTCTGGCATCTCCCAGAGGGACCGGGCTTGTAGTTCAGTATTTTTACTTTCTCATTTGGCATGCTGTAAATACATCCCATTGTAGCTGGACAAATGCTCATCCTGAGCAACTATCCACAGACAGTATGTTACAGAAACGGTGTAGAGATCAAAGAATATAGCACTATTTCCTACTGCTTGGAGCATCAATAGTCAGGAAATTAACATAGATATAGATATAGATATAGTATAGCACCTGGTGCTTATTTCTTAGTTGTAAAGTAGTTTAAGGAATGTATTGCCATTAGCAGCTAATGACTATAACCTGGATAAAAGCCATGGTCATCGTCTTACAATTCTTGTTTCTTTCTCTTTATTAGAATGAGTTTTTGTGGTGTGGGTATCTTCTAGATTTTAGGGAGGAAGATACCATTCTGTAACGAATCGAAATGAAACAAGGTCACAGTTCTAACCTAGACTTCTTTCATATTTGACAGAAAGTTCAAGGAATAAAACTGATGTCTTTTAATTCCACATAAAAACAATACTTTTTTTCTGATTCTTTCTCATTCGGTTATTCATTTTGTGTTACAGTCCAGTGTGTTTTAGAAGGGCTGTAAAGAAATTAGAAGGTTCAGCCATGAATCTCACTCCTTAAAGTTTCCCTGTAGTGCTCAAATTTAGCAAACTGGCATGGGGAACTTCTCCTCTATCACCGGTTTTCCTCAGCGATGCATATAATTCCCCACTCTCCTTCTTTTATTAAAAGTGGCCATGTAGTTACCAAACTGGCTGCTAAAGATCCAAGGAAAACTCAACTACTGGGTGAGGAGAGGTCAATTAACTTCCAAACCACAATAGAGACTTACATGGCTTTACTGCACACGAGTTGAACCTTCACAATTCACCTAAGCTGAACACAACTCCCTTTCAAAGAGTTAGACAAGCAATACAGTGTTTTCATGCATTTCTTTTATTTTATATCAAGAAAACCTGTGTCTCTGAGTAAGAGGCAGAACTTGAGCATTTAGTTCCATAATCAACTTCTGCTCGATTCCAGACCAGAATTACATGTGATATGGGAGATGTATCCGAGTGTTTTGGCATTATGTTTTATACATCTTTTCCATCACTTATCCAGAGGCCAAGAGACCCAGTAATGTACCTAAAATGAAAATGTTGGTTTAAAATGCCATTGAAACAATATAAAGTTCACTGTTTCTTTCTAGTGGATTTTCATTTGAAGAAGTCCATCCTCACGTAACTTTCTAACAACGTGTTTGGGTTTATTTGTTGGTTTTAATTAAAAGATGGTATTATATCAGATAATCAATCCAGCTTGTCTTGGGCAAGCTTCTGTGGAGGCTGGAGCTGGAGCATTGGTCAAGTCAAATAATCTGTGCGTGTGCAACAGCTTCACTTATAACTGCTGTAGCCTGAACAACACTGTTTCACCTGCATATAGCTCAGAAAAGGGAGAGACCTGAGAGGGAAATTTAATGGATTTTCAGGTGTCAAGTTCAGAAAGGCTATGTCAAATGAAACGCATTCTTGTCATATGGCATTGGTTTTGAAATATCAATGATACCTGTTGCAAAGGAAGAGAAAACTCATGCTCCATGACAGATGGGATTGGATAAAGACTTTTTATGGAGAGTTGGTAAAAATACCATTTCTTGTAGGAGCTCTCAGCAAAGCTCTGAATGCTGAGCTGACGACTGACAATAGGTTGCCCAGGAGAAATAGAATTTATTTTTTTTTTTAATATGTATTTATGATAATGACACTTTAATTTTTGGCGTACATCAGCCTCAAGAAGAAAAGCTGCCCCTGTCATTGTACTCAGCTGTACAAGCTAAACTCTGTACAAGCTGAAAGCTTTGCCATATTCAGAAGTCATAGGAAGCAAAATTTGGGGAGGAATCAGAGCTCGCTTCTGGAAACTGTTTTTAGTAGGATTGTAGTATGATTTTCAACTTTCATTTCATTATTTTGAAATTTTGGGGGGTTTCCTTTCCAATCATTTTGAGTTGAATAGTTGCACTTTTGCACATTATTGTTGTTGGTACCCTTTCCCCTCCTTTCTCCATATGACTCAAAGCCATCAAAATACAGGTCTCTCTGGCCGGTTAACTTCTCTCCGAAGATGTAGCAAAACAGCAAGTTCTCTCGCAATGCTATTAATGTTCTCTGTGTACCTAGCAAGCTTCACAGACATGATGGGATTTAAGTCTATCATGTCCATATGGGATTTGCTTTAGTAAAATCATAGTTTTGCTTGAACGTTCACACATACACTGAGCAGTCATATATTTGTTGTCATTTGAGTTGATCTCAACTTTGTGTTTTTCATCCCACAAGATATACAGCAAAAATAATGGAATATTAGTATGGTTTGGGTTTTTTATTTTTCAGGAATCAAACTCTTGTGGGTAGTTCTTGACTAAATATGTTATAGATGTCTTAAAAAAATAAGCTAAATAGATTCAGGTGCTTCCCCTTCATATTGTAATTATATGTGTGTGTGTGTGTGCGTGCGTGTGTGTTTCTACTATGTATCTGAAAGTTTAATTTTCTCAAAAAACAAGATGTGCACATGATTAACTTTGTAAAAGTTATTGTAGTGGAATGGAGTATTTATTTTTAAACTAAATTCTTAAGGAACCATTGACTGTAAATAAAAGACTGTATTTTCCTCCTCAGTATTTTTGTTCATTTTATCAATTGTATTTTTGTATGCAAAATATATTGTTGAGATACTGTAGGTTTCTCTGTCTGAATAATTCTGTCTAAGTCTAAATAACTTTTCATTGTCTACACACTGCTTTACTGATCCAGTTAATATTCCAGGTTCAGTGTGCTTGTTAAAGAGATACACAATATTTTGCGGATCTGCAAAGAATTCAAATACTTAGCTTACTGATATAAATTTCTTGAAGGTATTTTAATAAACATTGGGAGGGGTTGCACACACGTCTGGAGATGTGAATTTCCTTTAGTTCTCATGCCACTTCTGACAACTTGTCACATTTCCAAATACATAATATTGAAAAGCTCTTTAATGCTTTTCAGTAACTCAGAGCACACTGCTCACAAAATTATATTAAAATAGTGTCTCAAAGGTATGTATCATTCATGTCTCCAGGCACTAATATTTGAGATCCATTATCTAAAGGGAAAAAAAATGTATAAATTACAGTTTTATCTATATTTTACTATTACTTGTATTACTCTAGACTGTTAGCATAGGAAACCGTACTATAGATCATCAGAGATATATTTTCCAGTTTCTTGACAGTCAGAAAAGAAAACAATTACAATTTAAGTATAAAATGATGCAGTAATTTCATCCAGCAGCTGACCATTGGGGGAGTACAGAAACTGGAAGCATCTTCACCAAGATGCTCAGCAATTCTCCAAAGACTGATTATTTTAGCCAGTTTTGAGGGGTTTTTTGCATCACACAAGTTCAAAATAGAAAGAATGTGGTTTGGTTTTAGACATTTCTGAGAATAGCATTACTCTGTGTGTTTGAAAATCATTATCCTTAGCCTATCAGCAGTTGGAGTGATCATGTCAACAGAGAGTAAGAGCAAAGATACGGTATGAAGGACCTTAAAAATCATATCAAACTACTCAGATTAAAAGATGGAGTCAGTGGAGATACTCAACAAATCTATAGCAGCAGGGTCAAACCAATGGTTTTTGGTTTGAAAAGTTGCATTTCTCATCACAGGATAGACTACACTGAGACTGGAGAAGACAAGAACCTGAGCAAGGATTTCAGCTGCATAAATGGATTTGAGATGCCAGATTAGAAATAATCACCAAGATGTAGACATTAACCAAATATGAAGAACTGTTTGCAATCAATTTTCTATAGAAGAGAAGGGGACACATAGGTACTGGGAAGACTATTCTAGATGCTTACATACCACGTGATGAGCATGTTAGAAATATCGAGATGGGTACTGAATAGTTAAACAAGTATGTAATGAGTTAGGTCATCCTAATTAAAATTAGCTAAGCCAAAGCAATCCAACTTAGAGACGGTTGCTCTCTTTTCCTCCTCTTACTATGTATTGTCTAGTTTCTTGATCCTTTAAGACAATAAAATGGTGTACTGCTGAAGAGATGGATGTTATAAGCTTTTTTGCTTGGAATCCTGCTGACATGCCAAGATGTCAGATGACATTGTTTTTCTTTTTCCACATGAACAACTGATTTAGTGTTGATTAAGAACCTAAATTTGACCCTCGGGTCAGAAAGAAGTGTTGGAGTCCTGAAGTTCTTGAGCTGTCTTTGTGCTTCTTGGAACGCAGGATTTTTTCAACACCTCACAAGCTCTAGCCAAGGCGCAGTATTTGCCATAGCGCTGTGCCAGTTATTCTGAGGGAGAAATGCCACATGCAGGGAAGCAAATATATCAGATAAAGTGAATTTATTTCCAAGAATAAACCTACATAATAACACCAAAGTTGAACAGAAATCCAAATTAGTGAGACCAATCCTGAAGTTCTAAAATAAATGCTACTCTTCTGAAAGTACAAAGCTCTCATCAGACATAAACCATGTTTTCTGTGCTGTAGAATTCTTCATTATTTGTTAGCGCATTTCAGCTCTAGGGTTATTTAAAAGTGTTATTTCATAAATACAAAGTGAATTTATGATAGATTGCTGTTAAGTACTATCATACAAATTGTCTGCTTCTAATGAATAGATTAGATTCATGCAATTGAATTATTTCAGAGATGCATTTTTTTCATATCTGTAAATATTACAGGGGTTAAAGTTGGAGATAAAAGCAGGAAATACCGAAGTTATTTATGAATATGCAGATACATTTATATGCATATGTATATTGGTTTTAATATATATACACACATCTCTAATACAACCTATGCTACTTATAAGGCAAAAGAAATTGATCCAGTCATAGATCTGATATCTGTATTTCAGTAATATATAATTAAATTTTCATACATCTATTAGTTCAGGAAAAGATAGCATAAAATCAATATTAAAAGCTGGAATACTGTAGTTATTGAAATAATTTAAAAGCAAATGAGCTTATGACTAGCACTTGAGATGTGCTTGTCAGAAAACTTTAATCAAAGCAGACTGGGGATTTCTATGTGTAACCTCTTTCATAAGGCACATCCCAAGGTGCTTTGCAAAATAATTAAATTAACAATGCAAATATTGATGAATACACTAGGTCAAACAAAGCAGTCCTTGGTCTTGAGAGTGCCACTACCGTAAGTCAACAAACCAAGGGATTCCAGGTGCAAAAAAAGCACAAGCCACAAAGCCAGCCAAATAGAGTATCTGCCTTTCACTCTGTGCTGTCTTCTTAGGAAGGATGAAAAAAATGTGCAGAACAGTTTGCAAGCCTTGGTTTTGCCTTCTACATAATCGTTGCATTTCATTGTGCCTATTTGCTCTAGGGTTTTTGCATCTTACAAAGAATCTTTGACACATTCATAAATGTGCCAAATGCCTTCTGTAAGATGGTAGATGAACAGGTGTATGAGCTTCAGAAGTTTCTGGCAATCTACTGTATCGGCTACTGCTGGAAGAAGTACTGCTCTTACGTAGGTAATTCCCAGACACTTAAGAAAAGTTAGAATTTTTTGAATTGGGTCTTACAGTACTGTTTTATCTATCCATGACAAGAGAAACTGAAGCTCCACAGATCACAGCTGAAGACAGGCTCAGAAGAAATGAGTGGTGATTTAACTTTTACAACTTATTCTTTCTGAGTGAAACTTGTTTAGGCATGCTGGGCCTTCATGAAAACCCTCTGGAGCTTCTGAAAAAGAATGTGAGGGGTGAGTGAGGAATAATTTTTTCAGTCACAGTGTGTTATAAGACTTCTTTCTTTTTTTTTTCTTTTGCATTGTTTCCTCTTTGTAAATTTTTCTGTCTTCCTCTTTCTCCCTCCCTGTTTAAGAAACCATTGCTAGTTTCATGTGCATTTATCCAGCTCCAACATTTGTTCATTGCTAATAATGAAATTTATTCAAACTGTAAATTCCAGGACTGCAATGATTAAGCCGTTTGAAATGGCTCCATTAATTGATCTCCAAATTTCTCAGCCAGATTATTGGTCATACTTGTAAGTATTTGTACTAATACTTAGAAATTTTTATTTCAGACTCTATTAGTTGCAGTCAGGCATAAAAACCTATCAGCTAATCAAGATAGTGCCAATGAACCATTGAGAATTTTACAATTATGTAATTAGCTGAGCAGTAAAATTTGAAATTAACTTGTTGTGAAAAGCTTGACCCACAAATGGCCACATAAAGTGATCTCCAAAGGACCACGTATGATAGTTAAGGGAAACATTTTTAAGTTTTGATGTCTATATTTTTGATCTTTCCCTTCTCTTCCTAACCTCAAAAAATGGCAACATGTTAATGTTTGGAAGTGCTCTTTGCCAATCTCACTTGCAGCATCTGCAGCAGTATGTTGGGCTGGTGACTGGTTATGAATCAGACAGAAGTGTGCTGTGCCCTTTTTTTTTTTTTACTTTGAGCATCTTTGATTTCCACTGAAGTACTGACGAAGACTGACTGACAGTGCTAGTTTTGTATGTGATTCAGAGCAGTCATAATGACCCTGTCTTTGAGAGGTATAAGGTATGATGCAAATGTTCCGAGGAGGCTGTGCATTCATGATGTGGGATAATAGGGGTTTAATTATAGATCACAAAATGCTTTCAGATGTTTGAGGTGTATGCGTCCCCAAAACTTTGCTACCCTTAGGGTCTGAAGTTCAGCAATTTTAAAGATTTGAAAGATTTTTCAAGATCTGAGAATTTCAAAGGAAAGCACAATGTGAGATGTATTCTCTGACTACAGAAATTAGTTCCTAGAGGATGAATAAAAGACAAGAGTTGAAAGAGAGAGAGAGCGAGAAGGTGTTTCACCATGTGAATTTTGCTCCCTTTTTTCCTGATTTAAAATCATCATCAGAAGCCCTTATATAATGGTCTCCCCCACCCCCATCAGATGATGCATTCCAAAACTCCAAAATGACAATGTAGATCCAAGATGGGTTTCTGAGACTGCTTCATGCACCCACTTCTGAAGCTGCCATCTTTATTGCTTGCAGACAATAGCATATTTTTGAAGTTTTCACAATACCACAAAAATATGTCTTCTTTCTACTCATTGCTTTCTGGTGATACTGCCGCAGAAAGCAAGTTACAGGACCGTACACCATGTCCTGACAACAAAAAGAATGCCTTGAGATTTTCAGAGAAGTTTCTCATCTCTTTTAGTCTTAAGTGTCTTCTAGAATATCAAACCAAATCCATCTGCAAACCTATTGTGAAACTATTACATTAATAAAAAATGTGAAGGCAAATCAGAATTTCCAGAAGCTGAGAGAAGAGTTAAGATTCTTACAAAGAGAATAACTTGCATATGAATCTAAAGATTCTATTCAAAGCCAGGCAGAAAATCTGGATATTTTCCAAAAGCGAGATTCAATATAAACTCGCAGCACACTGTGATGTTAGCGTGTCCTTTCCTTTGAGCAGCACTGAACAGCTGAGAATCATTCACCTTACTTTAAACAGACATTTTCTGAGAGAAAAGGAGCAAAGGCGATATTAATTTTTAAGCAATGTGAACACAAGAAATCTGATGCCCAACTGCCCTTTTTTGCTCCTGGGATTGTGTTGAGCTAATTCCCAAGGCATCCTTCTGAAAATATATCCTTTGGACAAGGCGGGGGGGCGGGGGGGGGGAAGGCAAAACCCACCCTCTTGGACCCTACTGTTTAAGTTCCTTGTGTGAATCTTCTGGTTTGATTTAGGAATGTGCCGCTTGGTTCCCATGTGCATTGTTGTTGTAGTATTTACTTAGGAAGGAAAAGTGAGTATACGGTTCACGCCTTAACCTTGTCAAGCTTCCCCCTTACCAACTTGAACTGACACCATACAAATTCTGAAAGGAAAGGCCACAGCCAAAATTAATCATAAACATTAACCATAAAATATTACTCTTGACCCTACCAAGGGGCAGACCTCTAGGAATAACATCCTGCTCCTTAAGAAAATAACATCCCTCTCCAACTGAGCGGAGCAGACGGTCTCATCTATGCATGACAGACGTGCTGACCTGTGCCTCGGGGAGCAACATCCGACTCCAGCTCAGAGGGTAATCAGCACGCCAGGCCTTGCATTGCAGAGCTCCTTCCCCAAACACAGCCCGACACAGAAGCTTTGGCAGCTCGCACCATCTGCATAAAACAAGTCCTGTCCAAGGCCGTGCTGTACGGTTAGGGTTTTATGCAAAGCCAAACAGACTGAGGCTGAAGCTGGAAAAACCGGAGCTGCCACCCCAGCTTCCAGCCTCTTTTGACCTGAATGAAAACTGTGTATATACTTCATGTCATTGTACCAACAATGAGCACTGAGGGAAGGCTACAGTCTGCAGCTCCTTTGTAACGTTTCACGAGAATAGCCTCTGCGCTTAGTTTACGCTTAGGCACAATCCCCAGACTGGAGAACCTATTTCCACAGCTATCAGGCAGTATGTTGTTCAACAGCAAACTGAATTAATTAAGCCTCTGAAATCTTAAAAATCCAGAGCCAAAACATACTGCCCAATAGTAATTTTATTTGGAAAAGAAATAATAGATCAAAGAACAGCTTACTGTATTGCAGGTCACTGGAGATGAGACTTAGGTGCCTAAATCAAGCAAGACCTGCAACACTGAATGGAGCATTTCCTAAATATCACAAAAAATCTGGGCGTGGAGCAATAAACCAGATTGCTTCCCAGGAGATGTTGGTTGTACCAGCACTGCCAGTGAGACTGCAGCAGCAAGCTGCTGAACTTGTGTCAAGGGTGCCCTGCAGGTGTATTTCTGATAGCTGCACTCCTCCCTGAATTCCATTCCCAGTAGCACCAACCCCCACTTTGCAGGGGTGCCCCTCAGTGTAAACCCTCTCCTCAGTGACACCTCACCAGGTGATTTTGGTTTTCCTTTTCCCAGTGTGTCAGCCCAGCTGGAAGCCGAGCTGCGTTTGGGACAGGCAGGTTAAGTGGGAAGAGAACCAGGGTGTCATTCCTAAATGTCGGTGTGCTCAGCAACGACGTGATGTAATCATTACAGAAGATTAAAGGAACATTTCCCTGATAGCCCTTCTTTTTCCCTATGCTGGGACAGAAAGCAGAGTTTGTCTCACCCCTTGAATGATGCTAATTAAATAAACCTCAAGCTTTTGCAATTAAATTATTGCTGGTAACCATGTTCATGAGGTTAAAACTTATCTGGGATTTCTATGCTACCCTGAAGGGCAGCTATGCCCCCAGCAAGTGAATGTGACAGATTTGATAGAGATGGCAGAGGTTACTGCAGTGTCGTCTGCTGGATAAATGCCTTGAGGTGAGTGAATATTTTCACAGAAATTGATCTGTACTTGACTTGTACTGGCGTAGTCTATTCATATCTAACAAATATAACTAACAAATATAACTGTACTCTACCTAGACAGCTTATTTCTGACAACACAATACAAACCGAGTATGCTCCTCCTTTCACACTAGTGCCAATACATCTCTCCTGTTATAAGCTATTTATACACGTTCTGACAGCAGACTAGACCTCATCTTTGAGATTAGTACCTGACGCTCATATTTCTTCCCTCTTGCCCTCTGTTTCTTTCCACCATCCATCACACTGACTCTTACTTCCTATCCTCTCCTGTGAAATAGACACTACCTTCTTTTTTCACCAACAGTAAAACAGATCAAGGTGGTTCCATGTGTTGGTAAAGATAAATGTCGAGGCTAAAATCTTTCCTTGTGTGGCTTCCATTAAATTTCGTTGGGTAGCATTTGCACACCTTTTAACCATGATGCACAAAGGCTAGTGTTGCAAAAGATTTTTGGAGTCTCATAACACCATGCCTTTTCAGGAAACCAGTGCTTCTGCACGCCTCTTAATTGAAATCAAATGCCATTTAAACATCCCTATGTTTTGTGACTTGGTTGTCCTGTCTTTTCAATCAGCCCCTTCTCTAATGGTACAGGTGGTATATTATGTCAAGGAGAGGATTGACAAAACATGCCCTGGAATGATGCAAACAGTATTTCAATGTCAACGTGATAAATATAGTAGACTGCATTAAAGATGTTTTAGCTCTGGAGATGTAGCAAAGATAAGGAAGAAAAGACATGAAGATGCATTTGAACTTAAGGCAATTCTCATTGGAAGAGAATTTTGCTTTACCCAGCTTCTGTCTTGGGGTGAGGTCACGGGAGGTCTTCTCACTTGTCATGGTTATCTGGCAGGAAGAGTATTTGTTACCATGTATCTGTGTATAATGTTTTGTTCTTGGTAATGAACTGAAATACTTGGTTCTGAAGGAAGAATTTTTCTTTTGGTTTACAAAGGAGTTTCTTGCAAGAACTAAACTTGGTGGTAGGGGAGTAGGGAAGCTGCTGACTTCTGATAGCCCATCGACACTGCCAGTTTAAAAAGACCTGGCAGGGTGGCAGTTGTCTCAGCTGGCTGAGCAGTGGCAGTTTCATCAGCAAAGTTCCGAATGTCTTTCCGAGGAAAGCTGACTCTGACTTTTTGAACTTTCAGACTACTGGGCTGAGCAGAGTGAAAACAATTGTTGAGAGACATCATGCATGGATCTAAGGGACAGATGGCTCTGAACTATGCCAAAGAATTATGATAAGACATTCAGGCTGCATACCAGGTTTTTTTTCTGTTTGTTTCTTTTTAATTGTTGTTCTTGCTCTACTGTTTGTTCTCAGTCTCACTTGCTTTTCAGTGTTTCTCAGCCACAGTGAATACACCAGATATTCTGCTAGAAACCTGAGGCCACTTAATAAGCAGCCATAAGCTGAGTTCAACTCACATTCACAGAGCTAGAGCCTCCTTGAATGTGAAGATTGAAACTGCAGGCAAGCTGGATGCCTCTTGGATGTTACGGTTTCTCAGAGGCTTTCACCAGTGTCCGTTCAGTGGCAGCTGTCCTGGTAAAGCATATTCTGCACAAAAAATATCCCAAAAGCAACTTAATGGTGAAATTAAAGATCTACATAGATTACACTCTCAACGCAAGGGAATGGATTAACTTAACTTTCAACTCCTGCTGCTTAATTTTGATTTAATATATTGTCTTGACTTTTAATAAGGTTATTGAAAGATAAAAGCATATAAGGAGCTGTGCCACAGATGCGACAGTCAGAACCTCATATGCAAAATAAAAAGAGACATTATAATAAAAAGAAAATTGAATGTTGCTTGCATAAAATCTGGCTTTGTTTTGATGCATAAAACAGCAAACACTGTTCCACACTGAGGTTTTCAAGAATGTCTTAAGTATACAACGCTTCTGATGCCACCCCAGTTGCCTATATATAGATCTGTCTTGTGTAAAGAATTTAAAAAGCATTAGAATGGAGAAATCAAAGAGACAATAAATTTTAAACCAATCTTATTGTCTGCAGCCTAAAGTGTTATTAAGATCAAAGTGGAGCAAACATCTGGCATTTGCCTTTCTGCAAAAATTAGATCAAATTACCTACCATAGGATTTAGATCCATTCAGTAAGTTCTTTCCATTGTACACATAGTTTTCTTTCTCCTTTTTATTTGCTAGATCTAACTTAACACCCAGATGCTAGCCTCTTCACTTATTTGGATTTGAAATAAATTAACAACAAAAATGCAAATCTATGTTCCTCATGAACATCTGTTTCCAAAGGAGCATTCAAGGTCCTTCAGATCCTAAGGAGAGAGGTTCAGCTAGCCTTCAACTTTGCCATAAAGTGTAACTGTCTGGAAACAAACTTTACTGAGTACACACAACCCAGTCCCCCTCCTTGAAAAATAAGTTCTTCATGCCTCTGTTGTAATTATTGTCATTGTTGGCTTTATTCTATACTAATCACTCATAAAGTATGTTGCTAAGAAGCTTGGCGCACACTGGCCCAAACTTTTATGGGTAAACATATCAAATGTACATTTTTCAGACTTCTAAATATATCTGATGCATTCCTAGGCTTTTGATACCTTTGTTTAGAGAGATAAATACATGTATGTTACATCTATAGAGCACAATTTTTTAATTATCTGAATATAAGAATACACTAATACAGAACTAGGATTGACAATAAGTCTTTTTTCTTAAATACAGAAAAGACTGTGCCTTTATACCTCAAGAAACTAATTACAAAACATACAAATTCAGTAAAGTTTAATTTAAAGGAAAAACAATATTAAGGTCTGCAAATTCATCATTAAATAAATCAAACAAACTTAACAGTGCTCTGTAGTGGTGCCATGCAATAACTATAAAATTATGATGAATGAATTTGAGTGTTGCTGTCCCAGATGAGCTGTAACTGACACACATTAATTCTTTCCAATTGCTTTCTTGCTGGCATCCATACTGATATTACTAGACAGAAGGATAAGATATAGCTCTCAATTATTCTAGAGAGAGATGGAGATGTTATTTTAACCTTCGTTCTTTTGATCTCTTGTAATATGAATTGGAATATGGCTGTTTCCATAAGGCATTCTTTAAAAAAGAAAGGCAAACATGGCAATCTCAAATTTTATTTGCAGAACTTTTACTGGGAGTCAATGTAACTTCTCCATTTGATTCATGCCCAAGCTATGTGATTTACATCTGTATCACAGCAAGGAGGAGTTATTGCTTATCACAACTTAGAAGTTTGGGGTTTTTTTAATGCAATCCCAAACGTTCTTCTTTTATGTCAGTATATAATTTGATCCTCATATCTTGCCCCTTGATCATTCAAAAAAGGCAGATCATTAATTTTATTTTCAATATTTTTAGAAAATAATAAGAAAGGGAGAAAGTGACAGTTAAAATTTCTGTACTCCTTCCTCCAGACCCATAAAAGCTAGAGGAGGAATTCAGGCAGCCAGAAGCCACACATTGTCAAAGGGCACCTTAAAGGCATCAGCTACATTCCCAGGCAGGCAGTGTAGACAGGCTTCAGATGTTTTTATGAAGCTGCATTACAAGGTAGCATCAAAAATCTGCACTGGGATTCGTTATGATACCTGTGCATTGCTATGTATTTCTGGTTTCAGTCTCAGCTGATAAAAAAAAAAAAAAAAAAAAGAAATAATAATAAAGCAAGATGTCTGAATCTTATTACGGTTCATCTTTTTGATACCTTAAGGCCAAGATCTGATGGTTATTAAAAATATGTACCAGTGATACCTCCAGTGTTTTGACTAAATCCAAATGCACATTAATTTTTTCGCTCCCTGAAATTTTAAATTATGCAGATGTTCCCTTCAGAAGCCTTTGGTTAGTGCAATCATCCAAGTAAGCAGAATGACTCAGAAAAAATTTTGGACCTTCTTCTGCCGATATAGACTGTTGTATTTCAGTAATTAATAAAGTGGTTTCTAAGGCAGGTTGGAGTTATTTGGAGCAAATAAGATGTATGCTTTTTAAAAAGCGAAGGAAGAGTGTGTAAGGGGATCATTGGGTTAAGCAAACCAGCATTCTTGTCTCAGTCTTCTACTAGTGTCTCAGTGCTTCTCCTTTAAGAAACCTTTTGGAACTAACAATTCTAGGTTTACTCCTGTACGCTGGATAGCACAAACACCAGTCCCCTACAGTACAGTTGTCTAGTGCTCCTTGGTTTTTTTGTTTGGTTTGGTTTGGTTTGTTCACGCACACACGCACACACACACACACACACACGCACACTCAGGAGACGGTAAACTACAAGGTTAAACCACCGCATCACTTTTGACGCAGTCCCTTTGGGACCCTTTTGGTGGGTCCCCTTTCCCAGCCAGGCACCGCCGCCGACAGGCAGCTGGAGCACAGCCATGGCGCTGTCTGTTCCACTGACCCATCCAAGGCGCACCATGCCTACTGTGCGCATGTGTTGCTCAGATGTCTTGCACATGCTCGGCAAATCTGACATGCTCTTGATGCCTCGGTCCTATAACGTGTGTGTGAATCGACTGCGCAGCACATGGGTGACAGAGCACACACAGAAACCCCAAACAGAAATCTAGCCTGCATCACTGGGGAGAGAGAAAAAAGGAGTCTTGTTTCTGTGGCCCTGAAAGCTGATTAAGGTGCGTGAATTGCCTCCCTGTTACCTTCTTTTGATCAGTGTAATCATCTATAAAGTACACGGGACTTTACAGTGAACTTCAGTTCAAAGCCGGTATGTAGGCCAAATGCAAATTATAATGAATGCCTGAGCTTGTTAGCGTATAAATAGTAAGACCATGGTACTACAGAGCACTAGAAAGGTAAGCCCAGGAGTTTTTTCTCTCTGTTTTAAATATTCAAATGAAGATATATATGCACATCTTTTCAAGGAAATTTATGCCATCCAGTTGTGCCCATATCTCAGACCAGAAAAAGTCAATTGCCTTCTAAAACCAGCAAGTTTAATGTTGTTAGCCTTTCAGTAAGTTTTAGAAGCACAAAAAAAGCTAGAAGAGAAAGAAGACTAAACCAAAAAAGCTTTAAAAGACCCAAAACAACCAGTGCTATTAGACTGCTCAGCTCCATTACTGTGCTGGACTTGATGACTGTAGAGACCGTTTCCAACCTAAACGATTCTATGATTCTATGAAGGAAGAACACACCAGATCTTACCAGCACCCAGCTTTTCAGGGCTGGAAGTGGGACATCTGACCCTTTTCTCTGGTTATCTGTGTGTGCCGGGGAAAACGCCACATGCTGGTCCCTCATATGACTGTACATCTGACTGTGTCATTCAGTCCTTGGAATTAAAAGGTGTACATCTGAAAATTGCTGGGCTTCTGTCACTGCTGAGCGGTTTATGTGGACTCAGATGCTGTTCTCGGAGCAGCTCAGAGAGGTGGCGGTCCCTGGCCGAGCAGCTTTCTGCACCGGGGCAGGCCGTGCCACCGCTGCTGCGGACAGCGGCTGTACAGGGGTCTGTAAGGACTGGCCGAGTCCCTCACACATCGGAGAAGGTGGCAGGTTGGAAAGGTAGAGTTTACACCACCCCTGCCTATCTCCCACTGGCAGGGAGGAAGGTCTGAAGGAACCTGTTCTCTGTGGTTGCCGTCCTTCCTCAACCCTGGCCGTGCTCGAGTGCTGCCAGCAGGGACAAATCCTCCTGTTCTCTTTTCTAATTATTTGTCACCTCCTCTGTCCCTATTTACAGCTTGTGACATGCTGTATTGTAAAGGTGTTCCTTATTCTTTTTTTCTAAAAGTGGGAGCAAACTGCCAGCTAGACATAAAACTGAGAGAAGGTGTAAGGCAGGCACGCTGGCTCCAGCTTTAACTCTACAACAATTCAAGGCTGATTTATATTTTGAATTGTCACTATATGGTTTACAAGGGGAAAAGTGTGAGTAAAGATTGAGATTTTTCCTTCTATAAATTGTGGAAGGGTGAGGGGGAAGTGACAGATCTCATTTAAAAACCTTATTGAAGTAGCCGTGTTGAATGATGGTGCCATTGCTTGTCTCTGTGTCTCATTGTCATAATGTAAGCCCTTTTATAATTAGAAGAAACCACAGAAGTCAGAGTAAAGTACAACAGATCCAGAAAGAGCTGGAAACTTAAGGAAGAAATTAAAAAAAAAAATCCAACAATAGACATGGACTGGAGAAAATATTTTATTTATTTGTTACTAGTAGTTAAAATGACGTACAAAATGCTGGGAAGAAAAAACTCCAATTCTATTCAGCTACAAAATAATTAAAACTTCATTTTAAACCAAGTTTTGCTTTGTGAGACCGAGCATGAAAATACTGCAGCCTTAGGTTATATAGTCCATTGTTTTTAGAATAAAGCAGACATTTAAATACATATTGTGGTTGATATTAAATATCTCGTATAATTGTAAGTTAGCAGAACTTTCTTACTCTCAGGCAATAACTAGCAATTCATAAAAGTTCTTTGTATAAAATTTACATATTGGGGGGGGGGTCTGCCTCAAGGGGAGTTCCATCATGATCTGTGCACAGGCTGGTTTGGAACATAAAGATTTGTAAAACTTTTATCAATTTTCCTTCAGAATGCTAGCCTAATCTTAAATAAAGCAGTCAGTAATGTCTGAAGCTTTGCTTAATGGCTAAGGGTTCAGGGACATAGCAGTCACTGTAAAAGACAAAGGGAGTTTTGCTGTCAACTTCACATGAAGAAAAAAAATCATTCTTAAGGTGTTCCCATTTCTTGAGCAGAAACCCTAGCTAGTACAAAATTTTCAGCAATGACTGAGATTGGCCCTTTCCCCTGCAAACCAACTCAAAAAAGTAATTTAAAGGAAAACAACCCCTGCCTATTACCAGTGAAAGTGGATTTGTATTAATAATAACATTAAATATCCATATCTTTCTGTTTAACTATTCACATTCCACACAGTGGAAATCTACCTCCTGTAATTCCAGATTTTAAAACTGGATTTTAAAATCCATGAAGAAATGTGTCAAACCTGCTGAGTCAGACTACACCAGATGAAACGCATTTTAATAATACCAATCAACGAGTTGCGATCTCTTAATCTTACAAATGTAGACCTCACAGCAGTGGATTTTACAGTAAAAATATATTAATTGCAGAGATGCAGGATGTGCATTGTGTAACAGCTGGAGCATCTCCTATAACAAGGGCACGCAGGATGCCCCTGTGACATGCCACTCGCTGTGTATTTTTCCCTTTGCATGTGTTAGTAAGAGCAGAATTGTCTTCCTCAGTGTTCAACGGGCAGAAGTGCTGTCAAGAGAGTCACTTTGTGGCTGAGAGAGGCATCTGGTGTGAGAGAGAACAGTTACACCGAGAGCGGATACTAGAGGGTATTGCTGCTGAATGGGGAAACCGAGTCCTGGACTGTGCAAGCCCCATCACAGGATTAATGTGGACCTAACTCCCATGTCACTCACGCCAGTGATGTCAGGGTTGCTTTCAGGCTCGGTACTGACTCTGGGATAGGCAGACGCCTTTCCCTCGGCACCCCCCCGACGGGTGGGCTGGGGTCCCGCGGGCGCAGGCGGGAAGGTGCGCAGCACCCGCTGAGCTCTTCAGCGCCGGCAGGAGCAGGCTGCACACCGTGCGGAACGAGGTGCCGCTGCCCAGACAACCCCCTGGCTTCCCATCCAGCACCCGGCAAAGCAAGGGCAACACGCGTGGAAGGGCTGCCTCCCATGGCCCAGGGTCCCCCTCAACAGACCAAATCTTTGGCAGGACCTCCCATGCTCCTGCCAAAACCTACAGCCCTGATCAAGTTTAAGCTCCTAATCCTGAAGGCAGGATAACCTCACAGGTGAGATTCATCAACCTGTTGGAAGTAGCGTGTCCCCTTTTATGTTTTTTCCCCCCAGATGAGAGGGGCAAGTTAGCCCTTAATTTTCAGGAAATTCTCTTTACTTAGTCCAAATCCATTTTAAATGCAAGTCTGTGGTAAAAGATATAAAAAGAGGATTATTGCTGGCAAAGTTCTGCATCTCTTTTTCAACAAACTGCATGCCTGTGGCAAAGCTAAAATAACAATAACAATGCAATGTTTACTAGTCATGAATGTCGTGTCTTTTGTCTCTTGTGTGGTTATTGCATTTGCAGTCACATGATGCTTGTTTTAATTTTTGCTTTGCTCTTTATGTACTAAATTACTGCCATTCTGTACTTGATCTTGGTTAGCAAAATTTTTGTGCTGTGGTTATGTATGTTTTTTATGTATGTGTGTGAAAAAGAGGAAAGAGTTCAGATACACACAATGGAGTACGCATACTCATTGTATGTACATATAGATACCAATGACTATAAGGTACTGCATATACATATATATGTAGATATGAAGAATAACTGATATCAGAAATACAAGACATGAAGTTGATCTCGTGGCACAAGAATGAGTTTTGATTGATTTAGAGAGCCATTAGAATTCAGAAGTATATTTATAGCCTTGTATATAGTTTCTCTTTAATTTATGTAATATATGACTAGGTATATAAATTAAAGCAAAACGTAAACAGAAGACAATATCTCTTCCTCTCTGTTTTCCTATTTATGTATCTTTCCTTTTTCTACTTCCTTTTGTACTCTCCCCATCTACTTACTTTAGCCTTTTGCTTTCTAACTCGCTGTAGCTCTGTTTTCCATCCACCTATAGTGGCTTTTCAGCACTCCCATGTCCACGCATTGCTCTCCAGACATTGCTTTTGGATTGCAGTTATGGGTTTTTTTGATGAAGCATGTTACAAACTCTTGATACAGCTGCTATTTCAGTGATGGTTGTGCTATGCTTTAAACTGCTTTTTGCCTACTTCGTATTTAAGAATACATTCATGCTTCCAAATATATTGTCCTCTCACTTTGATGTTTCTCTTTATACAGTAAAAGCTAATAGCACAGCAGGTGAACATTAGCAAAAGCCACAGCTCCACTTTCCCAGCAAGCAGCAAAAATGCGAATATACACTAGGAAACCTAATTCATGACTGCAGGTAAATAAGAGTTTTTTCATATTTCATACCTGTTAAATTTTTTTGTCGTAGTGAACATTCATATATTTGCTTGTACACTTCCATTTTGTCCCTTACACATAAACACACACATGCGTGGCCTTCCCTTACATTGATTTTTTTTCTTGGGGGGTGGGGGGGGGAGCGGGGCAGGGAGAAGGGAGGGTTTGCTTGTTTTAGGTAATTCACTAGGTTCCTTTCAGTTTTGTCCAGCCCCCAAGGTATGCTAGTTCATGCCGCTCACTCTCACGCTGGCAATGGCTGCATACAGTCAGAGTGCAATCGCTATGTCTGTCTCCGTTTAGTCCAAGTCAATAGATATACACCGGCATTCCTTAACCCGGGTGATCCTTTTCTTCTTTCTTGGGGGCTGAAGCTCAGGGCAATTGAGTGTAACAGTCATGGTGGTGAACTTCTTGGGCTTGCAGAAGGAACAAGATTGGAAGGAGCCTTCTTCTTTACGGACGTGCCTGGGGATGTAGAAGGAATTGCACTGGCCGTAGCAGAACCTGTTGATAATGGTACGACTGTTGCAGCCTTCTTCGTGGATAGTTTGTTTGAGCGGTTGAGTTTTACACCAATCCCGCTTTAGGTATTTGCGCTCAGTGATGTGCAACGCCTCCTGACTAGACTCCAGCACCTCCTCAGCGGGCATCGAAGTGCCTTTTCCCCGTTCTCGATGCCTAGAGCCCGACTGCTGCGGTGTTTGCATTTGCTCTGAATCATTGGGCTGATCTTTGTCAGGAGGAGGGATAGCACCTTGAGATCCACGATTCCTCTTTCTCCCTTCTGCTGTTGGTAGCAGAAATCCCATCAGCAAAAACACAGCACCGACGGCATACAGTGTGCGGACCATCCTATATGGAGGAAGTTGAGGGAATAAAGCACAGTTGTGGGTTTCAGATCTCAACAGAAGCCAGGTATGCAGTAAATATTCAGTTCCATAAAACAAATGTGTGCATGCACACGCTTATAAAAGATAAGCATTTAGCCTTTACCAGCTGGAAAGCTGTTTCCAAATTAGCAGGTGATAAAAGCTTTCACATACAGTGACTGAGAATCAGAGGCTTAAGTAAGCCCAAACAGAATTTTGTGTAGCATGAATCTTTTTCCAGCTCCTTTCCCCACGTATATTACCCTAGTTAAGAGTTCTCATTCCCTTCTTATAGCTCACTGACATTAGGAAGGTTGCTCCTGACTTACACTGATGGAAGAACAGATTTTATGCTGCACAAGGATTTATATGACATAGCTACCTACAATACCAGAGGACTAAACTCTTTGACTCAGACCTAGTCTAGCTATGTGTTCCTTAGTCAGATTCAAAAGCTTTGTACAGCTTCTTGCATAATATACATCCAGAATATAATGTACACGCTATATCCACCTGTTGGCTGAATTACAGCATCCCAAGCTCTGTCACACTGCACCTCTAATGTGGTCCAACGCATCTCAATGTAATGATGCTTAAAGTAAGAGATGTGCAACAAGACAGGCAACTAACAGAATAATTAGGCATAGGTTAAAAGAGATGCGTCTGTAATTTCAAACTACATTTTCTTGCGCATTACTCTGAATCCTTGACAGAGGTTATACAGATGCAGTCACAGTGTTAAGAACTTTCCAGATCTCTGAATTTTATTCATTATATACAGCATGATATTGAAATGATATGAGGACAGCAGAGTTTCATATATGACATTAAGTATCACGTAGTTTGTGCACACACAAAAAAACTCCACACTTCAAGAAGTGCAGTAAGTGGAGACCATCAGGTTCTTCAAAACTGCATCCCTGCTCCAAACCTAATTCATAGTGTAGGAACAGCCTTTGTTTCCTCCCTTTTTCCACCATCTCTGCTGCTTCCCAAAGCTCTGAGTTCTTTTGGCTGCTCAGTCAGATCAATACACCAACCAGCCGGGAAGAAACTCAGCCGTCACGCTTTTCCTCCCTCCCAGAAGTACCGTCGTCTCCATGCTGTTCTGGAAAGCCAGGGATGTGGCAGTGGCAGCAAGACAGACAGATCGGCAACAAGGCTCTCAGGGGACCCTCCCTTGGAAGGCAGCTTGGAAGAAGCCACCAGAAATGAGCAACTGCTTGCAAAAAACTGTAAAACAGGAGAACTGTGAAGAGGCACGTGCATTAAACACCTGAGGAAGCCAGCATCTTCTACCGGCTTGGAGGGCTGCGGTTGTATCCCTTATTTGACTCATTTCATCAGTAAGGGACAAATTTGTGTCTGAATTGAAGAGTCCTGCTTGTGTTACTGCCCAAGAAACGTGTGAAACCAAGGGCACCATCCTGGACAGCTCGATCCCTCTGCCTGGGACCACACAGCTAGGCAGGAAAGCAGCCAAGCACCAACACTTTAAGGGCCACCTAGAGACTCAGCAGAGTCTCAGGGTAAGTACCATTTGCTATAAAAGATAACCGTTACTTTCTCAGTTACTAGGTCTTTTCAGTCACACAAAGGAAATAAATGTTATATTATGCTGTTCAAAAAGCGTTTCTCACTGAACGGACTGGGAAATGGATTACTGGAGTGGGAAAGTATAGCGGGGTTCTACTGTATTCAGGGATTTGCCTGCAGATCCAGTATTTTAAGGGTTTGTCTACAGTTAGTTAGAACACCTAGAGTTTATAATATGCATGATAAATATATGCATTCGCTTTATTCATTTATGTTTGTGTACCAGTATGTCTTATGTTTGGCAGAAGCTTCAGGCTTCAAGCAAGGGGTGTTAAGAATGACACTATTGCCAACTCCAATGCACAGCTTGGAAGGGCTGCTTTTAATATCTAAATGAAATATAGTACAGAACATGCAATTTTAATAACCTTAAGGCTCTGACACAGAACAAAAAAAAAAAAGTTGGGAATTCTAATTGGAGACTAATGCAGCATAATTTCAGGTGTCAGCTTGAACATTTGCTGTTTTTTCCCCGTTTCTATTACAACCTGAATGTTATTTAAACATGTTTCTTTTAAAATTTGTCTTTAAAATATTTTTTTAAAAAGAGTTACAAACCACTGATTATTTCCTCAAGAGACCAGAATGACTCCTTCCAAAACTATTCCTATTTCTACAGTGACTGTATACCCATGCTGTATTTAGACAGTACTTTAATATGCACTTTATTTACTCAACATGGTGCCAGAGCCTTAAAAGAAAAAAAAAAAGTCATTGCATGCAATTGAAAATAAATTGCTAGTTTATAAGCAGTGCCAGGAAACTTCAGGTGTTTGTTTAGTGTCCCATAACCGAGTTTAAGTTCCACCAGCATATTCCTGGACTACTTTTATTTCTAAAATTGATGACCCCCACATTGCTTCACCTTTTGTTGTTCCCCCCCGCCCCCCGCCGCCCTGAAATGTGCAATTGATGACACAGTAAGGTCTAGTCATGTGAAAACAAGGTGTACTTTGGGATGGGAATTTGGGGGAAATTTGATGGTAACGTTTACTATTGTAAGGTCTGTGTCCCAGATTCATGCATCTTTATTAAGTATGTGCTTAACCCTAAGGAAATGTAAGCATGTGTCTCAATATAATCCTAAACTGGGGGAGGAAAGGTAATTTTTCACTGAGTTGGTTTCCAGCCTTGAAAGTGGAAGCTATATTACATGCTCATAAAAGAAATTGTGATTCAAATGAAAATCAGCAACTCAGCAAAAACATTTGTTACAGTCACTTCCAAAACACACGTCTAAAAGTAAAAGCAATCCAACCATTTCGGGATAAATACAGTTTAAACATAGACCCACAGAAGAGTCTGTGTGAACTTCATGACCCCCGCCACAGCTCTAGCAGGACCTTCTTTTAATAGCAACTCATTAAACATTTATTTAAAAAATAAGATTATTTTTTAAAAATGCAAAACACAAAGGAAAATGAAGTGGTATGGCTCAGTACGGAAGGCAGCCAAAATGCAGTCCGGGCACTCTGCACCACCTCTGGTCTCAACGCCATATATCTGCTTACGAGAGAAGACGACACCTCTGTTTGCTTACTTTAGGAACTACAATGGTTCATTCGTCTATGAATTACTCTTTATGAATGTTTCCTTAACAGGTGGGGGGGTGGGGGGGCTATTACTGAAAAAAACCCAGAACACAGAAGAGTACAAGTAGCTAAATCAATGTTACCATACCCAAAGTTTTACCAAACAGAAATCTCTCCTGAAGTAAATGTGTTTTTCCTTGTCACAGGCATAACTCTGCAGAAGTAGTAACTCTGGAGCTTGGGTAGAGGCTGTGAGGAATCAGGGTCTAAAAGCTTATATTCCAAATTTCTGCAAAATTTTCAGTAGTTGATATTGGCTGTTACACTGGCATAACCAGAAATCCTTCTGAGAATCCCTTCGAGAATCCTTTGAACAGATTACTATAACAAAAATTGTCAGTTCCCACCTGTTTTGTTCAGATCTAGAGAGACCTGATGGAATTAATATTTATTTTTTAAAGTGACAAAATACTTCAAAAATCTGTTCTTTCCATATTTCATTGCTAAACCGAGTTCTACTTCTCATCATCTGTAAGCTCTTAGTCCTAAAGCCAAGAGTTTTATTGCTGACTTCAAACAGAAGCAGAATTGGGCCCTAACATTCATATCACCTCATATGTGGTTTATCTAGAGCCCGGGATCTCATCATCTAAAACAGATTAGGAATTTTGTGGATCAACACTAGCAACCGTTCACAGAGAATTGTAAATGCTTTCAGGTTTATTATTTCATACAATTAAGCTGTAATTTTTTCATTTATATATTTTCTGCTATAAACTAAGGATCTCCACATGTCAGTTCATAAACAGAATTTCCCTATGAGCTCCCAGGCAGAGTCAGAAAGTTATTACTGAAATTTTCAGGACAAAGCAACTTGTTTAAAAGAACTGGATGGAATCCTGATTCTGTTCAAATATACAGCAGAATCCTCACAGACCTCAGCAGGCCCATAATTTCATCTGTGAACCATATTTACTAGGAAAATATTATGATGAGCCATGGACTCATGTGCTTCACAGAAAACATGAGAAATAATCTGATGAAGACCTAAAAAAAAATAAATGTATTTGGTGGGCTTCAAATACCAGCCAAAGGAAGAAGCAAAACACAGCCCTTTGACTACTGAGAAAATTAAAGTGGTTTATGTCCCAAAGGATCAGAATAATTTTATGCCTGGCTTATTATATATGAATTACAGAAACAGTCTTATGTAATGTTTTCATAGTTCATAGATCTGTATTTTTAAATATACAAACAGACATAGCAATGGCAGTTCCCAGAGAACCACAATTTTATTTTTTTTTTTCTGAGATCAAGACAGCAAAACTAACATCTCTGTCTGGTAGAATTTGGATATGTTTACATTTCAGGTAATTTCTTCTTTGCAAGTCATGGAGATGGCTTTTTTTTTTTTTTTTTTTTTTTGACATATGCAGAGTCATCTTCTTGTTTCTTAAGCCTTATTGCAGTTACAGATGTGCTTGAAAAATGTGAAGCAATAGATCTTGGCTTTCTGTGTCGAATTCAGCCAGCGCAGAGCTTTCCCTGAGCAGTGCTCCCGGCTTGCTGCCGATGGGCTTTAAGGGCTTCTTTAGCAGCTTTAACAGAAATGTTAAAAACTACATATTCTTTATTTTGGCAGACTGTTGTGAAAACGAATGGTATGACCCAGCACCCTGAAACACCATCCTCATGGCATCACATTTACTGATTTAGGGACCAGGGAGAGGAATATTTGCAGAAGGGCTGTAACAGCCCAAAATGCAACGTGCAGTGCCTGCGCATCCTCCAACGCAGCAGCCATTTGCTCCATAATTCCTAGAAAAGCCTCAACTATCGCGAGGTTTGGGTCTACTAGGTATTGTAATATCATTGAAGCTGTAGGGGCTGAGCTTGTTTCTATCTACGATCCAGATCGCTATCCAAAGCTGCGCTTCCCTCCATCAATCCGTGGGATTATTCCTGCTACCAAATGCTCACCATGTGTGAGGCTTTCAGAGTCTTGCCCAAAAAGAGAAACCTCAGCTTCTTTATGTTTTTTCTAATGAGTTTTTCCATATTTGGGGGAAAACATATAAGAGAAAAGGAAATGCCGATGGGAAGCATCATTGTACAAAGAGCATTTTAGGTAGCCGGCTCCCATGAAGGTGAGTTCAGAGTTACACAAATGCTAATGGTTGCAGGGACAATTACGTGCTTTATAAAATAATTATTTCATCAGGTCAGCTCTTTGGCACCATTTGAAAGATCTGGAAGTCAAGTATTTAATGATCCGCTGCTCCAAAGGGATCGATGTATTTCTGCAGGGGTCATTTGCAGGATCGATAATTGTGCATTCCCTGCAAAACTGCAGAAAATCAACTTCTAAAGCTCCTTCACAGAAACCGCTCAGCCGCCCCGGCGTTCACCCCAGACTCCAGGCAGCCGCAAAGTGGGTTTCTCACAGCTTGTAAAAGGAGCAGATTTCGGGATGGGGGAAGCACAATGCAGCCATTAATGATGATTTATTTATGCTCAGCAAGTCCTGGTGCTGCCCCGGTGCTCTGTTGTGCTTGGGGGGCAGAAGAAATCTCCCTGCAGGCCTGGGAACAGCCCAGACCAGCCCAGGCTGCCCAGTCCTCACCAGCATCCAGAGGAGGAGAAGGAAGCGTGAAATAGGAGAGCGGTTCGGATGGGCAAGATCTTCCCATTTTCACTTGTGTTTGGGGCAGCTGCATGGGGAGAAATGCTTCTCCTTTATTTATATTCTGCTTTAGCATTTAAAAATAAAAAGAAATAAATATTTCATATATATATATATATAAAAATATACATATAAAGAGAAAACAAAATTCATGCAGGAGTTCTCACAACCAAAGTTCTGCCATCTTTTTTTGCTGGAGACTAATACCTGTGACAATGTGTCCTGGCTTTTCGGCTCCCCACCTTTGGGTAGTTTTCCAGAAAACTGTTTCTCTTCTTCCTTCATTGCCCACGGGGTTTTCCCCCTGGCCATGACCCAGCTGCGGACGAGTGCTTGCGGCCACATCCCAGCTGTGCTGTGGAGGGGGACACTGATGGGGATGGAAGGACCATGGTGTGGGTGCTGGGGCAAGGAGTGTGGAGGTGCTGTGCCATGGTGCTGGTGCCTGGTTTGTAGCTCTCACTCCCAAGCATGGTAATCAGGGTCTTGCTTGGTTTCTTGAGATCTAAAGAAGCCACAGTTGTGAATTGTTAACTGATAGAGGCATCTGCAGATATGCAATTAAAAGAATGTATGTTACAGCAACCTGACAATTTTCAAGACTACTTCTGACAAACATCTGGGCCACCTCACCTGCAATTTCACGTCTCTTTCATCAGTGAGAAGGATCACGGCAATATGGAAAGCATCTTGAACTGCCTACAAGTGATGCTGCTGCTAATAGAAACAACACTCTGCTTTACTATTGCACTCCCATCCCTGCCAAGAACGCTTGCAGGACAATACACAAGCCTGGCATTCGGAGTCAGTCACCTGGAAGAAAAAGCAATGACATTTTGATCTAAGCAGAAGACACCCCTTGGAGCATGCGGGGACTGTCCCGGCGCACAGGGACGCTTGCCACACTTCAGTAGCTGATGGCATTGATTTGCTAGATTTCAGTGCTGTGGATCAGTATGATAGTTCAAACTGTTGAGTTAGGGTTTTAATATAGATGTAATTAACAGGTTGTAGGCTCGTTTAAGAAAATTACAAGGTGAATTATGAGGTTTGAACCCCAGACTCACCTGGCTACTTTGCTGTATCGAGCCTGAGCATCAGCTCTGAAATGCACATCCCCGGTGAGCAGGCAGAGCTGCCCCTGTGCCGCGGGCTGTGCCAGGGGGACCCCAGCATGTCTCCACATCACCAGCATTGCCTGGCCCACAGCATCTCTTCTCCCAGATGTGGCGAATCACCACATCTGGCCCCCACACTCAGCACATCTCCTGGGAGCCTCCACCGCCTCCGTCCTCACCTCGAGTGAGTCAGGAAACTCACGCTCCCCAGCTGGACCATCGCCTGCGGGCGGGTGTTTATCACCCTGTTTCAAGGTCCTGCATACAGAGGAGGAGATGCGAGGGCTGCTCCCCCAGGAGCTGCAAGGGGGGTTGTAGCATTCCAGTTATCACTGTCCCAGTGCTGCCACCTCCGCAGCCAGGCCAGCTCAGTGGTCCAGCTCCCTGCCTGGTGACCGGGCCACTTGGGGTCCCAGAGTGGCTGCAGTCCCCTCTCTCACTAGTTACCAACCCAGGAAGCTGGCAAGCAGTCTCTACACCGTGCCGGCCCTCAGCAGAGCAGCCAAGTTTCCAAAAATCACCTATCCATCATCCCCATTAGCAGCTGCAGCTGCCTACAGCTTCATTGCTCACATCCATGACACCAATTACTCCTGATGGAAGCAATTACCCCACCTGCCCACCATACCTACACGAACCCACAGCCGGGCAGAAGACACTCTCCATAGATTTCCAAAAGCCCAACCAGCAGCTGAGCTAGCTCCACTGATATACTGCCCCGAATCCCCCAAACCTGAAGAGGACACGGCGTTTATACCTGCAGCTGCCCCAGGATGCTGCAGGCATCCCCATGCAGCCATGGAGCCAGTCGGGACAAGTCCCCTGGCCCTGACCCCCCCAGGAGCCAGTATGTCTGCGTTTTCCCAAGCCATGCGTGGGGTTCTGGGAGCTGGGGCTGCTGATGTGAGCATAGCTGCATACCAGAATTTTAATTCTTATTTCTTGCTATTGCAGCACCATGTTCCCTCCAGCCACAGTTTTCCTCATCTGACAGGGAGCAGAGCTGATCCTCAGCCTGCGGCATACGCTGGAGGGCCAGCCAAAATGTTGGCTTTATTGAGCTGTCAACAGGCTTTAATATTTCATAGAGCTCTGATTGCGGAGTTACAGTTTATCAGAAATGTTGTTAAAATGCAGTGCTTTATTAATGGATAGGTAGGCTTCACTGGGCACCCTGCTGTTTACTCACCATCGTATTCGCTTTACAACAAATAAATCACACCAGTTATTATCAAGAGTGGAGCAAATGCAGCCGCAGGCATGGTACGGAACTGCTGCCGGAGCCGGTGCTCAGCATCCCTGATCCTGCTGTCCATGGGCTGGGACATGTCCCCAGGGCAAAGGGCCGGGGTCCCCCCAGGTAGGGTGGCAAAGCCAGTGCTGCCCTGCCTGATGCCCACCTTTCCTGCAGTTCCCAGCTCCAGCGCCCTTCTGCAGGAAGAAATGCCCATAAAGTGAGGAAACGTATGCAGAATAAACCCCTGAAAATCCAGAAAGTAATCATGGTTTCTCGTCACGCACCAGAAGCCCAGCACCACTGACCGGCTCCTTCCTTTCAGATTATTTTTATGCAAACTCTGCCCAGCGCTGTACAGCTGCTGAGAACCTTTTCCTCCCATCGTTCTTCCTGAGTGCCACAGAATCTGTAATAGATACAATAGGCCTGAATTACCCAAATGTAGGGATGACAGCAGGAGTATTGCTGACAGATATCAGCAATGAAATCATCACGGGTCGAGTAAACAGGACAAAGGAAACGAATACATTACACGTGACGGCCACGTAGGTGGGTTAGCTGCTGCGTATCAGATTTGGCACGATCACCCAAAAGGAAACCAAGCAGAAAAGTGCTGGTCATTTTTTGCCATGTTTCATATTAGTAAGTTTTTCCATGACTAGATCAGACCTCCCTCTCCCAGTTGCCTGAGGACTTGTGCAGCTGAGCTGAGGGTAACCAGCAAACAATGCAGCTGAGGGTCTGCAGTTATGGGGGCTGAATCAAGTGATGGATTGGGTCCCCAGAAGCGTGGGCAATGGCCACTTCTAGGTGACACAGGGACCCCTGGGCCTTGCCAACAGGCAAAAAGCTGTGAAAACTTAAGGGTAGGAATAAAAACCAACAGAGAGGAAGAATTAAGATCTCACTTTCATCTGTGCATTGCACAGGAGCCAGGGAGCCAGCCTGTCACTGCAGTTGTCCTTTTTAAATGTCAAAATCAGCAGTAGGCTACGTGCCTTGCACTTCCCCTCCCATGGGTCACTCAGGGCTCAGGTATCACTTGTCCTCATGTCCTTGGCTACCACTCATCCCTGCGTCCTTAGGTACCATTCATCCCCTTGTCCTTAGGTACTACTCATCTCTGCATCCTTGGGTATTACTCATCCCTGTGTCCTCGGGTACCACTCATCTCTGCATCCTTGGGTATGGCTCATCCCCACATCCTCAGGTACTGCTCATCCCTGCATCCTTGGGTACCGCTCATCCCCACATCCTCAGGTTCATCCCCACATCCTCAGGTACTGCTCATCCCTGCATCCTTGGGTACTGCTCATCCCCACATCCTCAGGTTCATCCCCACGTCCATGGGTACCACTAATCCCTACATCCTTATATTCATCCCACACGCTTAGGCACTGCGCATCCCTGCATTCTTAGGTTCATCCCATGTGCTCGGGTACCACGCATCCCTGTATCCTTGGGTACCGTTCATCCCTGCATCCTCAGGTTCAACCCCATGTCCTTGGGTACCGCTTATCTCCACATCCTTATGTTCATCCCACGTCCTCGTGTATTGCTCATCCCCGCATCCCTGGGTACCACTCACCCGCGTGCCCTCAAGGACAGACCATCCCCACTCAGGGGTCCTGCCCCCCACTCAGGGAAGATCGTTTTGGCGCAGCCGTAAGTTTTGGGGCACACTCAGCACGAAGCTGGGGTGGCAGGGCCGCCCCGCTGGTCC
>JAVJGI010000063.1:55673759-55719313 GCA_035590275.1 Ibycter americanus
GGGCAGCAGCCCGCCCTTCCCTCGGTTCCACCCGGCCGCCCCGACCTCCAGGCGCTCCGGCCCGGCGCTCGCCTCCCACGGGCTCTTCACCGCGGCGGGCTGCAGCGCTACCGAGAGTCGCTGGGAGCGGGAGCGGGAGCGGGAGCGGGAGCAGGCTCTGCAGCAAGGGTTGACCTTTGGGCTTGCTAATTACACTGCGATGTTTGTCAGCTGCCTGCCGCTCCCAGCCGTGAGCATCACCCAGCACGAAGCACAGCAAAGCACCCTGCATGGGACCCGGACCGTGCAGGTGGTGCTGCCGGCACCGTCTTGTTTTCTCCTCGCTGTCCGGTGTGAATTACTGCCTGGGGACCAAACCAGCCCAGCACCTCGGTGGCCCAGCCCCGGCAGTCAGCACCCACCTTGGGCCTCAGGGAGGCCCGCATCTCACCTGACAAACAGAGATTTTTATCGTCCCTGGTTTTGCAGATGGGCAAGAGGAATTAAAATGAAAGGATCTGCTGCGTTAGGGATGCCAGGAGCCAGGCAAGATGCCAGGCTGCTGACTTCTCACAGTACTTGGCAGCAGCTTGCTCTTTGCTAAGGCCAAAGCACGGCTCCACTTGGTGCCGGTGACATAGGTGAGTGCTCAGCAAGGTAGTAAATTAGGCCCGTTGCTGTAACTCGCACATTTAGCAATAACTTGTTAAAAAATAATAACTTCAATCATGGGGCAAGCAACTGTAGTGTAGTGGTAGGTGGCAGCATGAGAGAGAAAATGTGTTGGTGTGCAGGGGCCACTGAAATTCGAATACAATGAAGGGGGGGAGGGATTACTGGCAAAGAATCACAGCAAGTGACATCAAGATGGATGGAAGGAGCGGCCTAGGGAATTTTTAGGATTTTTTGTTAATTTACTAAAAAAAAGTGCTATTAAAATTAATAGGAATTTTTCATTAATTGGGGTCCGTCCTTTGTGAATCCAAAGAAGTCACAATTCCCACCCATCAGTATGTTGCCAGACTTTTATGTTCCTTTTCATTTTCTTAAATAGTTGTTCTGATGTATGGGGAGGGGGTCTGTTCACCTCTCTTCTGCTGTCTGTCTCTCTCTCGATTACCTGCCCTAGAGCTGGGCTGGGGGGCTGGGGCACTGCCTCCCACTGCCCCTTCCCCAGGGCCATGGTCCAGCCATCTCACTGGTGCTGGGGGAGGCGTTTTCTGTGGTGGCTCTGAGCACCTTCCTGTTGGTGCCTGGTGATGGCATTGGCACCGCATGCTCTTCCAGGCAAGCTGCCGCTCTGCTGTATTTTCCTGGGATGCAGCTTACATGCCACTCTGGCATTGACTTTCCTAGATGATGATACTTTTGGGCATCTGTTGCAGAGCAGATATCTCCACTTAATGCCTTACTGCACTCAAGCATCTAGCCAGAGTGGCTGATCTGGAGTAGATCTCACTCTGACTTAAAGCAAACTAGGAAACCCTTTAGGAAGCATTTCCTGATGTGGAAGGTAGTGTCCCCCTTTCAAGATCTATCTTCATTTCTTGAAGTTGAATGTTTTGCACTATGTTTTACCATCTGTTTTCTTTCACTCACTTCAGTTCACAGGGTGTTTCAAGTAGGCACTAGCATCTTGGGTCCAGCAAGACAATTTTTCAGATTTCTCTAATGGCTGGAAAGTAGAATTATTCCTGCAAGCGTCTGCCTGCTCATTCAGAAAAATAAACCAGTTGGGTACCAACAAGGTAAATAATTGTAGCTGTATCTGCTTCCTTGGACTGAGTGAAGGTAGAAATAAAAATAATAATAAAAAAAGGCTCGGCAAAAAGGAAGAAGCATTTATAAGCATTTATGTCTATTTTTATTTCTTTGTAGTTGAGGGAGGTGGGGAAAAGATGTCCTTTCCTCATTGCTCTTTTAATATCAGGTATTCAGATAATTTCCAGCTTGGAAGTTTGTATTTCTTTTACTGCTGGATTCTTTAACATAACATTCCCAAAGTTTACTCCAAAGGTTCAGCTGTGCTGGTCAGATTCCAACCAAAGGCAAGGTTGTGGTATCTTCTGACTTAAAAAACCTGCCACTACTTAAAAGAAAATACTTCCCCTTCCTCCCACCTTACCCAGACTTGAAATTCTGTTGACGCTCACTAGTGCTGCAAATTAGATATGGAATACTGTGGGGAAATTTTATGTAATTATTTAGTATAAAAGAGGCCTATGGGAATCTGCATGTTTTTGTGGCATAGGTTTGAGATGAAGAACTTCAGTGTCACGGGGCGGTAGTGGCGTGTACTATGAACCTGGCTGGATTCAACTACCCGCTCGCTATTGTTTTGTTCGGCTTTTTTATTTCTGGGGTTTTTTAAAATTTCCTCTCCCATTTCTTGCGGGTATTCACTGTGTGAGTTGTTCTTTGTTTTAGTGGAACAGTAAGAATTGTTTTAAGCTTAAAAGAAGTGCTGTACTTAATTCTTGCAGAGAAAAATATTATTGGGCTGAGCTCCTGTCTGCTACTGCTAACTTTGAGCGCTACTCAATATATCCTCACTGCCAGGACAGTTGGCGCCTTATTAAAAGCCTTTGCAGAGAAGCCAAAGACTCACAGGGGCCAGATCCTCTTCTTGAGTAAATTGAAATAGCTTATAATAACTTCAGGGAGATGTAACTGATTTATGCCAGCTGAGAATCTGGCCCTAATATACCTAGAACCCAACATCTCTCACTCCTAGACATGTTCCTCCAGGTCAGAAGTAAGGCAAGCTGTCCGGGACAGACGGGGCACATCTGAACTGCTTTACTTGGTATTTTGAACTGTTCTGCTAAGGAGAGAAAGGAGCTTAGTTTACAGGGCTATGAATCTGGCACTAATTTACAGAGGAAGAGCTAAAAGGGTACATAAAATTCAGCCATTGATGACAAAATCTCTAATGTTTTCAGTACTTTTTGTATGGCAGCAGCTTGAGATGTTGCCTTTCTGTTGGTAACATCAGCATAATGCCAAAGCACTCCATTCATGTATTTTGAAGCAGAAAATATGAAAGTACATACCTACATACCTGCCAGTGTGCCTCAACTTCTTGTTGTTGGTAGTGATGCTTTGTTGTGCTTTTTGCCCTGTAAAATTCTAGCAGTGCTCATGAAAAACTTGTGAAAATAAGGGAGTGAAGTGTTAAGGAAGAATTTGTCTCACCAATGCAACCGTAACTTTTCTTACTGAGCTTGTAACAAGGCTGGAAGCAAGCGCTGGCTTCACTGCGGTCTGCTGCTCGCCACCTGCCATCCTAGGGGGGATTTGAAGCTGTCCAGTGGAGGCGTGAGGTGATGAAGTTTGGCACTGTTGTTACCAGGTGTGACAAAAGATGTGTGTGTTGCAGAGATGTCTGCTCTCAGAAATGACTTTTGCAGGACATGCTCTCAGAAATGAGGGCTGTCTTCATGTTATGGGGATTGTCGAGCTTCTGGTGGTGCACACTGATGATCTTCCTGACTTGATGGGCAAGATGAGCAGTGTCGCAGAAGTAACTCATGACTTGGGGCATAAGCAAGATCATACGTAGTGTGTGTTGGATGGGCTGTGCATGGAAATGATCCATCACTACATTCGCCCAGATGTGGGAGCTTCTTTGCTTTACATGGAAAAAACCCTCATGTTTTCTCACAGAAAAGAAGTGATACTCAAAGAATCCAGTTCCCTGTGGGTTTTGGATATATGCAAAAGTAATGGACAAAAAGCCTTATGATAAATCAACAAGGAAAATGATTTTTCACTTTTTATTTCAAACCTAAGTAGGTACACAGTAATAAATGTGATGAGGGAAAGAGATGCTATGGGCTTTAGTTTCGGGATACTCTATTAATACACCAGTCCTACAGTTCTTGTTCAGGTACTCCACTGTTTATTCTATTACAGATGATTGTATGGGAAAAAAAACCCCTCATTTAAATAGCATTGTACTTAATATCAAGCTGTATAAAGTAATACCAGAAAAGGCTGAGGTTAGTCTGAATTGAGTTAAATTTCTCATTAAATCTACTAGAAAATCAAGCTTAAGACTTGCTTCACTTTACCAAAATTCTGTTTAATTAAAGAATATATATATTTTTCTTATTTGAGTTGTAGAATTAACATCCATGTGGTGGAGGCTACACCCCACAGACTGACAAGAAAGATTTAGATAATATTGTACATATTGAAAAAGCAATATTTTAGATTTAGGTTGACAGAATGTCAACATTTTAATGTATAGATTTCCATTAGCTGAATGAGAGGAAATGAAGTAAGGAAAAATGTTCATTTGGGGGTTGGGGGTGTTTTGGAAAATGAAATTTTTTTTTTTTTTTAATTTTAAAATATTGCTTCATCTAGGAATAATTTGTGAATGTTCAGAAACAGAACGTCGGAAATCAAAAGAATAAATGGGTTTGAGATAAAAGCTTTAAGCATCTAAATACTTTAAAAGTCTGCGATCCCTCTCTGAAAAGTATGGGATCCTGGTATGTCTGAAAAGCTTTCTTGTTTAGCATCTATTACATGTAGAGTCACGTTGTGGACTTGTAATGATCTCCACACCTAGGAGCCATGGTCACCCACCAGCATTCCACTCTCCTATGTGCTGCAGATATAGAACAAAAAATATATTTTCTGGCCTCAAAACACCTACACATATAATACAATCCATATGTGACTATTTTTCAAAAGTGATTTAGAAAAGCTTATTTTATAGGATGAAGTTTGACTGCTGGACAAATACAAACTTTCATGCCAAATGAGGAAATATCATTTGTCAAGCTAGCCTTTTTATAACTCTTTTCACAATTTTTTTTTGATGCATTCTATGTATTTGATGACTATAGAAGAATTTGCCAAGAAAATGAAAGCCATAAAATACCCATGAAAAATTCCTCTGCCCTCATGCATTTGCTTTTCTTTTTCTTCTGTCTCGTGAAGCTGTAGGAGGTGTTTGCTGACATGCTTTGCTTTCAGGGCAGCTCTGGAGCAATGTGATACAAGAAGTGACTCAGCTAAGCAAACTGAGTTTGTGTGAGCATAAGAAGCCCAGATAGTCTGAAGTCGTAACTGGGAATTATGAAAGGAGGCATCTTAGGAGCTCGATGTGTTATTTGCTTACATATTTCACTCCAGGGATATGACAGCTGTGAAATACTGTTTCCAGTTATGCTGCAAAACTAAAAGACTCCCTTCCCACACCTTACTGCTTCCCAACATCTTAGGCAGATTATATGTATTTATTTTTACATTTAAGGCATGTATAGATTATCTCATACACAGTTCTGGCAAAAGAGTCCCTTTTACTCCTTCCCTGCTATGATGAAAGGCAGTTTGTTTTTGTGTAACGACCTGTAACTCAGGATGTTCCCTGGAAGAGGAGTGCTTTCTCCTTGCAGTGTGGGGGCTTCTGTGCAACACCCCTAGAGCGCACCGTGTCAGCCTAGCAGGTCGGGTAGGTAGCTGGAAGCTGAGAAGTCTAGGCTTGTTTCCTGACTGCCACTTACTGCTTGTAGCGAAAGGAGTAAGAGAGGCAGGATAACTATTTTATTATGAAAGGAGATGTGCAAGGCGTTTGGGTTGGGTTGGGTTGGGTTTTTGTATCCCATTGCCCTCTTTTCAAAACTGAAATATGATCTCTTCTGTTTGTTTTTCCTGGCAATATCCAGGTAAAAATGGAATACCAGATAAAAAAGTAGCTTTGCAGGAAAGAAAGAGCCGAAGCCCTTTTTTGGCTGAAACAACTTATTTAGATTGTGCAGAACTTCTGCATTTTGTATCTGAAATCCAGCGTCACGAACCCGGCTGCTGTGTTACAGGAAGGAAGGAGCCCGGTGAAGCTGTACTGCTCCAGCACTGGTTAGTGCACTTCTCAGAGTGCATACTAACACAGGTGGGAAGAAACAGAACTCTTCCTCACTGCCGTTTTTTATTTAGATGGTCTCCATGTCAAGAAGAAGAGGTGTAAGAGGCACGAGTGCACCCCATACAGCCGCCTTCATCCTTTACCCTTTTTATTCCCACTGATTTTCTCTTGACGCCATTTCCCCACCTATAAAACCGCCATAGGGAACAGACTTTTCAAAGGAGACAGAATAATTTGGGCCTAAATCCTTAAAGCTGGCTTGGTATCAGACTTCCCATGAAATAAGTAATTAATAAGAGGAGGTGAGAGTTTGACTTAATCTGGGAAGATAAATAATATTTTTTTAATTTTCACCTATTTTATGTCTACGTGCTTGAATGCATCCGTTTTGAAATGTCTAAATGGTTTTAATGGGGAAGAAGGCCTTTCAATTTCTGTAATTCTCTCCAATTAAAAAAAAAAAAAAAAAAAAGTATTTCCAGTGAATAAGCCAACTTTTCACTGTTGTGGGCAAAAAAAATCTAAAGGCAGACAAATAAGTGTTTAACCAGTTGTGGTTATCTAAAAGAACTGCTAAAGATAAGGCTCCAATTTACCAGTCTGTTCATTTGCATAGCATTTTAACTATATATATAAGTGCAAACAGACAGTTAAGTGCTTTGGTAAGAGAGGTGGACTTGGGCTCATACTTCAGTTTTTTGCTAAACTTAGATTCGGTCCCGAATCCTGCAGGGACTTGCCAGATGCTTGACTTTTTGTTTTCAGTGGGGCTGTTTGGAGTGTATAAAATGAGGCGCACACAACAGTCCAAGAGGCTTGAGTCAGGCGAGCGGTTATAAAAGACCCCAAAATAATTTATATATACATCTTTCCCCTGTTGAAGGGCATTCTAGTTGATGTGCGTATTAGAATGCTAAACTTTATGAACTTAAGAATTAAAAGTACAATACAATAATAATAAAATACAAGAATAGTCTATTTTTTATCTGTATGGTTACCAAAAATTTACTCTTTCAAAAATTGCCAAAGAAAATCACTTCTGGGAAACTACACAGGCAAGCCTAGGGCCAAATGTCTTGTCTTGGTATTTCCAACTGCTCTGTTTTGCTTCTTCTGTTTCCTTGTCAAAAGTATCCTGTTTAGCCTGTTTGGCTGAGGGCAGTTGGATATTTATTCATTGATCTTTCCCTTTCTTACAGTATCTTGAATTCTAATTAGTGTTTCTCAAGTCCTTTTACTTTATTCTCCAAACATAGAACTACAACAGACATCGCTCTTCCCCTTCTGTAGAACTGTTCAGAGTTATGGAAGAGCTGTCATCGTATGTTCTGGGACTAACCACACTGCCCAGCAATTCTCCATTCACTGCTTTCATTGGCAGTTTGATAAAATGATTTTTTAAAATATATTTCCCCCCCACACACACACAAATAACATGCAATTCAAAGTTCCTGGAAAAGTGTAAAATCACTTGATGTTAGGAGAGGTTGTGTAAATAGGTTCAGGAGCAATCCTCTAGGTGTTCGTAATTAATCAGGCACCAAACACTTGGAGCATTTGGATGCACTTTTAAAAACTCTAAAAATGTAAACAGTTTTCTTTTCCCTCCCCAGGAAGTCTTAATGCACTAAAGACGTAAGCGAAGAAGTTAAATTGCAAGTGATCAAATCAATTACACTTCAGGTCAGACTGCGGCAGGGCTTTTTGGGTCTCAACCAGATGGAACTAGACTCCTTGTGAAGGAGGTATTATTATTTCTTGTCAGGGTTTCAAAATGAATTCACAGTAAAAAAATACCTATTTTTCCTCTTGATGAGTATCATAGAACACTTAAAGCAAAGAATCCTTGGGAGCTGGCATCACCAAAAGCTATCAGACACATTAAAAAAAAAAAAAAAATCATTGTAGCTATTTCTTGTTCTTCTGATCTGACCAAGGAGAAATTAACAGGATATTTTCCTGCACTGTGAGGCAAAGAAGAAATTCTCCTTTTTAATATAGTAAATTATTGGATTCAGAGTTTATGACTTCTTTTGGCTATGTCTCTCCTGCAGGCAGAATTTTTTACATTGAGACAGCTATTGTGATGTAAAAATGTACTAGCGACAAAGTATAGTGGGTTTTACCTTGATATAATTAGTTGAGACAAATCCAGGTGAGGGCATGGGTTATCTGGAGGCAGAAGGCACTTTTTTATCCACCAGAGGCAGAGCAATTTGTTTAGAAAGCCTCTGCACATTAAGGGGGAGGTGACTGCTATAACCAGGTGTAACAAAACCTCCTTGCTAGATAGAGAAAAAACACCATAACCAAATGTGTTTCTAATTTAGAGAAGTACTTTGTAAGACCAAGTACTTTTATGTTTTAGTGTCTCCAATCAAATTGTTTGTTTTATCTGGGGTCCAGATCCCTCTTGCTTTGAGTATACTACCACCAGCTTCTGGAAAAGCCTTGAAAACCCCTTCAGTATTTGGCCCTGCATTTTTTAATATTCCACCTGAAATCACCTTGAGAAGAATAATTCCTGCTGGTGTGGAGACAAGGATTCTGTCTTAGCTTCAATGCTGAAAATGCTTATAACAAGACATGTCTTGCTATAAGAAGATGTCCTGCCAGCAACACTAACGGCGTCCCTCAGGATTGCTGGAGCCCTTGGTCAGCAAACTTACACATGACAGTGCCTGCAAGATCAGATTTGTCACTGTAGTGCTAATAGTGAAGTGCTAAGGAAGCGGGGGTTTTAAATGCTTCTTTTTCAACAGACACAAAATGATCTAAAGGTATTCTTTATTAAAACAAAGAGGTAAATGAATTGCTAACTTCCAAGTCTTGCTAAATGCAACATACTTCCAATTATTTGGGTAGCAGCCAGGTACATCAAATTTTCCTGAAAAAAACCCAACATTAAAAGTGAGTGAAAGGCGGCTTGTATTGTTTCAGGAATCATAAAAGAAAAGGTTGTGGTGCCCGTCTACTCACAGGAGGCATTCAAACCTGTATCTCCTGCACCTCCAGAGGTGCAGCTGCTCCGCCATGAGGCAGGAGCCTAGCTGTGCGAGAGGACTCTGCACCTCCCCTGCTGAGGCTGTTCAGCAGCTCAGGAAACAATTACATCAAGACAGACAGCCAAAATAAGCCATCTACTAGGGAGGATGGGGGAGGGTGGTTGGATTGTTTTCGCCATGCTCCAAGCCTACTTTGTGTTTTGATCCAGTGCCTGGCTAGCTACCCAGGCACTCCTTCAGGATTAGCTAGAGCCCAGGTGTAACCCTGTCATTCCTCATGTTCACCCTGCCCTGCTAACCACTAGATGACAAATCTGTGTTTGTTCTCAATCCCCTTCTCTGGTGCCATTGGCGCTTTGATTCTTTTGCCATACCTCATCCAGACTTTTTTTTTTAATTAAACTGTCTACTCCTGCAGTGGTATTTTGTGCAATGCCTGGTCCTGTAGGCATCTGTGAGGTGGGTCCTTACGAGGCTGGTTCCCCCAGGGAATATAGGGGAGGAATTGGCAAGTTTGTGGATTCAGGCTGTGTTCAGGACTGAGAGAGATGCAGAGCTGTGCAGGTTCACCAAGTTTCAAACTGTCCTAGGTGTGCACAGAAGTAGAAGTTTCAGTGCCTGAGGTACATCATTGATAAGAAAACGTAGCTGTGCATAGAGTTGAGCTACCTAAGAATCAGGCAAGGGAGGCAAGGTTTGAGGATCACATGCTTGGACTTTGGTGTTTGTATTGCACATAAATCCAACTGCGGGCACTGAAGCCATTAGTGGAGCTGGCCCTCAACCTCTTTGCAACTGTTCGCCCATCTATTAATTGGAATTAAGTCCCAGCTTTGTAAACCTCCAGCTGAAGAACCTGGTCCAGACATACAACAAAATAGACACAAAGTATTTTTAACAAGCAGCCGGTATTTTAGGGGCAGACTATGAAGGTCCGATCTTCAAATACGTGGATAATTCTTGTCCTTTTAACGGCTCGTAGGTTGCTGCTGAGAACATGAAAGCACAGCAGGAAATAGCCAATATGGTTAGAAATTAGAATATAGCCTCAACTACTAAAGCAGAACATAATCGATCAAAAGACTCTTGCTTTTTTTAACTGTGTGCACACAATGTAACCTGTGCATGCGCAGACCCCTGAGGCACCTGAGTCATAGGGTTGTGTGGGAATTCAACCAGTAGCCAGGTCTGTGCTTAAACTATGACAGCAAAGCTTATCTGTTATAACAATGACTTTTAAAAAACTTACTTAAACCAGTTATGACTATTTTTTAAAGTGATAAATGGTTTATGCAGCATTAAAAGTAAGATTCTTACTTCGGTTGCAGTAACACAGCTTTAAAGCCCATAAATCTTACAGCCATTGCACTACCCATTGGAGTCACTTAAAGTTTTGCAATAGAGTTAGTCACTGTTTGCAGCATTGTTAAAAAAAAAATTAACCAATGGTGAATTATGACTTTCTCTGGATGACCTGACTTGTTCTTTCATGAATCTGTTTTGTCCATTTTGAAATATAAAATGCCACAGTGTGGGATTTTATTTCCCAATGTAGAAAGGTGTTCTATGTTAGGATGAGGAGTCAGGACCACATTTCCCCATAGGGGCTATCCCACTTGAATTTCAGCCACTTTTAGAGGACTTTGGGGCATTCAAATGTAGATAATGCACTGAAGAACTGCTAGGGGTATATTTTTTTGTTTCTCAGAATAAAGAATTAATTAAAAGAGGCTAAAACGCAATTCAGCATCAAAGTCGTATGCACCTTCTGTGATCTAAGAAATATTCAGGTGCCCAGACCTAAAACCCCCTATCATCTATAACGGAGATCTTTGGTGGCTCCCAGGAAAGTTAAACTGTCATATTGTGGTTAGGTTCAGAACAAATATCTGCAATAAAAGTAGTCAGTGTTTATGCATTTAAAATCAGGGTTTAATGGTCTGTAAATGAGTGACACCAGTTAGGGAACGAGGAAGAGTTTGAGGCTAGTAGCAAACAGCACATTATTTTTCTTTGTGCTTTCTCCTTTGCCTCACTCAGTTTACAATGACATTTAGCCACCAACTCCCACCACTGTTTTTCTTGGAGAGCAGAGTAGGATGAAGAAACACAGTGATTAAATGTAAAAGACACCCATGCATTGCAATAGGAGCTGGATTCCATGTTTTGGTAACAAGAACTATAGGAAAAAATAAAAAGAGGTGACTCAGGTCTACCTAATCTTTAAAGACTGAAGCCATTCTCAATTCCTACCATTTCTGATCCCTTCCCACCTCTGGCCCACACAGAAAAATAGACCTTGTTAGTCATACAGGAATTTTTTTTAAGCTCTTTTAGTTCCAATTGGTAATGCTGCTGTCATGACACTCACATCATTTAAAGTTTGCTATGCTCCCATGTGTTGAACACATGGCTAGCAGCTCTTCCAGCTGTCAGGATCCCTGTAATCACAGCAAAGCAGTTAGCATCATAAATAAAGCAAACACGAACTGGTACTACATACTTCCTTCTCATGGTGAATTAGGATGATGAACTGGAGTTCAATGCCATTCTTCACCTAACAGCAAAAGGCTTGAGCCAAAGACTTGGACCATGCAAGTACTTGGAAAATGATTCGTTTGACCGTTGTGTTGTCTCGTATTTGAAAATCTTGTCTTAGGACCCTATCCTGTGCCAGTCAGCCATGTTTGTGATTCACGGGGCTCTTCACGATGGCAATTCCACGTTCTCCTTCTACATTTCCTTTTAGTTTTTATTTAGTTTGCATGTAAGTAGCTCATTGTCAGTGGCTGAGCACTTTAAGGGAGCTTGTAGTCTTTGCTCCTGGTTGGAATCTGCCTTTGGCTCTAGGTACCACAAATAAGCAAACCTTTTAAGGGACACAGTCATTCTTTATTTAAAAAGAAGACTTCTTATTTGAGATAATTCCTGAATGTGATATTTAAGAGTATTGAAGGTAATTGCATGACTTCAGACAAAACCAAATTTTTAACTGTACAAGTGGCAATGGATTTGATATATTCTGTTTGGTTTTTCTTGCGGCTGTCTTTTCTTTAAGGCATACCAGATTGCCATCCTATTTGTATCAAGCATGGAAGAAATATAAATCAATCTAACTGTCAACTCCACTAGCCTGAAACCCTAGATTCAGGTGTTTCAAAATTGAAGATAATGTCCTCAGATTCCCTGACAGCCTTGATAGCTTCTGACTTGTATGGAGAGGTACCTCAAATCTTACCTGTAGTGCACTTAGCTAATAAGAAAGTGAACACACTGTTCTCCCATATGGGTCATGTGAAACTGTACTTTCCTTGTATATTTTAAATTTTTGTGTGGTCATGGTAGCATCTTCTGAATCTGCCTGCTTTCCCCTTCTCCTTCCATAAATCTGAGTCTATGACTTTGACTGAAAAAGTATCTTCGAACTCTCTGTCCTAATGATCCAGCATTCCAGACTTGCATGTAAAAAAAGAAGCACTTGCGTAAAAATTAATTCACAGGAGAAGCGTTACAGCATTACAGATGAGGTTAGAGTCAGTTTAGTGAGATTACCAGCAAAAAGGCCAGAAGATTCCAAGTTTGTTTTGGGTTGGTGTTTTTGTAGGCTTTCCCCAACAAATTTAAGTGTTCAAAAAATAGTTTTTGTACAGCATGAAAATGAAAACAAAGCCTTTTCAACACTTGCACACAGCTACTGGTTAGAAGCCTGATTTGAGGGCATGGACTCAAGTCTCCTCTTCATCGTCAAAAAAATACCTGTCTTCATCCCCAGCTCCTGACATTTGGAAACAAAGGGCCTTGAATGTTACTTTGCCCACAATGAAGCCAAAAACTTAATTGACTTGGTAGTCATCTTTCTGCCTGTGTCCTTCATCAGTTTAACAGATGAAGATAAGCTTCATCATAGTTTGATAAAATAAGCTTCAGATCAGCTTTACTTCCACTCCTGTAGGTGACTCTCGGGACTCTGACATCAGATTCCCAGAACTAGTTCCAAGTTTCTTTGGTTTGCTTGTGAGTTGCTGAATAGATTAGCGGCATGGTTTTGTTATGTGAATGCAAATGTGCCAGTAAAATGAAGCGTATCACTATTTCCCCTCCTAAATAATTCACTAAGCACTTTTATATTACTTTCTTCTGTGGGCTGACATCTTTATATTCTTTACTACTGAGTTTATTATATGACTGTATTATCTTTTAAAAAGTGTTAGTGTGTGTGTGTGTGTACATACACATATGCACTCCCAGAGGAAGTTTTGTATCGCAAATCAAATACTATAATCTGTTCGGTTATACAGTGCTTTTTTGAACTAGGGTCATAAATATTTCTTTACCAGACAAAACCAATGTTGCATGGCAATATACTTTATTCTGTAGAGCTTCTTTCAAGCACATTGTATCTCAAATACGTTAGAGGCAATTAACACACTTGCAGATTTTAAAATAATCTAAAAAGTTTTTAATATAATGAAAATTCTAAACAACAGCAATATACATGCTCCTTAATTCACATGCATCATAAATGTAAAATGGGATTACACCTGTAAGAGCTGAGCAGCTATTTACATTCTTCTAAATATTGTTTTGGTGGAGTGAGCTCCTAGTGAGGGGGGGTAGTTGGTATCTTTGCTCATTGATTCTGAAAGACCAGCACTGTGATGATTCTTTATTAAAAACTAGATATCCATGTTAGGACTGTTGTTGGAGCAGTAGGAGGGACAACTTTTTCCTTCTTGGCTTTTGGGTTTTTTTAATTAATATGGGACTACCAGTCCCAGTACAGAAAGGCAGCTCTACTATGAAACCGAAATTAGAATAATTAATGTCATTATTACAGCGTAATAGCTATATTTTATTAAAATTTCACAACAGTGCTATTGAGTCTTCCTGGTGAAACACTCAAGCTGCCTGATGGACTCAGCAGATGGCTGCTCACCGCCACGCGTTTGATTCCTTCCAGCAGACAGTTCCTGTAAGACACATCATGGTATTGTGCAGTGTAAAGGGGATTTTTTGCTTACATTTAAAGACAAAAACATCTCTAAATTGTGTAATTTTTCCTTTGCCTGCTCTGTTCAGATCCCTGTTCTGGTCAGTTTGCAGTGCCAGATTATCATATCTCCACACAGGGCGGGTAGTGACCTAACGTGCCTCAAGAAATCACATGTGAGATTTCTGATACCATGAAGCAAGCAATACTTCTTTCCCCCTCCCCTTTTAAGCCCCCCATTTACTGTACACACCACCTTTATTATGTACTGGTCCTTCCCAAGAGCTTAAAAAATGAAATAAATTGCCTTCATAGTTGCTTCATTTTTGTAATTAAAATGGATTTCGCTGGAGCTAGCAAGGACAGAATGTAGCTCAGATTACTTTAAAAGTATCGATAAGAGTAACTGAAGAAACACCCGTTTCTTCGGAATGGAAATTAGCCTCTGACCAACTAGAAGCCTTGTGGCAGCGCCAGTGGCTGGCGGTGGGGTTAGGTGGAAGGAACAACCATTTCACATCCTCCGGGCTGCTGAGCATCAGTGGGTTCTGACCTCAGATTCATGCCGTGATATACAGTTTTTTCTGCTTTTGGAGACAACCTCTGCAACTCTCGATACCCGTGTGAAGGCTAAACAGGAGTGCAGATAAAAAGAGTAAGCTTTAAGAAGCAGAGAATACAAGTTGTCTCGTGTGAACAGCTGGATCACTCCCATCACGTTCCAGGCGCCAGAAGTGAAAGGAGCTCTGCAATTCACACAAACTCAATTTCGTGTCATGTGTGAGTATAAACCCCACTGCATTACACACTATTTAGTTTTCTCTTCCAGAAGTTTTTAAAGAGGAAACAGGATGAAAGACATGATAGTTCAGCCTAGAACGTTACTGAGTTTTGCAACCTACGCATGAATGACGTGAGAGGACTGACTCTCTGCATACGTAATTTATTACAAATCACCAAGTGCTGGGATAGAACAAGCAAATGCCATATGCAGCTGTATTTGTGCCATCCTGTTAACTTTAATCTTATGTAGCTAGTAGCTAAGACCTTTAGTTTCTGTTTTTTTCTTTAGTTATCTGTTTTTTCTAAGGGGTCATCGTTATTTTACTGTGTCTTTCTATAAGGGCTGGGAAAGAAACAACATTTTGCTCCCACAGATTTGAAGTTCAAAGCTGTAAGCTAATGCCGTTTTCTGGAATTCCAACACCCCATACACATAGCTTGAAATACTTCACATGCACCCTGAAAATTACAAAATTTTATGTAATCTTATATTCTCATCTTTCAGAAAGGGAAGACTCGGTTTTCTGGAATATAAAGTTCTTCAGTCTCCTAGGGGACAAAAAGGCAATTTAAGCTTCCTGGAGCAACTTCAAGAGTAGTGACAGCTACCAGCGTTATTAGAGAATCATAGTTTTTCAGAAGATCGTCAACTGTAATGACCTTCACATCCTGGATTTAGATTCCGAGGATGTTGACACAACCTTATTAACACAGACAAATGTCTCCATCTTCACTTTTAACATCCCAGGGACACATCATTTAAGAACGTTAAAATAATGCACAAATGCTGCTGTTACTAAAGCAAAGAGCAGCAGGGGAGATTAATTTCCACACAACAGTACTGCTGATAAGGAAGAAAGATGTGCAAGTGTTCAGGAAAGTTGTGGACATGGAACGATTAAAACTAACAAAAAATATTCCAGTGGGTAGAGTCAAAAAGCAGGTCTTTAATTTTAAAATTTGCACAGTAACAACAGAGACAAATGAGCCTCTGAAATATTTTGGAAAATATAATTTTGCAAACCTTGTAGATTGCTTAAATGTTTATTAAAATGGACCAAAAGCCAAAATTCTCTGGGTAAAATAAATACTTTGTCTTTGCTAAGTAACAATATTTGTGAACAAAACATAAAACTATAATTTTCATGTGTCAAACATAGTAACATTTAAGATTAAATGTTGGATTCAGACTGGCCATTTTTTTAACATCTTCCTATTTACAAGCTGCTCATTAAGACCATTTACTTCACATTAGCTATTAAAATGACTAACATTTTTAAAGTTTTCTCCATTACTAAAATAAAAACAACAGAAATGTCCTTTTACCATAACTTAACAAAAAGCAGAACCATATTTTTGTTATCTAGGAGAACATACTGTTATAAATACAGCTGGTTTTCATCTACAATTATATAAATAATAAACATGCTGCCATTCACAAGGATTTTAATAGAACGATCATAAATACGCAATATTACGATCTAGCAGAGGATGGCATGAGTTTTCATCATTAATTTTTACTGTACTTATTCAGGACCCTTGTCTTCATCTGAGAACTGTGGAACAGACTTCTTTGCTACAACGTTATCCAGTCGCTGTCCTTGCAGATACGGGTTCACACTCTGAAAAAGTTTAAAATTATTTATACTTATTAGAAACAGGGAAACATATAAAAGGTAACTAGAATAAGTAGGTATATTTATGTATTTCTTACTTGCAGACTGAAAGAAAAAAAGAAAAGAGAAATTGTTCCTAGGGAGTAAATCTAAAAGTCAGTGTTTTGTTTTCTGATATTTTTTACGTGCAAGAGTTTAATCCAATCCACTAAAAAGAATACAAGTGAAGGAGGACTATCAAGAATATGAATGGTCTGAATTAAACACTGTCTTTTTGCTCCACTCCTCCTTTCCTCAGTTCAGCAAAGAGGCAGCAGCAGCAGCAGATCTAACTCCCTGATTCCTGAGGCAGGACAGAACTTGTTAGAGAAGTACAGGTAAGCTTTAGCTTAAATCAGTAGCCTCTAATGGACCTTATGCTGTGAGACAAGTTAGGTATCATGATACCATTTTTGACCAAAGTCGTTTCTTCAGCCCAGCTCCTCTCCAGGAAACCCCTCCTTGCTTCTTCTCCTGATGCTGAGATAAAAAACTGCTGGCACAGAAGCAGAGCCAAGCAAGGTTTTGGCATAGGGAATGGCTCTCATACTACTGCCAGAACAAGGGAATGCTGGAGAGGAGATCTCTGGAGAGGGTTTAACTTCACTTTGCGCCATGCAAGCAGCACAATGTGAGACTGAAGATGAACAGATCCTGTCTCAGAACTGTTTGGAGATCATAGTAATGCAGAAAGCCTATGCTTGAATTTTACCTATACCAATGGAATAATACATATTTACTGTATTTGCAGGTATCAAGCAGTTTAGTGGAGCTTCAGAATTAACTTGAACGGTTTTTACACCCACTTTCTGACCTGTTAACAGTGTCAGTGTAAACAAAATTCAAGTATATACTTTCTCCTTCACAGATATAGACAGAAGTTTTAGTGTGGTAGTTTTTGATGCCAATAAGAATTGTTTCCCTAGGACAAACTTCAGAGGAATGCAAATTTTCTGGTATCTCCTGATCCTTGTCAGGCTGGCTGTATCACAGAAATTCATTTTCTTGAGATACTTCTGTCCTTCTTTCACCAAAATGTAGGAATTCAAAGCTACGCGCGCACCCCCCCCGCCCCCCCCCAGCTTTTAAAACAGGCATGAAATACTTATTTTCAAATAACCCAAGTATTTGTCAAATCTCTGGAAAAGATTTGGGGCTTGTCCATCTTCAAGTTTAAGCCCTTGGGTTCCCCCAGATTTGTAGAGGCTATCATTAATACTTAATCATAGCACAGAGCAGCCCTTTTGCTTACTTCTGTTGTTTTTTGAGTGCTTTGCCTGCTGCAAGTGAAAACATAAAAATATTAAGAACCAGAAATGAATGTGGAAAAATATTTGAAAATAAAACTATTTTAATGCCTTAAATTGTTAAAAATAAGACAAATGTAAATGATTTGTTTGTGTTTGTTTAAAGAAGTTCTGTTTAATGTTAATTTAGTGAAATTCAGCTGTTGCATAACCTTCTAGGAACTATTTGAAGATGCTTAGGAAGATTAATTGGTCTTTTTTTTGGAATGGTACTTGCTTGCTACTTTTTGAAATAAAGTAGAAGAGAATGAGAATACATAAAAATTTGAGTCCTTCTCAACTGACAAAAGAAAACACGAAATATAATGCAGCATTTTTGGCTGATTTGACTAAAACATGTTTAATCCTATACAGCTGTGCTGAATTCAAAGTAATACGGTTCCTGAGTACCTTTGTGCACAGCTCTCAGCCCACAGCAATGTGACTCAATGATTACAGAAGCACTCCTGTCATGTTCAAGGTATCAGATTCTGGACAGGGCTATGCTCATGCATATAAATACAAAAAAAGGGGAGAACTGCTAGTTAAATTAGAGATCACTGTAAGCTTCCTTGTCCTGCCACTGCAAATGCTGCAAAAGAATAACACAGTAGTAAATGGCAAATACATACCTTTGCTATGTAAACTGATTATGTGCGTGTATCCTTATATGTGTGTTTATATACATACATATAAATATACGAATATACACACATACTTAGAATATGTAGTTTGGTACTCCAGTAAGTGCCTCTGTGACTGTAACATCATATAAACACCACACAGTTACTATGCACACAGTTACACAGGACTTGCTTTAAGCTCAAATTGGGACATTCTGACCCAAAAGACAAATGAGTTGCCAGAAGCTGTCCTCCCTAAACACGCTGTCTGTGCAGAAGGGCATGGAGGAGTGGCAGCGACCGCAGAAGGCAGGAGGGGAATCCAGTGGGCTTTTTGGTTTCTAGAAAAATGCACTCTACTGTTGACAGCTCTAGGTTACTCTTCTGCTGATAAAGTGAAAATCCTGAATTGTTCATTAAAGGAATAGTAATCATTACAGTATTACTCTCAAAACAATGTAATACTTTAAATGATAATGAATTTACCATTAAGTGACATGCCTGTGCTAAGAAAATAAATCTGCTGCAAACCAAAAACCTGAAGCTTCACCTCCAAAATTCTGAGCTACTCCTGGCCACGTGGCTGTCACGTCTCTCCAGCCATTACTCCTTTTGTATCCAATTATGTCAGTCAGCACGTGGACAGAAAATGCATTTATTTTTTTCTTTTTTTTCCTCATGTATATATTACACTAATCCTACTTTAACATGCTGTTCTAGCTATTAATAAATATTCCACATAACTATTTCCAGAGTAAATTCTACTTATTTTACAGTTAAAATCAGGTGTCCAACCTCCTTCCTTTTCTGCTAACAAACCTGAAAATCAAACATAAGCGGGGAGGCAGGTATTAAGCTCAAGACAGATCATTAACTTATGGTTGAACAGTGTTCATTACCAGTGATGTGTGAATCGGTAAGAAATGAACTCACCTCCTCCGCTTCCAGCAAAGACTTCTGGTTTGAGAGTTAAATAAATAAATAATCATCTTCACTTACATGTCAGTTATTTTAAACCAAATGTACTTCATTTACAATATAAACTGTCCTGTCATATTTTGAAAATCTACTTTTGGACGGACAGCTAGACTTTTTCTTCTTCTAAAAAATACACCAGCACCAAAGCGAAAGACTTTGACTCTGCCTGAAAGTGATTTTTTGGTAAAAGAAAGACAGACACTACCAAAAAAAAGAGAGACAATAGCGAGATGGGCTGTGCAGAGGTTCCCTGTGATATGTGCACTGCCTGCCTTGTTTCAAGGACAGCATTCAACTTTGTCTTTCAAGCAAGTGGGACACAGAGATAGGAGTCTAATCTGAGGTAAATCCAAGTATGTAAGTGAATCAAATTACATCACCTAAAGAAACAGTTCTACTGTCACTTACACTCAAAAACATACTCACATGCATGGATAGTGGTAATTAATTTTACCAATATTTTAGTAGGAAACTTTTAAATTGAGTTTTAAAGACATTTAAATAATTTTAAATAGTTTTATGCAAATAGGATCAATTTAAAAAGACAGATAATATCAAGGTTTTTTAATTAATGCTCTGCATTGAAGTGCATTTTCTGAAAGCAACAGGCTATTTAGAGAACTATGTCTTGTACTTGGCGGAGAGTCCTGAAGCCTGCTGTAGTAGTTGATCACAGAGGTTCCCTGACGTGACGCATTATCTAAGGTACAATGCAGATGTGTTAGACTAACTGTTCATTTCAACAGTATGATTTTAATTCTTAGCTTTCTAGATGATACAGGGGCTATAAAGTATTCTGATAGTTACCCTCTTCCTTCTTTTTGGACCACCATTAATCTTCTCAAAGAGTAAATTCTTGTTCTGGAAGGGGAAAAAAAAATGCATCCATCAAATTCATTATACTCTTCTTTTAAAATGTTATTTTTGCTGTTAAATATTAGCAAGTTTAGAGGGGTGTGTAGATTTACGGGAAAGATAAACCACAAATATATATTTGGATATTCCTGCTAACATTCTGCAGTTCTTCAGGAGCAGTCACAGTCTTATCAGCAATTAAAAAGCCAGTAATCTTCCACTGTGTTGCACTGTATTATCATCCCTGTTCAGGCAATAAGCGCTTCAAGTACATTGGTGTAATGATATAGGCTGGATGTTCGCCATCATGTGATATATAGTATAAATACATATATATTAAAAAAAAAAAAAGAGAGAGAAGGAAAAAAGAAAAGAGTGGGAGGGAGAGGAAGCAGAAACCCTGCTTCTGGTACATCTTTCTATACATTTGAGGTGACACAAGAACAGGAGCAAAAAATACTTGCTTTATGAGGGATTTTCTAATTCCTTTTAAAAACTGCAATCAGTGTCATTCCTACTGTTTTGTTGTCTTTGCCTATTCCCTTCCAGATATCAACACTTCCCAGTGCAAAGTTCTGTTGAAAGGAGTTCAGCGCCAACTCTTCCTTTGTTTAAGTAGTGCCCTCAAAGTTTCTAAAAACCATTTGGTCTATAACATTTTTTTAATGGCAAACCTTTTAAAAACTGCCAAAAACATCTTGGCAGAAGAGAAAGTTATGATGATGAGAAAAGAAAAAAAAAAAAAAAACACAACACAAAAAACCCCTCTCTGACCATAGTTTACATAAGTGCATCCACATATTGTTGTATTTCATACAAGTAGTGAATTCTAATAAAGTCTGGAATAACACACACATGCTCAACACATTTTGTTTCAATTGTGTATTACGAAGAAAAACAAAACCAAACCCTAACCTGAAAATGGAAGGAGAGAAGAATTACATGTATAAAAAGCAGAACACTGTATAAACAAGGCCATTAATTCTGCTATAAACAACTGACCTAACAATGATTATATAAATAGAAAGTGTGATTCTAGTGCAAGACAAATTCACCAAACACTTCTACCCTCTCTGCAGCCTTGATATGAGAAAAAACAAACATTTTCAAGTGTTACAATGAAATCTGCCAAAATTGTCTGTTTTTTACTTCTCATGTTCGTTAAACCCCAAATTCACAAGGCCTATCTCTTGCCCAACCTCAGTTATTTTGTGTGAGCTGTGCCAAAAGGGAACAGAGATTAAGTTGGCCAGGGGAGACATTCTTGGCTAGTCATTTATGCAAACTCACTTCGGGAAAAATTAAATTTAACATTTTAAAGAAACCCACAGATGCATAGATTATTCTCTTTAGGAAACAAAGCATCACCAAAGCCTCTCTTGGTAAACTATTTGACCTTATACTTTTCACGAGAGGAAAAATGGTATTTCTGAAATAAAAAGAATTTCACAACTACTGGAGCTAACATTTCTGTCACTCAGGAAAATTCCTCACAATTGAACTGTTCCTGCTCAGGAAGATCGTATTTCATTTAGTCTGTTTGGGAATGTTTTAAGACTGTAACTACTACCTCAGTGTTATGTGGAGTACAAAGCAAGTAACGTTATGAAGCACGAGCTAAGAGTGTGCTGGTATGGTAACAGCAATCCTGACAATATGTTCTGCTGTGTAAGGGCCTGAGCTCATCAGCCACCAAAATTTGCCCATGAAGTGCTTACCATTCTCATCCCTCACCTAGGAGTTGGTAGGAATGAAGGCACAGAGTTTCTCCAATTAAAGATACACCTCATATAGAGGCGTGCTGCATGCGAACTGTTACTCGCCCCTCACTCCGGGAGCTTCCTTTGCACCCTCCCGGCTACCTGGATTAGGGTACTACAGGTTGGGATTTGGGTGGGAAAAACTCAAGAGTTAAAATGCTTACAACCAACTAACTAATGCCAGAGAGATTTACCCTTAGAGCTTTCAAGTCTTCACTAAAACGTCTTTAAGTCAGTAATAAGCAGCTCTGTAATCTGGACCCGCACAATTACTAAGCAAAACTGAAAAGGAGAATTGCGTTAGCAAGACTGCACCCTTTCAGGAGGGCTTTTTTTTCCCCAGTCAATTTACAGCCTTATCAGGACTACCAAGCATGACAATTTCTATTACACCAAGCATACTACACTAAATTAATCTGTACTGTCTGAAATTGAAGAGGGGGACCAAACCTACCATAACCCATCCTAATAATCACCATTGCCATCCAGATAGTTAACAACTATCCAGTAAAGAAAGATTCACTTCATGTGGCTGGAGTTGGAATAAAATAAAATCAGAGTGACTAGTTTCAGGTTTCCATTACAATTAGGAAGGCAGAGATGGCAACTTCTTTAACAAGGAGTTCTTTAACAAACTTCAACTTTGTCAAATATTTTTACCCCTGCTTCCCATCCTTTCTTTGTACTGTCTTGGATCCACACACTGTAGCTGATAAGCAAAACTGGCATTATTTCTACCCTTAAAGTGAAATGTTATCCATTGCCTCGGTAAAAATAAGGGTTGCTGAAAAACATAGTTGCTTTTAATTTTCTATTTTTATTGATACTGGTGTCAGAAAACACAGATGAACTTCCCTCCTCTTTTTAACCCCTACACATGGTAGTGGTTAACACTTTGGGTTTCAATAAATAACTTCTATGTAAGTGGTTTTCAGATTTGTATTATAAATTGTATATTGTAAACATCTTCATGCAAGTCTTTCTGGATGCCAACAACACTTCTTCAGACCATCTAAAGAGTCAGGTTGCAAGATGTGGAAAAGGCAGACTCAAATGGAAAGTACCAGTCTCCTGCAAGGAAAAGTCTGAACTGACAGGGAAAAAAGCCCCCAGAAATCTTAGAAACTACAGTTGCACACCAGGGTAGAAACTTCCAAAAGTCCCTCGTCTTACCCTTCCACTGCCCCCTCTATGTTTTACACACACAAGGATAAAGAGAGTCTTTGGGGCTGGGGAGGAGAGTATAAGCTGGTATCTCACCCTATAAACAGGGTCTGTTCCTGAGACTTCCCACAGCTCAGCATACTGATGTAACGAAGAGCTGTCCCAAAGACAGGAAAATTCTTCCTCTTTCTTCCCTCTCCTATAATCCAGTATACATTTGCCATGATTTACATATTTGTATATTCATATGTATTAGCAGTATTTACACATAATGTTTAGCATCTACACGGAATCACACACTTTGCTGTGTGAGACAGCTTCTAGACTTGTTCCACCTGTATAAAATGTGTCTGATACTCACAGGGTACTGCAGAGGTTCCACAGCTTTGCAAGCACAAGAGTCTGTCACCAAACCAACCAACCAACCTGTTTCTTTCCCATTATTCATGAACAAGCAGGTCTTTTTTTTTTTTTTTTTTTTTTCTTCTGACCTGCTAATGCAATTTGGGTTTTACTGTGGTTACGCTAAGGAATGCATGCTGGCTCCTTGGAAGGACAAGTCAGTGGGAACTGTAACACTGCCTCAACTGCTCCATGGCAGGAAAATGCAGGGGAGAAGCTCCCCCGAGAGCTGCAAGCACACGCCAGCTTGCACGGGTCCAGGAGACACACTGGCTCCGAGGGCTTCAGACGGTGGTGACAGCCTAGCGTCTTCACAGCACGCAGGAGTCTGTGGAAACACAGTCTGTAAATACACAGCCGTTACCGCTCCTGGGGCACTGGTCCTAGGCTCTTCCACAGGAGAAGCAGGAACAGGCTGCTGGCGGGCAGAGGGGATTTGGGCAGCTGGGGGCAGTGGGAGGATGAGGATGCACAGTTACCCGCTGGACAGTCCGCAGCTGGCTGTGTTGGTCATTTACAACCTAATCCAGATGACAGCAAGTGACCTAAAAGAGCTGATCGACTTTATCACTCCTTTGCAAGACCTCAAATAGCTAATTTTTAGAGTGCTTTTCTGCCTTTATTTTTCCAGAGAGATAAAAATAACAAAACCAGCCATAAAACCAGATACCATTGTATTTATCTTTCTGATATGTAGTAATAGACAATGAGGAGGCAATCGGGGCAATTCTCCTGGATCTCGGCAGAACATTTGCTCATGCACATTACCAGCTGTTTTATCTCTAATTAAAAAGATCTGGAGTTGGCTACGCTGCAGCTAGATATGATTACTGTTTAGTACCTAACAGTCTGTTTTAATCCGTGCGTGAGCAGTTTTTTCCCCTGAATTAGTGGTGATGGATGGAGAAATAAAAAAAGGCCAGTATTCGCTAATGATTACCTACCATTTGTTAAGTACGTATGTTGCTGATGACAATGCAGTATGTACGCTTGATTCTGAAATATTGCTATAGGCCAAAGATCTACAGAAGTGCTTTTATAGACTTCAGAATGGTATTATGGGAGTAAATTACTTATGAATAATAAGAAAACTAACAGCATTATCTGGCATAAATAAGAAAGTTCACCATCTGGTGTTTTTAAAATTAAAACCTTTGATCGTAATTACTTAGAATGCAACAAGAGTTCCCAAAATTTGGATTTTTGGCATGATGCTCTCTAGAAATTTAGCACTCACATAAGTAATTAAGACTATAAATCTTACACTGGTTTGATTACGAACGATGAATCATTGTCTCACAATTACAGCAGGAGAAGAGGCTGCCAGACGTCCATTTATCGATATATGCTTACAGATCACTGGTTTAGGGCAATCCTTAGTAAAGTGTTATAACAATGTAAAAGGAGATTTCATGATTTGCTCTAGAAGCATAAATTATGATCATTGTTATTGTTTTCCTGGCGCCTGAAGATGGATTTGGGATTGGACATTTAACTGATGTAATCTAAGATTAAGCAGCAGAGCTCTTTTTGGAGCCTCTAGCCTGCAGAAATAGTCTAGCTGGAGTTATTAAAGTCCTTGTACACTCAGAGCAAGATTTTTGCCCTTAGTGTAGCTCGCTGTGTTTATTATATGCAATGTCTGAAACAGGTTTTCAATGTAATATAGCGCACAACCTGAATAGAGAAAGAAGCAGCATCAAGTCCTCCAAAATCCTTAAACCAGAGAGAATTCCTTAGAGCAAGCTGTCTGGACCCAGATTTTTTAAAGTGTTTAGGCACTGCTGTACTCCATTTATTTTATTTTTTTCAACATCTGAATAGACAAACAGTCACTGAACCTGGATAATCTTTCAGATTAGGGCCCTGTTATGTTTTGAACTCTTGTGCTAAAATCTGCACTAGTATTTGGTTACATGTTCATTGTGGTTTGAAATGTGGTGTGTGCATTTATCAAGCACGCACATAGTCATCAGGCTTTGGGACAGATAATAAGCATTTCTAATTTCTGGTTTTATGGGCTTTTTATCAATCACGGGCATTATTTTCACGTTTTCAAGGGCAAGCTCACCTTTTTGAGAAGTTTCCCTTAGGGTGATAATTATTCCGGCAACAAGTACAACATTCTCCTTGTGGTTTCACAGTACCCCACAGAGCAGACAACAGCCAATTTCACGTGCAGCAAAAATAAGCAAGAAGCACGTACTCACCCACTTGCCTGTGTTGGGATAGTCATGCTCTGGATCAAAAAGGTGTTGGTGCAGCTGGTATTCTCTGCTGAATTCTGCCGTGTCTGGGGTGTTTTCTAGACACCCATCATCAACTGCAAAAGTATGTTAGAAAGCCCTGAGTGCTTAGTAGCTTTGAAACACACAATACGTGCCACATTAATCAGCAAACTTCTTAAATGCAATTATGCAATTTTAAAAAACAAAAAACATCTAAAGAACTGGATGACTGGAAAATATCAGGTATTTTTTTGTTTGAAAGGAGTTTGTCAGGATATATTTAAATTTAAAAAAACCCAAAACACAACTTAATGAAACTTCAAACCAGAATTATTTTCCAAGCTCTCCCCCTCTTTTTTGTTTTCCTTTTAAATTAGTGATTGAGCTTGATTTTACATAGAACTGCATGTTATTCTGTTTCAGAAGGATCCTCTTTCATTTTTAAATGCTCACGGGAAAGTGCAGAAATTGTTTAGGCAATACTTTTGAAGCTCATGGTAAAATGATGCTGTGAGCAAGGACACAATTTCCTTCACTGACAAGCTCTTCATGGAACTCCATTTCTGGTTTGCTACTTTGTTCAAAATGGCTAAAAATCATTTACATATCCGATCTCATAAAAATGCAATGTGGCAGAAGTTTTATGCTGAAGACGTCTCTGCAGATCAGTAACTAATCTGATGGGTCCAGAAACATCATTTAATCACAATGGATGGTTTTGCAGAGTGTCATATCAAGGATAATAGCATTTTAAAACTCAGGTTATGGACTTGTTACCAAAATAAGACATCTTTACATTGAACAAAGATTCAGCAGCTTGAGGCCAGAGTAGCTCTTTGGATAGTCTGCTCCTGGAGCTCCCTCTTCTCTGTCAGCGTGGGGAGCTTGCAGTCCAAGTTCCTCTTAGACATACCCAAGGAGACCCTACCACCCTGGACATGATGCTGGGCATCCAAGCAGCCACCTCTGCCAGAACACTGGCACTCCAGAGGACACACCTGTAGACCCTCCCTTCTGTCTTTCTTTGATCATCATGTAAAAAGATTTGCAGATGGATTATATTTTTCCCTAACATGCGGGCAACAGTAAAGACTCGACTTAAAAAATGAGTAGATTCAATGACCTGAAGAGGCTATTCTAAGTTGAAAAGATGCTGCTTTCTCACTGTTCTCCTTAAAACGAGGAAAAAAATAAAGTTACCAATAGGGAATAGGGGAAAACTAACCATACTGGCTAACTCAGAAACCACTGAAGTTCACTACAAGCACTTAAAAATTATTTTAGTCTCAGCAGGGACAGGGTCATCTCAAGAGAGAAGGAGGTGACAACAAAAATGTGGTAGACCATCTCCGAGTGTCTCTGTCTTTTGGTAGAAAACACAAAAGGCAGCTGGACACACAAGTACCCCCTGCAACCGCTAATCCAAAAGTCTTCAAGCTCAAGTGCTCCAGGCTTACGTATTCCTGCTGTGGAATGTGCATATGTAGACAGTGACTGGAAAAATTGTTTTCCATTAAGCAAATCCACAGACCTGATTGAGGAAGGCCTCTGGTAATTTGTATGCATAATACAGTCACCACTTGAATTTCCATTTAAGGCTCTGAAAAACATTTTACTCTAATCCTAGTAGATACTATCTTCACTCACAGTGTACCTATGACAAGAGCCATTTATCTGAGCCAGGCAGCAATTCCCAAAGAATTCCCCCTGTATTCAGATCTGACTGTATTAGCTTAGCTAACAACTTCTATTTCACCTGAGGAAGAAAAATTGAAGAGATTTTCAAAGGCATTTCTCTGGATGCCAGGTTTTGAATTTATTAATCTAATCACTAACAGAAGTCTAACGGGGAAGCACAGAAGATAGGAAGTCTGTGTGTGTGAGAAAACCTAAACCCATCATTTGCAACCTGTCAGACAACAGCTATATTGAACAAAATGGAAGATTAGAAATTATTTCAGAAGAGATGCAGGCATCAACACCAAATGAGCTGTAATAGAAAACAGTAAGGGAGGACTATTTGAAATTTTGTCATATTTTTGAATGAAATGTAAAAACACTGTTTGCAAAACTTCTCATGACAAATATTTATTTTTTGATCAATTCTAAGCTAGTTAGAACATTTTTTAATAATAATACAGACAACTGTTTTGCATTATCCAAATAACATAAAAGAAGATTAAACAGAAAAGATTTTTGAAAAGATCTCTTAGCTCACAAATAAAAAATGAGAGAAAAATAGAGTACTCATTCCTAGTTCCAGCTCCCAAGGCAGCCAATGGGTGTTTTACTACTACTTTCAGTACTGGAAGCCATTCCTTGGCTCAAATAACAGGAAAAAGATCAATTCTCTTAAGGTATGTCTATATCATCCGCATGCAGCGCTGCTTTAGAGATCCCTCAGCACCAGCTCCCCCCCGCCCCAGCCCCGGCTTGGTACATGGGTGGCTGCAAGCCAAGGGGTGCACCAGGTGTCCAGGGGCAGCACCACTCTGGCACTCTGAGGCTGCTCCGCTCCTCGGCCGGCGTGAGCCTGTGTGCAGCGTGCTGGGGTACGTCCACGTCGTTCTCCATTTCTTGGCACGGTTGCACCCTCAGTGAGCTATAAAGCCACGTGGACTGGAGCCAAGGTATCTTAAATATTGACTCATGGTCTGGGTTGGAGATCAGGGCAGACAGTTTCATTCCTCTTGGCACAATGAAAGTCTCTAAAATAAGGGTAAATCTCATCTGTACAGAATGATAACTTTTTTCAGGGGCCAGCCTAAAAATGAACTCCCTCAGGAACAAGACGCTATCATAAATCTCACTGTCTTCTACTCCAAGGTCAAGATGATTTCTTCCACCTGACCTTCTCTAGCAGTCATATAGCAATACAGAAGGTGCACATATCAAAAAAAAAAAAAAAGCTCATCTAAACCACCTGATTGCTCAACAGTTCTGCTCCTGGGGTACAGAATGCAAAAACACACCCGCTGCAGCACTGAAAGATGTACAGCAAAGACAGAGATGTGAAGGTTACAGCAGAATTACCTGTTTTTCCAATCGGGCAGGGATTTGGAGGGTCAGGATATCCTTGATCTTCACTGAAATCCTTTGGCACGTTATCTCCTGTCAGCTCAGCCACGATGTTTGGGATATTGCCATAAGGACCCAAGTGCTGGAGACCCTCATGCGCACCACCTAGCAAAGACGATTTACACACACTGTCTATTTACAAGAATAAAAGTGTAAGTGCTTTAGTTGCCTCAAGTAATCCAGACTCAGATTTAAAAAATATATAATTGCTATAGAGACAGATCCAAGTTTAGATTCCAAACATCTCCTTTAGAAACATAACCCTGTGACCTAAATCAAATAACTTAGGTAATGAAAAAGGAAACAAAATCAGCCACTTATTATTAATCTCAGGTTGTTTTCTCCCTTAACTATGTACATTATAGGTAAGAAAATGCAAAGAAAACCAAACATGAGACAGTAATGGAACCTAATACATTTACTGCACAATCATCTTCAGTCGCTGATCCTGTTACTGTTCATTGTAGCAACTAATAATTGAAGAAGATATGGCAAGACAGCATCATGGCAAGAAGACAAAGTCAATGACACTAGAAAGAAATAATACTATCTGCACAGCCCAGAAATACATTGATAAAGTCATGTGAGTGGACCCAAGATACAATAGAAAATTTGGTTGTATACAGCTAGGAAAATTATTTTTAAATCAAACCATTAAATGCAAATTTGAGTTTCCTGCAGTAATGGTGAAAAGTGATTAAGAGTCCGTGTTGTTGATGGGGATTCTTGTGCCTGTACACCTACACAGTAGTCACTATGGTTATGAAACATCACATTCAGTGACTTTTACACCTTTACTGAACAGATCAGTTCTAGATGCAGGCTTTCATACTGCCCTGTGGGCTGGAGCACCACCACTGCAGGGTTACAACAGCAGTGTGCAGCAGGTTTTATAACTCGGTGGCAGAGGACGCTATGATGGGCTTCCTCTTCTTGGGCAAACGCACAGAGAAGTGGTGTGCCACAGCATCTCAACTCGTGTGCCTTGCCTCTGACAAGTAGAGTCTTCCACTGAAGGTTTGGGAACCAAGCTCAGGCCATTCTCTGTATGCCTCTCTACAAATATTTATCTGCTTCAGATCTTTTCTGCAGGCATTACTGGCCAAATGCATCTACAGGATAAATCCCAGCTGCTTGTGGAGTTTTGTAAATACTCTTGTACCGCACTCTTCTGAATTTCAGACAAATAAAATCATAATTTCAAGCATGCTCTTTTTCCCTGCCGTAAGACAGCCACCACACACACTGCAGCAACAGCTGCAGTTATTGAGTACTGAAATGGTTGTGTGACAGCAGAGCAATATTTTTTTAAAACCCTATATAATGAGGGATAACAACATACAGTCAATGTATGAATTCCACTAACAATGAATGAAAGGAAAAGGAATTTGAATGATTGGAAAATGCCAGTTAACAAGTGAATGCAGATATGACTGTTCAGGTAAATAGCACCACATTATCACCAAATGGTCTGATTTTCCATTTCTATAATTTTCATAGATCCAAAAGATTGGAATAAAGCTTCTGAACATGAAAGCTGCTCCGGAAGAATCATTCAAGTACTCCTGTCCCAACTTACAACAAATACTACCAGCCTAAATAATCTTTTATGCAGCTAACACAATCACTTTCAAAAATTGCTAACATAAGGCAGTCTTGACAAATTTCATATACATTTCTACATTTAGAAGTGGTAGTTGAGTCAAATGTCTATATTTTGCAAATAATCAGTTGGAAGCTGGCATTATAGTACCAGAAACAAGTTAGTCGATAAGCATAAATATTTCAATTTTATTTGCACAGTGGACTAAAATCTAATCAACATGATAATTTCCCCCCTTAAGTACAAGTTTCTTATTCTGTAACACAATGTTGAAGGAAAATTTTACAGATATGTAACAAACATAAAAGTAGCCCTATAAAAAATTTGCATCTGTGTTATATGAGGTTTTCCCTTGCAGCTGACCATAAGACCTGGTACTAAAACCAGAATAGTGTTATACACACCATGAGCTTTATTGTATATCTACAGTCCATAGTCAACACAAGGATGATGCTTGTAAGAACTGTACAGATTCACAATAATGCTATGGTGATGAGGTTAACAATATGTATAACATACATTTAATCTAATGTCATTTAATCTAACATCTAATGTATAGCATAAAAGATTTCTTTTGTACTGATCTCTGTCACACGAAGATTGATTGCATATATGTATTTAAAAGCATCAGGTTATGATTCTGCTGTAAACTACAGAACCACATAATCAATAGATGTTTGAACATCCTGCATACAGTGTGGTTCACTATGGGACAATCCATCAGATAGAAGCATATCTACGCCTGTATGTGGTGCAGACCACTTGGCACCAAAGCTCCATCCATAAAGAAAACAGAGGTACTTAGCAGGCTCCAGTGTGCTATATATACATGTAAGTTTAAACCAACTGCCAAGAATTCGCTTGACTGAGTACAATCTTTTTATATTAATATAAAGGGTTGTTTCCTTTAGGTATAAATGTCCAGGATCATTTAAGGGTTTTTCCTTTCTTTCCAAAATAGCTGGAGACAATAGCACCTGCTCTGGTGCCATAATTTAGCACACTTGAGTGATTTAATAATGTCAGCAAAGCTCATTCCTTATAAACTCTGATAAATAATGCACTCAGTAAAGACTGCAATAATAAAAATGAAATGCTATGAATATACCAGGTAGAGGTATTACGTACAGTAATTCACAAGCTGCGTTAGTTTTGGTATTATAACATTACTGATTTGAAGAAACATATTGGGATTAAATACACTGCAGCTACCAAGTCAAAATATTGATACAAACATATACAGTCAGCTACAAAAATAGCACAATATGGGTCTCTTGAACCTTGAGACAGAGACTGAAAGTAAAAAAGACAAGACTACTAAATATCAAGAAACTTTTCATAATTTCCTATCCAAGGGAAGCATGAGAAACCAAGCATGAGAAACACCACTGTTAAATTACTTGTAACTGGACTAGCAAAAATCCAGAAGAATAGTACAGAGAACACCTTTGTACTGAGAAAGGATGGACTACATAAATTATGTTTTTCCCATCTCTCCTTACTTGTATAAACTGGTGTTTGTGGGCCACATACTAGTAGAAAACCCCACCTCTAGCACAATCACCTCCTTTTCACATGCAGAATTTCTGTGTAAGTGTACAGTTATTTTACATCCCTACAGGATAAACCAGAAATTTAGGTCTTTTGGACTGAGGTCAGTATTGTCATAAACAAGCTTTGGATTTCATTTAAAAAGTATGCATATATGTAACCATCTTCTGGCACTGGCCTTGAACTGTTGCAGGATGGAAAACAAAAATGGAACAATGCCTCTCACCCTTCCTATGATTCTGGAAAAGTCATAGAATCATTTAGGTTGGAAAAGACCTTTAAGAACATCAAGTCCAACCATTAACCCAGGACTGCCCAGTCCACCACTAAACCATGTCCCTAAGCACCACATCTATGCGTTTTTTAAACACCTCCAGGGATGGTGATCCCACCACCTCCCTGGGCAGCCTGTTCCAATGCTTGACCACCCTTTCAGTGAAGAATTTTTTCGTAATATCCAATGTAAACCTCCCCTGGCACAACTTGAGGCTGTTTCCTCTTGTCCTGTCGCTTGTTGTCTGGGCGAAGAGACCGACCCCCACCTGCCTACAGCCTCCTCTCAGGCAGTTGCAGAGAGCGATAAGGTCCCCCCTCAGCCGCCTCCTCTCCAGGCTAAACAACCCCAGTTCCCTCAGCTGCTCCTCATAACGCTTGTGCTCCAGACCCTTCACCAGCTCCACTGCCCTTCTGGGGACACACTCCAGCACCTCTACGTCCCTCCTGAAGTGAGGGGCCCAACACTGAACACAACATTTGAGCTGTGGCCTCACCAGTGCCCAGTACAGGGGGACAATAACCTCCCTAGTCCTGCTGGCCACCCTGTTTTGGATACAAGCCAGGATGCTGGTGGCCTTCTTGGCCACCTGGGCACACTGCTGGCTCATGTTCAGCCGGCTGTCAACCAGCACCCCCAGGTCCTTTCCCACCAGGCACTTTCCAGCCACTCTGCCCCAGCCTGTAGCGCTGCGTGGGGCTGTTGTGACCCAAGCGCAGGACCCAGCACTGAGCCTTGTTGAACCTGGTACAACCGGCCTCGGCCCATCGGTCCAGCCTGTCCTTTAATTATCTCACCAACTGCTGGTATCAGCTCAATTAGAGATACCCGGGATGACTAAAAATTTGAAGTACACACATTTTAGCTCTTTTTTTTTTACAAGCAATAATATCTCTATGGGTGGGAAGACAACAGGACAACTCCATTCTTGGAGGAGGGGAAAAAAAAAGAAAAAGGAAAGGAAAACACAAAGAGCAACTAGTTTCCTGCCAGTATTGAATATTCCCCTGGTCAAACACATCCAATGGAAATGCTGTTAGCCCACTGAAGTTCTAGTCGCTGCGACCCACCTATTGGCAGTGTAAAGCACAACTGAAACAAACCTGCTCTCAGAAGCAATCTTCCACATCAAATACAAAGAGGCAACGCTACCCCATGGAAGATTCATTTCAAGAAAGTCGGTGAGAATGGATTTTCAAAGGTGTAAAATGATTGCAGAGCATTTAAAGACAAATAAAGGGACAAATTTGCCTTTCAGTCTCATTGGAACAGTTTCCCACATCACGGTGTAGGTAGGGTTACCCCACTTCCAGAAAAGAGGCGGTTTGGCCAATCTTAGCAAGGAGATACAAAACAGAACTGATCATGAGTATCTGCTGTGAGTAAATAAATCCCAGATCCCAAATTAAAGCCCTTTATTTGAGAGTCATGCTAGATGCCCTAGTTTTCATATTTTTACTCTTAAGCATCATGAAGCAGATTCTTAATGTGTCCAAGCCCTTCCCAGACACAGAGGAATACTCCCCCTAAGTAAGAATTGCACGACTTAAGATCTTGGAGCTGTACAAACTCCAAGCAAATACGAGCTGCAAGGGAAGCCTGGTATGCCTTATCCCATTTGTGGAAAGATTCCCAAGGGAGTAATTAGGTATTATGCAGAGATGCAACACCATCTTTGCTACTTTGTAAAATCTTTTGTTAACCTAGACTATTAGTTCTTATCACTGGGAAAAATCCTCAAAATCATTTCCAGTGTGTCCTCTCTGATACAGACATAGCTCTTTTTCCTCTCACCATGACAGCTCTCCATACTATCCTGCACTTCCATCCCCAGTCATCTTGCCATATCTGCCTTTGCTGCGTCATTGTCATAATCAAAAGTGATGTCTCATCACTAATCAAAGGCAAGTTTGGCAGAATGCTTTCTGGTATTCTTGTATCTTAAAATGGGACACCATCCACTAACTTCCTTTTTATTTTCTTTTATTATCTGCAAGACTACTCACCATGTAATCCAATTAATTCAAACTGTCCAAAAAATCCTGAATGCAAACAATGCATTTTCATTTTGCTTACCCTTTCTCCAAGATCACTAAAAGCTTCACAGTCCCAGTGCCACTTCCCCCCATGCATCTACAGCTAGCTTCATCCTAGAGAGTCCTATCCTGGTTGCTGAGACTGGCTAATATCAGGAAATTAGCTTCTATTCCACAGAAGCTGCTAAATAAGAGAATAGGGAAGGAGAAGGAGCATAGGAGAACCACAAACGGAAAAATGGAAACCTAGCCAACTTCCTTAACCATTCCAAAGCATACCTCAGGAAACCCAAGAAAACTACATCTATACATACTCAAGCATCCCATATTCCAGAGTCAGCTTGTCTTCTCCTTTATGACACAAAGTTTCTTAAAACTATAAAGATTAATTTTCTTTTTCTCTGCAGAGGGACAAATTCCTTTCATGTATTTTCTAAAGCCTTAAGCACACACATCACACAATTACTGACCTTGCTTTCAGTGAATAATTCCACTTTATCCCATATTTTAATTATAAACAGTACAAATATTTATGATATGAAACACTTTTATTGTGAAATGGTTAGGATCAAAGTAATGCTCACGCCTCTCACAATAAATCTGTAACAGTAGCTTATATGTCATTATCCAAATTGCATGCACAATAAAAAAAATCCAGCAGCTCGCTTGCTGAGAGCACAAAAGCAATCTCTTATGCCTACCTTGGTTGAACAGTCTTCCAAGGGACTATATTAATTTGCCCTTCGGTCTGAGCAGAAAGCTTTTGGACTTTACCATGTGAGTAAGTTTACCCTTTTCACAAACACAGCACAGCCTGCAGCACCCAGCAACAGGGCCCCTCCGCCACGCTGCCTTCTGCCCCACCAGCACATTACCACAGCTACCAAGCATCAGCAGGGTCCAGGGAAAGCACATCCAGCAAACACACACCTGTAGCTGCCATAACATCACCTTCCTAATGACCACATGTGCCGCGCATGGCTCTGTGAAACAAGGACACAAAAGGCAGCCAGTGACCTACTTATCCCATGAGGGATGGGACACTATTTCAATCCTATAAATGTAAATGTGCCAAGGAAAGACTGAAGCACTTTATTCACTGGCACTGACACAAGCTGCATGAGAAGCCAAGGTGCTCCACCACTGTCAACGCACTCCTGTAATGCAAAGCATGGAGGCACCAGAATTGTGCAGAATGGGACCATGTTTTCTGCCTACTGCTTCACTGAACTTCACAAAGTTTTGCTGTTCCTTTCCCTGTTCGTATTCATTCAACTCCGTTTCCCCGCGCCCCCCCCCCCCTCCTCCAGATGGCTCAAAGTCCCAGCTGGTTCTTCAACAGACACATGTCCACCTGACAGCTGCCACTAGGGCAGATCTTCTAACCCCCCAAACAACCGGTGAACAATCCCACTGCGGGGCCACAAGGCTCGCAAGTCTCTGCTTTGGTGAGCGAGTATAACCTCACAACTCCAACAGCAGAACCCTTCCTATTCAAAACTTCTGCCAGCCATGGCCCAAGTCAAGACAAGGTTTCTTCTGCACTTGAACAAAAGCGCTGGCACACAATGAAGATGCAAGAGAGCAGTGAGATGAAGAGCTCTGCCAGGTAAGACCAGGCCTGGTGCTGGTCTCTGGCACTGCAAGAGGGACTTGGGCCAGCTAACTGGATGTACTAAAGCATCTCACGGGGAGAAACCAGCTTCTTCTTCCCTCCTGTTCAGCAGCTGAGAACATTCCTCTTCTCATTCATCCCTGCAGCAGCTGTGAGGGCACTGCTGAGAGCACGCACGAAGGGAAGCACGAAGAGCATAGCTCTGGAAACCTCTGGAGCATGCCAGAGATCCCACCTCCTGCACGCAACACAACCATGAGAAGCAAGAATCTCTTCCTTGTCTAGACTTCTAAAATATCTTTTCATAGAACCAAATAAATTAAAAAAGCTTTTCTTACTGCAGTTAATTTAAAATTCAGATGGGAGCAGGGGAAATGCATGTGATTTTGAGAACAATTACAAAAAGGTATAAAACCTGACTAATGTGGCCAAGGATTTATTTTATGCATGTGAAAGACAAGCAGGGGAAAAAAATCTTTGAAAAGAAGAGCTCATCATAATTTGGCTGATCTTCACTGACAGATTTTTAAATACTTATGGACCATACTCCATTGCTAGATAAAATTCTACAGTTTCATATTAAATTACTATATACCATCTGCCAACACTATAAAACAGAAGTACTATAAAGCACCAGAAATACAGAAGCTATCATATTCCCTCTCCTCCTCAGGTTTTTTACTTCTCTTATTGAATTATTTCCCTCTAATAACATGTACCAAAAAAAATAGTTGTAGCTACCAGTCCCATTCTAATTAATTACATACCTTTAGGTACGTAAGAATCAACTTAATTCTAAATCTCCACAGGCCCGCCACCCTTCTTCCCTGAAAGAGTCCCATCTCAAACGGCTTTCTCCTTTGGTGGCACCTTTTAAAGATGACTTTGTGAACAGCAGCAGTAGTCTACACCACATAACAGTGGTGAGTGGGAGGTCTTAAGAACCAGTCACTTTATCTTCTTGGTTCCTCAGAAGACCCATGTGCCAACCGCGCTCCCTCCCACAGCCACGAGAAGACTGCTAAACGCCCGCTGTTTCAAGAAAAGGTTCAAAGCCTCAAATCTAAATAGGTCCCTTAGTCAGACCCACATGCAAATAACACAGATCTAGAGAGAAACAGCGATTAATACACTTTTCTTCTTGCATTCCCCAATGACTGACTTCTCTTGAGGAGCACACTCTTGAGAATTTTCCCCGCCTCTCCCCAGATGCACCGAGGAGATGGGGTGGTGCCTGCACACCTCCCGCCACACTGGGGCATCGAGGGAGGGCAGCTCCCAAAATTCCGAACTGGCAGAGCCTACCGTGATAACATCCACAGCCTTGCTGGATCTTGCCCTGCCTTCTCAAGAGGGAAAGCTGTCAAACACATTGAGATAACATGATAGCACCTTCACATCGCAATGCAAACACCAACTTTGCTTTCTTATTATTCACTGCTTGTCATTGCTTATAAACTCACGTGGAAGCAAGGATAGTATGGGCCAAATCTTCAAACACTTGTCTTCATTAAAGAACAAATAAAGTCATACCACCTCATTATTTTCTGTTTATGGAATTACAGGTGTAACCATTTTACATGCCATTTCTTCGCTGACCTGTGCCATAGCACTTAAAGAAAATCCACTGTAAACCACCGCTGTCATTTGGCAGTCTCATTAGCTTTTAAGTTCAGAAATTAGCATCCTGAATTGCCTCTCTTATGATATGTACCACTGCCTGATACTCAAGTTCTTGTTATGTTTTGACATTACAATTTGAGGAATAAAATACAAAGAAAATGACAGGTATTTTTAGTCCAATCTACAAATCCAGATGCCTACCATATTAATGTATTAAAAAAAAAGTAGCTTTACCATTTTCATTTTATGTGACAAATTTGAGATGTCTGTATTAAATTTTGAAATCGTATTTCCTGGGCCATTTCAGTAATTTGCAAAAAAAACCACCCTGAAAGCAGAGACTAGTAGAGTGATGTTGGGGTTTGATCTTGTTTGTTAAATGTCAGGCCCATAAACCAGTGTTCGATTAAAGTCACGCATGCTTCAGCAAAAGCAGTCCCAATGTGAACGCAACTTCATGTCTTAACTGCAGCGGGACTTTCTCAATGGAACTGGTATAATAATCCAAATCCCAGGTGACTGTGTGGTCTCTTTGCAGTAAGGTGACACCACAGAGCGGCAGAATTGGCTGTGGGAGGTCTGCTCCAGCCCAGCGGCACACTGCCAGCCCCGTGACTCCTGCACTGCTGCCCCAGGACACGGCCACAGAGGATGTAAACTAGAGCAGAGAGGACACAGCCATCACATCGCCACATTTGCTGACCCCCAGATATCATATCCCCACGTGTCAACGGTTATTACTTCTAGTCACCCAAGGAAGTCCAAATATAAGCACAGCACGCACCAGCCCAAAAGCAAATGAGTGCAAAGGTAATTTCTGGTTTCACTGAGTGCATTCAGAAGCAAAAGTTTTGGCAACTTTCTGATAAGAAGATCTCACTGTCCTTGTAGGAAACAAGTAGTAGTCTTGCAGGTATGTTACAAGCCAGACAGCAAGGTAATCCAGCACTGTCTGTCTTGGTTTTCATGTTAGGAAAATGTAAACAAAACAGACATTATTAACATGCATGAGCAACCTGCATAATTTTACAGACAGCAGATTTCATGCAAAGTGCTATTTGTACAGTCTGTGCTGACAAGTCATTAACTACCAGTTGTTAGAAATATTAGCATAAAATGTTCAAGACTTGTGAGTTTTATCATCTCAATCAGGAAAACAGTAAATACTTTTTTCTAAAACAATAACCAGGTGTTTATTTCCTTTCAAAATAATCAAATAAACCCCAGCCTTTTCTCAGTAGCTATAAGCAGGAGAGTCAAAAGCCTCCCAAAGAGGCATTGTATTTTCTTATTCCTACAAACGATCAGGATTTAAGAGACATCATTTAATGTTGTCACTGAGATTGACAGCATTACAGCTCTTTTGCAGTTTGAAAACTTCAGACTCTGGGCTGTCCTGCCAGCACCTTCATCAACCATCATCTTCTCTGCAGTGTTTTTAAGAAATAAAAAAAAAAACCAACCAAATCAAACACAAACCAACCACCCAAGAGGCTTTCTTTTGTACTGAATTGCACAGGAGGCAATGAAAATGTAGAGACTGTATTGGCAAAATGAAAATAGGACTTCGCACTTTCCATTACGAAGTGCTATGAACTACCCGAGCTGAGCTACTGGTGCCCCCGTGTGTTTAAGTGAGATTTTACTGTTCTCTGATGCATGGTATCATAGTCCTGAAATTTGCATTATACACATATTGCCTTCCCCTCCCCCCCAAAAAAACCTTAAATATTGGCACAAACTTATAAACATGCAAGGAAAGAAAAAGAAAAAAAACAAAACAAAACCCACATGTGGTCTCTTTACTTTGTAAACTCCCTGCCAGGCAAAAAAAATAACTTCTATGTTTTTGAAATGTTGAAGGTATTTATTTATTTTACTCTTTTGTTTTCTATTAACATAGCTACAGCCTCCTTGTCTACAGAAAACCTGAATACAACCCAGTGGTGCTTGTATAGTATTTTAGTGATAAACCTAAATAGCAACTACAGAGACACAGCCACTCATTAAAAAGTCCTCTTTTGCTTTTCTATGGTTTTTTCCCCTCTTTTTGTAGGTACTGCTAAGTGACTCCAATATGGTTTTCTGAAATGATAAATTAACAAGGAGAGCGAATATTATTAGAGAAATTAAAGTAGTTAATATGGGTTTATTACTTTCAGGAATCAGGGGATGTGCAGAAAGAAAATCTATTAAGTGGTCAGCAAAAAACAGCTGCTCCGAAGATACCACCTTGGGTGTTAAAAACATCTTTGCTTGACACTCATCACGCAGGATCTGTTTGGTTTCTGCCTTGCTGACACGCCATGCACCATCTGCCAGCTGCGGTATACAAGTACAGGGAACCAGCCAGCAAATTCCCATTTTTGTGACGTATTTATCCTGTGAGCTGCTCCCACCCCACTACCAGAGCCCTAGCGAAGGAGGATTACTCACACTGCCTCCGCACCTCCCCGCGGGCTTCGGGCAGGGCAGCCATCCTCCCCAGGCGGCTCTGCCACCACGGGAGAAAAGCCATCGCTCCCACAGTCCTCTGGATCCCTGAGCTGTCCTTGGATTACACACAGCATGAACTTCATTGTAACTTCCTGGCAGACTAAACTCTTTTATCAGGCATTTTCCAGACTTTACTACTATTTTAGCAGCTTGACCTGAGGTAACAGGTAAATTGACAAATGCAAAGGGAAGGAAAAGAAAAAAAGCAACCCATGTATTTATAGATTTCAACATAAGAAAAGGCAGTAACTTCTTTCGATTAACAAACTGTACTTTTTTTCCTGTCCATCAACAAGAAAACCATCGGGTCACTTAGGAAAGAGAAAACATGTTGCTAAATGTATTTTCTGAAAACTGTCCACCTTTTGGTTGTCTTTGGTACAGAGCAAGTTTGTGAGTTCACTTACTACAGCCAAAGCAGCCCTAAGCTGCTTTTTGGGTTTTGGGTGGGGGTTTTTTTGGGGGTGGGTGGGGTGGTATGCATGTGTGTGTGTGGAAGCACGTGGGGAGAGACCACGTATAGTTCCTTGCAACACATCCACCTTCTGGGTTTTAGCATTTTTAAGTCAAAATACGACAATGAACACCAGAAAAAATGTAGATAGCAAAGATGGAAAATGGGCATAATTAGGATATCTACTTACGAACTAGCCTCAATAGTCTTTCAGTTACATATAACATTACTGAGATCCTAATTCAGCTGGAAAAGGTTATTATAATAATCACTCAAATTTGCAAACACTTCATTACAATCAGGCTGCTAGTATAAACTTGTCTATATTATGGCAGCCTCAGTTTTTTTCCAAATTCCAAAGCCACAGAAATTAATTTTTCCTGACAGCACCTCATTTGCAAGTGTACATATATAATGGGTGAAAACTTGGCCTTTTGAAAATCATTGGTACTTCTGGAATCCTGGCTCGGCTGAAGCTGATGGCATCCACAGCTATCAACACTGCTGCAGGTCTACACTGCTGGGGCAGTTTCTGACAAAAACATTTTGTCAAGTAAGACAATTTTCTAGTAGGAAAATATTAAAGTTACTAAGCTCCAACTGATACAGCTTTTTCTGCTGAGATGCAGTATCTGGTCAAAATGAGAAACAGACACACTCCAGAACAGTCAGTGGGTTGATGATGAAGATGGTGGCATGGGATGAACCAGGCTTTCAGCTGTCTATGTCGGTCACTGCAACCTACAGTCTGAAAAATGGCTGGAAGTCAACACTCCGGCAGCTCAGAACTTCTCATAAATAATAAGAGTTTCATACCCAATTCTACCCTCCGCTACTGTCAGGCAAAATTTCCCAGCGAAGATAGTTTCTCGGGAGAGTACTTAGTGAATCACCACTTTGCCGTGATGGTATTTAGGATGAACACCCTATTTTGCTGTGACATATTCTAATTATCGTTAAACCTCTTTCTTCCTTTCCCCCTTAGTTTTCCCTTCCATTATCTTGCAGATTCTTTTTAAGCGCTGGCACACAAAATTATTAGCCAGTGATAACAGTGTAACTGCATGGTGGAACATCCATTGCTGAATCCTTCAGGATCTGAAACCTTGTACTGATGTACTCTAAAAACACATGCAGTTGTTTTTTCTATAGCTCAACCATAAATTACTTACGATCCACATGGATACCACTGGGAACACCAGCCACAAGTCCTCTCTCAATCCCCCCTCAACAGTCCTGTCAGGCAACGCCTGTGCTACAGGCACAGGGTTTTTTGCTTAAACATCACAACCCATGACACTGCTTCTTGTGCTGCTCGGTTCACCTCCTCGAGCATTGGCCAAGAAGTATTCGAGACACCAGCAAGCTGTAAGAGCTCACCGCCACCAGAAACATTCTTCCAGAGAGTCCTGCAGGTCTGTTTAGCAGAGCAGAGACTGGAGCTTTCTCCTCTGAGGAAATTCTCTTTCTGCATCACATGACAGTATTTCACAAAATATGTGTGTAAGCTCCAGCCTGCCCCCTCCCCCAAATCACAAAAAAAAACGTGTTCAGAAAGGTCACAGTATTTTTACTACACTGAGCACGACACTTCATCAGCCCATAACAGGTCAATGCCTCGCGCAAATGCCTCCTGTCCTCATTCCTCACCAGAGGACAAGGTCCTTGCCTGAATCCAGTTTCTATTGTGTTTTGCCCAGAAAACACTGTTTGACTGGAGCGACTGGGAGGTCAGGAGTGTCAGTCCCCTGGCAATAACCGAGTAGTGGGCAGACTGTGGGGAAAATGGTAAAAACTGCAGTTTTTCAGGCAGACGCCATCTGTGGAAGTATTCTGTATGAGAACCTCTTACAGAACTATATGGTTTTTAATAAATATCTCACCATGACATTTTAGCAGTTCTGTTCCCAAAGTAGACATCTAATAGAAAATCAAACCCATTGCGCAGGTTTTTTCCCCAAATCACGCAAAAATAAAATATCCAAAGAGGATAAAACCAAGCACTGTTAACTGATTAGTAATTTGTATTTTAAACTCTGAAGTCTTTCACAATGTAATAATTAAAATCATTGGTACAGCATGAAACGCAAATTTTTTTGGATTAGCTACCCTGTAATTCATGGTCTATACTTAAAACTCATGGTGAAAATTTACGGAATTATCTGTACTTTTTTAAAAAGCAGTATGAGAAAATATTGTGTAGAATGACGTCAGACCATGTTAATCTTGTAATTGGAATCAACGCTTTCCAAACGCTTTCTTAGATGTTTGACATAAAGCTGTGGTTTGCATGTCTATTTCTACACTGACTGAAAGCATTCACCTCACAAGGCTTTTTTGCTTTTGAAGAAATTTCTCAGGGGGCTGTTAAAAACCCAGATAGACTTGAAAATACAGAAGAGTCATCCTCATCTAATCAAGAAGGGGATGTTAAATATGATAAATAAACCAGATTTATCACCTTTCAGTTTTACTCTCTTATATACTCAGAAGGTATTTTTATTTTTAAAAAGGGGAAAAGGAAAAGAAGGGGAGGGGGGCAGAATAAAATAATTAAAAAAACGGTTTGTCCAACCTGCTTTTTGTGGAAGACTGCATGGATGACTGGAAAACTAGTACTATTCAAGTCTCACAAGCACCAGAAAGTTTTGATACTTAAAAAGAACAGATTCTTAATCTGGTTTTGCTAACACTGTAATTGGAAAGTAATGGCAAACAGCTGAGACACTATTTGTCAGAGATCCAAACTTGCTTATCTTTTCTAAGGTTTAAAAAAAAAAAAAAAAGTCTGGGGGGAAAAGGGATGAAGGTGGAGAGTAAAATTACTCACTTCTGCCAGTCTGTCCCAACTTCACTACATACAGACACTCATAAAGGAGAAGAAAAGGGCACAGACGAAGTTTTACTCCTTAAACCTAACCTCTGCCATTTAAGTTTTCAGAAAAGCATATGTCCATCGAAGTTTCTTTAGAAAATACATAAACTTAGGCCTGCACTTATTTCGTAGTAATGCCTATTCAGCTTTAATCCCCTCCTTAGCCTCCATTAAGGCAACTGTGTCTCTTTAGCTAGGACAGTCTGTAGATCTGAATGGGGACAAAATAAAGGGCACAGACTTACGAACTGTGGAGACTTTCTATGCTGTGTCACATCAGTTTCATTCTGAGAGAAGGGTTGAGAGTTTCTGCTCTGTTTTGATGTTCACACATAAACTATAGCATTTGAAGTTGTATACCTTCAACCTTCTGCTATAATCCCAAAACAAAAGCCAGTTTATTACAATTCAAATAGCAATACATTGCAACATTATCCTAATCCCCTAACATTTGAGCCAGATATTTCAGATGGTTTGCATAGTTATAAGACCAATTCCAAGGAAAATTTACTCACACAGCGTGAGACCAGAAGCACTGGCCAAAAAACCATGAACCTGAGCCCAGAGTATTCATCACAGCAACACAGTATGGAGGTGCTACTTGTGGACACAGAGAGAGGAGCACCTGTGTCCTGCACCTCCAGCAGCTGCAGCCCTGCGCGCTCCAGCACTGGTCCTGTCCCGCAGAGAGCTGCGCAGCGTTCTGCAGCATGCAGGAAGAACCCCCTGTGTAAGGTTTCTCCTTTTACCTCACATGACAGCACAAACATTTGATCTCTTTTGGTCTGCAAATGTTTCTAAAAATCCATGAGATTTGGGCTCTACAGCTCACACTTGTTTCATGTGAAACATGTATGCGATGTATTTATACGCGCTATTGCACAATAATTTAGTAAACTCATTGTTCTGAGGTACTAGAGACCAGGGACTTCTAAAACAACATGACTTTTTCCACAAAGCCTGTACTTTAAAAAACCCCACTACTTCTTCTGCCAAAATCATTACATTAAGGAAGGTAAAAGATGGATGATGATATTAAAACAAAGATGAGGAAACAACATGGTTAAGGCACCCATGATTTTAAGCTCAGGATCTTCTGCATCTATAGGCAAAACAATGATTATTACCAAAGGATACTAATAAATAAATCAATCATAATTCAAAGTAGAAATTGGCTACCTTCAATGCTCTGTGGACCAACTAGATTCATAGCCTGGTGTGCTGGATATTCTACCCGGGGTCTGGCAATGCCCAGTTGCTCCATAACCCCATGGAGGAGCCTCTGTATATCTGCTTCAGACACCCTGTCCGGGGTCCTAGGGCTGTGGCTAAAAGCTGAAGCCAACCCAAACACCAGCAGAAATACCATGTTACAAAGCAAGGCAGTTGTCATGCTGGTAGCCACTTTTATTCTGTGAAAAAGAAAGAAATTTGATTATAAATGACAGTGAGGAAAAAAGTCCAGTTACACATGCTGGAAATAACTCCTATCCTACTACTGCACATCACAGGTTACTACCACGGCTTCTAGGGGCAGCTGGGAATCCAGCCAGCTGGAAACTGGGGGGGCAGGAGGGAGGAGTGGGGCAAAGAGGGTGGATAGGTTCTTCTCCTAGAACATAATATTAAGTAGCAAACTGCAGAAATCTATTTTCTGATTTGCATTTGCCCATAACATTCATTAACAGTCACTGTAAACAAAATGGATCCGCTGTTTCATTTAACAGCAATATATCCTCCCCCCCCTCGCCATTTATTATGCTGTTTTATAAAGCTCTGGGTTCAAAGCAAAGAAGACTTCAGCCAGGAACCATGTTTTCCAATCCCTGTTCTTAATATCGCCTGAGAAATGAATTACCAGAAATTGCTGAACATCCTGCATTATATTTTATCTGTACGTTAAGACAGGAGGCTTCCCACTTCATATGCACCATCTTCCCTACCTGAAGCATGTAAGTTTAATGTGTTTCCTTGAACCCCTTTCACTAAATGGCTGCACACTGTGGTTTAAGGGGACACACACACAGAAAAAAACCCACCCCAAACCCACCAACAAACAAGACACCCAACCAAAACCAAACCAACCAAGCACGGCTTACCGCCCTCTTTGAAAGGATGAATTTTAACCAGAACGCTTGCTCCTTAAAGCTCCTTTTGCCCTCGCATCTGAGAATTAAAATGCTTCCAAACCCTTGAATAAAAAACCCCCTCGACTCCCTGTTGTCGCCTTAAGGCACACGCAGCCTCCCGGCTGCCGCACGGCTGACGCTTAAGGCCGCCCCCCGCCCCGGCCGCCCCCCACAAGGCACCTGAGCGCCTCCGCCTCCTGCAGCCATTTTTGTCTCAGCGCTGGAAACAGCCCG
>JAVJGI010000063.1:55719413-55739880 GCA_035590275.1 Ibycter americanus
ATGGTGTCAAGCCTGTTCTCCCAACCCTCTGGTGCAGCAGGGCTGCAGTCATCTCCCAGCCGCCTTCCACCCGGGCTAGCAAGCGCGGTGGTGCAAGACTCAGCCGCTCGGGTCACTTGGCCATGCTGGGAACAGGCTGAGCCGCTGGCAAGTGCCACATCCCGGCGCTCCGGCTGTGTCCAGCATCCGGGAGCAGCTCCTGTGAAAGCCAGCAAACAGCATGGTCACACCCCTGGGCTTTGGAGGAAGGGGAGGGGGCAGGGGGCAGGCTGGGAGCAGGCTTTTAGACCAATCTCTGCAAAATTATTTTTCTCAATTGCCTGCCTTGGTCTAGAATGCAACGAGGGAGCGGATTTGTTATCATTATGGAGGGATAACTGCAAGGTCAAATCCCTGCTGGAAGTGGGGCAGGGCTCTACACGCTGCACCCGCAGCCTGGAGCACAAGCAAATTACCAATTATTAAGGGCTGATGAGCAAAAAAAAACCCTGAAATTGAAGCTCGAGTTACGGTAATAAGGATGCACAAGAGAAAGAATTGCATTAGGACATGCACTGTCTCATGCATTCCTCTTAAACGGGATCCACTGGCCGGAGGAGGGGATGCAGAGCTGCCCCTCGGAGCAGTGTCAGGTCTCCAGCAGCTTCCCTAGCCCACACATACGACTGTGCTTTTGAATTATCGCCCACCGTAGTCAGATTAGGGTTGCCTGCATCAATTTGCATTTGCAACACGCCGCGGTGCAACAGTTCCCTGCACCTCTATAGAAACAGCAGGTGTTATTGGCAGGGTAATTACACGCCATCAATAATTATCAAAATTTTAAATTGCCCCAAAGATGCTTGTGAGCAAATCAGATATGGTATTTCACAGCGTTTCCTTCAAACGCAGGCCACTGAGGTGACGCTGGCATCGAAGTGGAAAGCTGTAATTAGGCGAATGTGAGAAGGAGAAGGGGAACCTGACGAGGCAAACCAAGAGAAACCGGCGCTGGGGACCGCGCCGCTGAAACCGCCGTGGGAAGGGTCAGGAGCCGGGGGCTGGGGGCACCCGCTCCAACAAAGTTGTTCCCAAGTAAGCTCGAGCTGCTTTTGAACGACGCTTGAGATCCAGAGGGTTGGGAAAGGGAAGAGCAAGAAATCAGGACAGCGGAGCGGGGTGATCTCAGGCAAGGGGGGGTGATGGGGCTCCATCGCGGGATGGAGCATCCTCGCAGTGGGAGCAAAAATGGGGGGGACCCCCCCCGCCCCCCCCGCCCAGGGTGCTCTGAGGCTGGCGGGAGCACACGCAGCGCTGTGATACCCACATACCTCTATTTCTGTCTTCTTTAATCAAACAGAAAAATAAATAAATAAAAGAGAAGATGCCACACATCACAGGAGCGAGATGGATGATCAGGGAAAGGAGATGAAGGTCATAAGCTTACTCCGTGGTGCGACTCCGTGGTAGCTACTGTAAGAAAATCCAAGTGCCAAATGGGATAAAGACACCTTCTCCAGGACCACATTCTGCTGGTTGCAGAGGAAGTCAAAGTTGTCTTTTACGGCTTGAAGTGGTTAACTATATGGTTTCTTTAAAGCAGAGAATTAATGACACTGAACTTCACAACAACAACAAAAAATTAAAGGCACCCCAAAGAATGTTCTCTTAATTGTAGCAGCCTGCTACATTAAAGCCGCTATAGGAAAATTCATTTACAATTCAGCTATTAAATTGCAAACCATTACCACTGCTTTTACGGCTTTATATTCCTCTAACAAATTTATTATGTAATTACTCTGTGCAACAGCATCGTTCCTAGCCAGCCAAGTTGAAATAAGCCACCTATTTCAAAATCCTAACAATTCTGCATTTTCCAGATGTCACGTATACAAAAGAGGAAAAACATCACGGTGGAGTTTTCCGCCTGGGATTGAGATATTTGAGTACGGAGCCAGGGTCTTGGCTATTACCTGGCTTTAGTCACGTGTAGTAAATACCAAAATTTTGGGCGTCGAAGAGCCGGGGCTCAGACCCCGACCAGGACCAGCGTCGGGGGGTGCGACATGTGCCGTTCTGCGCCGGAACGGGCAGACCCAGGCGATAGAGGCGGGATAGAAGCGCTCAGCTCCGACAGCTGCCATTTATTGCCGTAGGAAATGCAATTGCTTTGCAGGCCTGGGGACTCGCTCCGATGGCTCCCGGCAGCGGCACAGCTGGGGCTGGGGGAGCTGGTGCTTTCCCACCCGCCAGGGGCTTCAGCCAACCCCCAGCTCATCTGCCGCTTACAAAATAAAACATAATAAAATAAAATAAAGGCATCGGAAAAGCATTTTCTGTCTGGCATTTTCCAGCTCTGCAAAATAAACCTGTAAATAAATAAATAATCTCTCGGGCATCATTAAAAAAAAAACAAACCTGCATAAAGGGGCATTAAGCAGGACACGCATTTCCCGAGCAGAATGACTGGATTATTGTTGGAAGATGCAAATAAATTCACATCATGTGCCTTTTTTTTTTCTCTTTCTTTCTGTACCACCCTCATCAAAAGGAGGAGATAGCGTCAGTATCCAGCTCAGGAATCTCTTGAGCAGATTAAAGACCCAATTATGCTGGATTTGGGGAAGCTGCCTACCGTCCAGCCTGAAGCCATCGTGCTTTACAAAACCCCAGATTAAACACTGGGCAGCTCACAAAGCCGGCAAGACCACAGCACCACGCCGGTCACCAGCACCTGCGTGGTCACGCCATGACGACGAAACCAGCTTCTGGGAAGCAATTCCCTTATCTCACGGGGTTTCCTGCTGTCCCGATCTACCAGCGCATGTTTCTCATTACCTGCAGTCGTACCTCAAAGCCTTCTGCAGGCACCTGCCCTTAGGGATGCAGTGAAATAGGCACCGCGGGGCTTTGCCGCGCTGGCCTCTGGAGGCTTAACGCAAACTCAAAAGAAACGGGAGGTAAATGAACAAGATGCCATTTTTTTCCTAATTATCATTATCCTTGATAATAATAATATTCTAATCATTATTATCCTTGCCGGTTTTGTTGATTTGTTTTGAAAAGGAGGGTCTTGGGGGTCCCACGGGCTGGTAAATGCAAAGAGGAGGCAAAGCAGGGGCTCTTGCAAACCCAGCAAGGTCCCCAGCCCGTCTCCTCCTGCCGCGGCTGCAAGTCGGGGGGGACATCGACGGGGGGTCCCCGCTGCGGGGTCCCAGTGACTCCCCACAGCCTCGCCAATCCTAACGGCACAGCGAGCCCGTTTAGTTATGCAGGAGGCATCTCCCTCGGCTCGCACATCGTGAATCGCTCCTTACAAGGGCTGAATGGCACAAACCCCCCCCTCCCCGCGCCCTCAATTCACGGCGTCGGAGCCGCTCGGCTTCTGCTGCCAGTGCTAACAAGGTCTGACTTTGTAGGATTATTTAATACTTATTCAAAATGTTTGCTGTGGGTATAGTGACATAACCACCCAGGCCAAACCCGACGTGGTTACACAAGCACGACACCACCCCCACCGTCACCCCCACCCCCAATAATAATGAAATCACTGCAAAGAGTTGGGGGGAATGAGCTGACGAGCCCGGATAATTTATTCTGCTGAGCCCAGTGCCTGCCAACACGGCTCAGCCTGGCGTGGGATAGACTTACCGAGAGCAACCAGGCTGGGATTTGCAAAGGGGAGGAGGAGTCTGAGTGAATTAGATACCCAAATCCCGCCGGATTCAGCAGGAACCGGCTATTCAGACAGCCCGGGATTATTTTTCTTCTCAGGTTTGCCTGCTAGCTCAAGTACCGCTAACTAGCGTGGGTGCTCAATGGATTTCCAGCAAGTGCGTGGGGAGGAGAGGTTCAGTTAAAAAGGGGGTTTCAGGTACAGTTAACGAGCGATAGAACAAACCCAGCCAAAACCAGGTCGAACGATTAAGAGAAAAGATGCAGGGGGAGAAAAAACACATTTCCCACGATAAAAGAAACTGCATTTTTGCGTACCACAAAAAAACCCACAACCAACCAACCCTTAACGCATGCTGCTCTCAATGCTCTCCCAAACGTCCCCTAACCACAGTTAACTTCCCTAACCCCCAGTACCGGTGACCCCAAATTTGGGCAGCGAGTTTCTCCAAGCCTCAGCACCCGCCTGTGCCAGCGGGGTCAGTGAGGCCACCGGGACCTGGGGGTCCCCGGGCAGGTAAAAGTTGGCCCATCACCATTTCCAAAACAACCTCAAATCGCCGCAGAGACGGGAGCAGCCAGACCTCAACGGGAGCCTGCCACCTCGCCTTCTGCTCTTTGCCATTTCTCCCCTGTTCCTTTAAAATAGATCTTTACCATAACTAGGAGTAAGATTTCTACGGAAAGGAGCCACTGGGGAAAAAAAAAATAAAATTTGGATTTTACCTTTTTTTTTTTTTTTTATTTTTTTGATTGGCAAACCGATGTGCCTGGCGGCTCATTTGATTATACGTCACTATTTTCTGAAGTAGAGCAGTGGGACTTTTCAAAGGAAAACCCCCCAGCCAAACGCATGTTGCCAGCAGCTGTCAGTCACCAGAGAGATCAGACCTTCACCCACAGGCGCCTGCCCGACCCGTTGCTCCGCCACGATGCGTCCCCAGCTCCGCTGGGCATCGCCAGGAGGAATTCAGCAAAAGTTTGCAAAACGCTCGGGCACTACATCGATGGAAACTGTGCAAAAGCCCACGGGAAAGCCGCCTGCCTTGCTCAGCGATGCTGCTGGGCACGTCGGGCCAGGGAACACCCTGGGGGAGGCTGCGGCAAAAGCCCTTTGCGGCAGCGCCGGGGGCTGGCCGGCTGCAGGAGCCGCACGGGAAGGGAGACGGTGGCCTTTTAATGGGCTCTGTAATGAAATCAGGATGCGCAGGCATCCACCGCAGCGGATGCTAAAGCGATTAATAACGATTTTCCCGCCTCGCCCAAGCCAGCCAAACGGGGAGGGATAGCAACAGCGCGAGGACAGGGATTCGGCCCGTGAGGTGCGTTAAGGTTGGGAAGCGGCACCTGTGGGTACCCCAAGCTTCGCCGCAGCCGAAGGGGGAGCAGGGAGCAGCGGAGCGCATCCCCTGCGCCGGGCTGGCCGGCGGGGGTGACACAAAGCCGGGGGGGGATAGTCAGGATCTCCCTTTTCAGCTGAACACAACAGCTGAAAAATAAACTGAAGGTTGTTGATGGATTAACGGTTACAGAAATATTAGGTATTCCTAGGATTGTGTCCGTCTTCCCACTGCAATTTCTCTCCCGGGAATAATATGATCGACAGTTTACTTACGGAATAATAGTATTACCTAACTGCGGGTCTACAGAGTAACAACATGGCAACCATCTCCAAGCACCCGGAGGTAAAGGTCTGCAGGTTAAGCAGATCTATATACATCACCCATAGCAGCGGTTAACAAAAATACAACCACGAAAGGATTGTACCAAATGAAGTCTGTCCTTTAACAGCACTTGCCAAACACTAATTTCTAAAGGCTGTTTTCCGTAACACATCGTCACTGCTACTGACGTGAACAGGACATGTTCCATTTTAGGATAACTACCACCAGAAAAGCTCTTGAGGCTGTGCCCCATAAACCGCAACAGATCCCTGAGCTACGCTCTCAGGCGCGGAGTGCTCCCTCGTTCTGTGGCCTCTAGCGCATTTCACACATCTGGAACATGCAGGATTAAGCAGCAGGGACCTCCATCGGGAATCTGGTGCTTCTAATCTTTCTCCAAAACATGATCAACTTTATGTAAACAGATGTGTGCCTTAACTGTTCTGTAAAACCTCTAAAAACAGAGCCTACAACTTTGATTGTCTTTCCTGGTGTTTAAGGGTTTGTTTGTCAGGCCTCTACCAGAATCTCCCTTTCTGATGGTTAAGCCTGCTGGTTCAAGACCAAGTTACACCGACAATCAAAAATATCCACGACACGTTGCCAAAGCTACATTGGCGTTCAAAACATTAGGTACATATTAACAGAAAAAATCTCAAGTCTTGCTTTTTCAGAGGAATTGATGTGACAGCTCGCTATTAGAGACGGAGTCAGATCTCACTTTCTTTCCCATGACATTGCCTTTATCTTCTTCTGCCCTATTTTCATCTCCTACCTCCTGGTACCGGCTGCGGCAGCTGGCAGTCACTTCGCTGAGCCTTGTTTACCTCAGTGAAATGATGCAAATCGTGGCGCTGTGGTGCCCACATCCAGCCTACCGCGGGATCAGCCAGCACCAGCTGAAGGCAGGGGTAGGAGCGCATCGCTGAGCAGTGAGAAGCAGCTTCCTCTTCAGATGGTAGTGAACCATCACGCTGGCTCCCTTATTTCACGGAACTGAGGCTTCCCGTATTTAATCACACCAAACAATCGTGTTAAGACCCTCTCCTGGCTGTTTCCCTAGTGTTAGATCTTAATAATGTAGCAACAGAGCAAGGCAGCTCAGCTGGGCTGACCCAGGTGGGAGGTTTCCACCAGATCACTGAGTGGAACTAGTTCAGTGGTCCTGGACTGGGAACCTCGACAGCCTTAGGAGGTGGGCCTGTGCACACCTCATGAAGTTCAACAATGCCAGGTGCAAGGCCCTGCACATGCGTTGGGGCAATCCCAAGCACAAATACAGGCTGGGCAGAGAATGGGTTGAAAGCAGCCCTAACAAGAAAGACTTGAGGGTGTTGGTTGATGAGAAGCTCAACATGACCCAGCAACGGGCACTTGCAGCCCAGAAGGCCTGGGCTGCATCAAAAGAAGCATGGCCAGCAGGTCAAGGCAGGCGATTCTCCCACTTTGCACTGCTTTTGTGAGACACCACCTGCAGTACTGTTCATTTCCAGTGCCCCCAACCCAAGAAGGACATGGACCTGTTAGACCAACTCCAGAGGAGGACCATGAAGGGGAAGGATGATCAGAGGGCTGTAGCACCTCTCCTATGAAGACAAGGCTGAGAGAGTTGGAGTTGTTCAGCCTGGAGAAAAGAAGGCTCTAGGGAAGACCTTAAAGCAGCCTTCCACTGCTTAAAGGGGCCTACAAGCAAGCTGGAGAGGGACTTTTTACAAGGGCCTGTAGTGACAGGACAAGGGGGAATGGCTTTAAACTGAAAGATTTACATTTGGTATTAGGGAGAAATTCTTCACTATGAGGGTGGTGAGACACAGGAACAGGTTGCCCAGAGAAGCTGTGGAGGCCTTGAGCCCTTCCAGGGATGAGGCAAGGTTGGATGGGGCTTTGAGCAACCTGGTCTACTGGAACGCGTCCCTGCCCGTGGCAGGGTATTTGGAACTAGATGTCTTTAAAGTCTTTAAAGATCTTTTCCAACCCAAACTGTTCTATAGGTGGGGAAGGAGACACGGAGCAGGAAGCAAGCAGAACTACTTTCATTAACATTATCACTCAAGAAAGTCAGAAGCCTACTTCTGCTAAATAGGTTGCACCTTGCCTTTTGCTAGTTGTGCGCATCACCAACACTTACCTAAGATGAACAAAAAGGAGAGCCAGAATAGAATCTGTTCTGACTTAAGTATTTTCACACTTACTCATTTTGATGTCCATAGCCTGCATATAACAATATAATCTAAATTTCTAAGCCATTATAGAAGAACAGGCTCAGAAAAGGGACAAAACCAATGGTTTTATTAAAACCAAAAGTATCCAGTGCTTTCAGCTCTTACATTTTGCTAACAAGCAATTTGCACATACAGAAAGCTAATGAACAGTTTCAAGTGTTTACTCTTAAATAATTTTACAACTGATAACAGACAAACAGTTTTAATTCTAAGAGATGTAAACATTTGCTTGTGCAAATCAACTTTTAAACACACTATGGCTTCTTACATTTGTCTCTTGCAACACTATCAGCATCTAAAACCTGCTTCTGCACCATCTAGTTAACAGTATTCTATTGCTTTAAAAATAAGTTAAAACCATCCTCACATATTAAGATAAAACAATTTACTGCTTACAACAAATTACTTGGTACCTAGTGCAGAACACATTGCTGGATGAAGTTTTAAGACTTTTCACTTCTTGAATGAACTGCATATTTATTTTCCATGTGTTCTAATAATTCTCCAGTGTGTGTGTGTACATATGTCAAAATTAATTTACCTACTCGACAAGAAAAATAGGCTCCCAACTTACTTCAACGGAAATAAAAAAAAACATTGTCTCAGAAGCAGAGCTGGTGTAAGGTCCAATTTAAATATCAAAGTAGCACTACAATACACTTAAAACTAAGTAGTAAATAAATTTAACTACCAATACTTGGCATCAACACATTTTCTTTCACATATTTGTTTTAAGTGTCTGACAATTTTTTAAAAACTTGGTACTTAGTCTAAATACTTCAAAAATTTTCGGTGATGCAGCATGTTTTTAGAATCTGAGATAACCAAATATGAGCTCTAACAAACATTTGTAAAGACACGGGTTTTTTTGTTTTAGAAGTCAAATTCATTTGGATGAACTGACTATCATTTACAAAAGTTTCAGTAAATTAAGAAAACCAACATAAAACAAATTGTTATTTGTACAAGTCCATGACTCATACAGTTACAAAAATAAATCAAAAATACAAATAATTAGAGCTAAAAAAAATAATCATACAAACTTAATTTTCCAAACATTAACCAAGTTACAATAAGCCCATTTAGCCATCATATTTAATCTTACAAGTCTACTGGTTTTGCAGCTGGTAGCAGTTTCACTTTAGATATTGGATTCTTTGGAGAGCCCCTATAACGAACTCTTTCTTTTCCTGAAGCATTTCTTGTGATTGTAGATTTTTCTGGGCCAGCCCCTAAAATATTTATATTTGCATTAATTTTTAAACTGGATTTCACCATTTCATGATTGGTTAGATCTTCTAGAACAGACTTTGATGGATGAAGAGTCACTTTCTGTTCATGAATTCCAGCGGTTCTGACAGCAACATCAGGCTTGTCTGATGGACTTAATGGCCTGCAGCACGATTTGGATGTTATGTCTAGCTGCTTATGAGATACAGAAACTTGGTCATAAGTACTTTCACTCCTTAGCAGTACAGCCACAGATTTATTCGAGGGCTTTTCTGTGCAGGAGGATAGTGCAGAATCATAGCTCAAAGATTTAACAAGCGGTGAACCAACATCACTTGCTTTAAGCAGCTGAGAGTTTACACGTCGTCTGTTAGCCTCCAGTAAGGAATTCATTCTTTTTACAGACTGTCTAACAGGAGTACGTTGAAACTTAAGAGGTGGTTTAGTTTTGCTTGCAGAACAACTTGGATCATTTAATGAAAGCTTGTTGAACCACTGTATGTGGTCAGAAACTTTTCCATGGTCCAAAACAGTTGATGCTTTAGTTAAAGTTTTATGAGAATTTTCACTTTGCAAATATTGATTGCTGCCTTCATTTTGTGATTTAGGCAACTGCAAAGTAGGAAGCTGTCCTGCTGCAGAAAGTTTAGCCGTATCTTCTTCCAAATTACAGCATTTTACCATACAGTTTTCAACTGTTTGTGAGTCTGTTAATTCTACTTCCTCTTTTCTTCCAAAGGAATCTAATTTGTTTAAGTAATCTGTTGATGAACCGTTCTGAACAGTCAGCTTATCTTCCCTGGCCGTTACTTGAGGCACATTAAGTTCTGTTACATTTTTTACGTCTGGTTTTGAGACCTGAAGTTCAATCTCAAGAGAAGTTTTGAAGTTTTTCTCCAAAACTTTAATTTCATCTTTTTTTGATTGCTGTTTATCAATAGCATAAGATTGATTACATTGGTACAGCAGTTCTCTGGATTTTGTATTTGCTAGATTTTCAGAAACTTCTTCAGCTAACAATTCTTTCTCTGGACTGAGCCCTGTGAGACACAGAGTTTCATTTAATGTTCTACCTGCTACACCTGAGAAGGAAGATACTGTATCACCTATCAAATTGTGAAGATTACTTCCGGATGCAGAGAAGGCTTGCTTAACTTTCAGTAATGTTTCTGCAGTTGAATTATTTTCCTCTTCACAAAGCAAAAGTTCTAAGCTGTTGTCTTGTTTGCTTAGAGTTGTGGATTTGAATTCATCTGGAACAACTAGTGGCTTTCCAAATATCAAAACAGACTCTGAAGAAGCTATTCCTGTTTCAGGATGTCCTGGCAGAATTCCCTCATTCCTGCTGATCACCTGAGAATCTGTAACAGTAGGACTATTCCATGACATTCGGTGAACTACTTTATTGTGATATTTTGGTGTTAGCAAGTTTTCTTCTGACTTGCTCACATTTTTTGAACCTTAAAATAAATACCACAGTGTTTAAGAATAATGTCTTGCAATTTTCATGATCATTTAGGCAAAACTCTTGCTAAAAACTCCCTAATTATCGAAGCAGCACTGAATTTAAAGATGCCATTACTCCCTTAAGTTTCAGAGATGTGAGGAAATGTAATATTAAAGAACTGAAATCATGTATCTCATCTTGCTTAACTAACAAAAGAGAATGACTAAAATACACTAGAAATACAAGTTTGTCCTAAATGATTTTCCCCCCAGAAATCACTAAGTCAAGTAACTTTTGTCCTACTAGCTAGGAGCACTTTTAATCCGATTGCTTTTATACCTTTATATGTAAAGTTATTTTTGCTTTACAAAAGCAAAAGTTTTCCCCATTTAATATATTCTGTAAGATACTTACCTTTCTTGGTGAGTTTTTCATTGACACATGGGCTGAAGAGTACATCTCTATTTGCACATTCAGTTCTCCTTTCCAAACCTTGTTGACTTGCAAGACGCCTTCCAATATTTTCAGATCTATTACCAACCGTACATCCTGATACAATATTCTTGAACAAACAAAGATGTTACTTTCATTTAGACTTGTGATATGGAATCTCATTAACAAAGGAACCTCCAGGAAAAGGCTACGCAAATCAGCCATAGCAGCCTTTTCTTGGCCATATGTTATCTTTCCTTGATTCTCTGTAGAACTAGGTAGGGAACAACCCACCTGCAATAAGGTAGGCTTAACCACACTGAACATAGGGCTTCTGCGCATAGGCTCTGTAATATCAAAGTTTCAGGAATGGAGAGACCTACAGATCACAAGTGTAGTGGGTTGACCCCAGCTGGCAGGTAAGCTCCCCTCCAGCTGCTTGCTCACCCCCCCTACTCCCCAGCAGGATGAAGAAGAAAACTGGAAAGGCAAAAGGAACAGGGAGGGGACAAGGACTGCTGACACAAGAATCACCCACAAGCCATGCAAAAGCAATCACTCACAACAAGTGGACCAAGGCCCAGCCAGCCCCTAAGCAGTGTCTACTTTACAAAAAGTCCTCCCAATGCGGTTTTATTGATGAGCATGCCATATAATGGCATGGAATAATTCCTTGTCAATTCACGTCAGCTGTGCCCTCCTCCTGCCTCTTGCCCCAGTCCCGGCTGAACCCAGTACAAGCTGATCAGTTACTGCTATGAAAATAAACCTAGGGCTTCTTGTACTTGATAGCAGGTCCAGTTATGCTGTGATCCCTCCGTTACCAAATAAGTCCTTCCTGCGACTGAGAAGTGGTGCCCAAAACTTAGGATTAAAATTTGCATAGTAACAAGGAGACTGGGTTAGAAGCAGAATACTTACCATTTCTCTGTTGCTTTTCCCCAAACCAAACTTCAAGCGTAATGACCTACGAACCATTTCTTTTCGGCTAATCTTTGGAGAAAAACAACCTGTCTTTCCTGATTCGGCCCTGGGAGGACAGAGGGGAAGAAGTGCCACACAAAAAACTATTTAGGAGGGAACTGAGAACATCCTGATATTCATTCATGGTTACTTCTTCCATTGCCTTCTTGCCAAGCTTTTTTAATAGGCACAGGAGACTACTATACCAGATCTTATTTTATTTTGAGCTCCATTTTGCCACATTGGAAGATACGGTGATTTGAAGATTACTATAAAAATTTAGTGTTTTGAACACCAAAAAAGGTGATTTTAAAAGACAGATTTTACACATCGTTAGTCAAGAGGTCAAGACCTACCTTTCCAATTTATCTTTAGTTTCTGAGAGTTACGGCAAATTACCTGTATAATTTTTTCCTTGTATGTCTTTTACTTCTTCTGTTCCCTGTACTAGACAGAAGATTTTCACCAACAGTTGAAGGAGACAGTGAAGTCTGTGATGACTCGAGAGACACACAAGGACTTGCTTCAAACTGAACTACAGGAACAAAATAACATTTACATGACCTTAAAACAGTCACATTTTTTCAGATGAAGAGTTAACAGTTAATACAATAAAGAATTAAAGAATAGGTTTTTAAACAGCACAGGTTTGTTTGCTGCTTTTGTGGAGTGCTGGCGTGAAATTACTTTGACTTCCACTTTTATTTAATACATGAAGCTGTTGCTTGTAGCACCCATTGAAGTGGCTGGATTGCAATTAATTGCATGCTACCGATATCACTACCTCAATTAAGTTTCCACATTGCTATCATCAGATCAGCTCTTCAAATTTCAGAGCTTAATAAGAAAAATTAGATTCAGTCTTAATATTTTTTGCAGTGTGCTTTTTTATATACCTAGCCAGAACAGTTAAAGCAACAATAAATGAAGAACCGCTACTCTACTAAACTTTTTTTATAAAATAGATGCATTACTACCATCTTTAAAAAATGCCATTGCTTGGTTTGCTTATCTGTAGAACGAGAATTTCATGGTGCGCATGAAATGATTTAATAAAAAAAAAGCATGAAGTTTTATACCACTCAATTTTGAGGGGAAAAAAAAAAATATTGATCTTCAGGCAAAACAAACACAGCCAATCTAGAAATTTCTTTTTACTCTAACTTCAGTTGGCAGCACATTAAGGAACCAAACAAAAATCAAGTAGGATTTGCAAAAGAGCCTGACAGTTGGAAGCACTCTAGCAGAATGAAATGGTATTAAAGCATTGTCAAACAGTAAAACTTTTTCTATGGAATTTTGAAATTATTTAGCATCTAGAATCCAATCACCTCTTGTTTTCTCAAGGAATAGTCTTTATAATAGCAACAATTACATTTCACAGAGTTAAGACCAGTTATTCAAGTATTTAGGAGACTGAAGGAGGCTACAACTTTCAAAACATTGGAAGCACAGGTAGTCTTCATGGATTTGTGTGCTAAGACAGAAATGTGAGTATAACCTAGGTGATACAGAGGGACTGAAAAAGATAAAAGGACATCAGGACTGCAGATTTGATAGATTAATGTAACAGAAAACAAGAAACAGAATTTTGCCAATTTTGCCTTTGCTCGATCCATGTAACATGATAGTCACTGAAACATAAACACAGACTATTTACTAAGATGGGAAAGTAGTGCAAGAAACACTGTTGAAATGAAGATTATCAATGACTGTCTAACAAGAACAAAAAACTGTACGTATAAATGAAAAGCCATAAATATAAACAACTACTTCAAGCTGCAGGGAAAAAACAAAGGCACTGTACCTGAAGCTGGTGTTGAGCTGCTGTTAAAAATGCCACTTGGTAACAACTCAAAAGCAAAACTGTGCTTAAAAGATCGTCTCTTCTTGCTGGACAAGCCCTGAGAGCAATCAGTCGGAAGTTTACGCTTGGTACTTGGAGTAAGAGCAATTGGAGTCACTGATGAAAGGACTGAAAATTAAAAAAAACCAAAAACAAACACAAATTTGAAATAAACAGCTTCAAAGGTTAAGAGTTTACTGGAATATAAACAGCAGTTTGGTTTTTTTAAACTCCAAAAGAAAATTGTTGTAAAAGCTTAGCTGAAGTGCATGCATTTTGAACAGGCAAAGCAATTGGTACAGCTTAAGGTTTGTTTTCTTTATTTTGTTGTTTTTTTCGCAAGTTAGAGTACCAGAAAGGAATCCAGACCCACACGTTAATAAAATAATATAGGTATTAGGAGAGGAAAAAAAAAAAAAAAAAAAGAGGTATAGTCATCTTCTGGAGGTTTAAGAGACAGAATAAGATTGAACGAATTTCAGTCCTGGCAAATTCATTCCCCAAGATGATAAAATGCTGCACCTACTGCACTGAAGCCTTAGCGTGCATTAGATAAAAAAGCGCAAGTTCAGTTGTGTAATCCTAGAACTGCAGAGCCCACTGCTGCATTGATTGTAGCTGCTCAAAGAACTACAGTAAATGCAGTATCTTCAATAAATATGTATCTATATTCAAAGTTGTAAACAATTTAAACATAGTCACATATCTTCAACAAAGTTCTAGTTCTTCAGTTTAAAAAATTTGTGAAATATAGTTGACAAATCCAGAAGATACTGCATGGGCTTTATGTAGTACAAACACACCAATACCTACGGCTTCTGTCTTGTTGAGGTGTAGTGGAGGGTGTTCTGTTAGATTTAAATTTATTCAATGCTCCACTAACAATATCTGAAATGCAAGACACACCAAGCAATCAAATTTAAAAATTAAGTTTGTCTTGCTCTATTTTCAACTCAAGTTTAACTTGGATTCTTTCAGAGAGAAATAAAGCAAATCAGTTTAAACAGTTGTTTTATGTAAAGAAAACTATAGTCCAACATAGTTTTTGTTGCTTTCACAACAGCTGAAAAATTATACTGTCCTTAAGAAAAAAAAAAAAGTCATGCACAGACAACAGAAGTTTCTTGTAGAAAATTCTACTGGTCATTATAAAGTCATATGCCTTCCGACTTCTTGCAGGCAAACCTAGAAGGCATCCATTGAAGTCTTTCTCACAAAAAGTCTCACAGACTTTCTCACTCTACTGGAAGTCATCGTGAAGCTGAAAAGCTCTTGGAGCTTTGAAGTCAGGCCCAAACAGAAGCATGAAATTTTGGTCTTGCAAAGAAATAATGTACAACTTTTTGTGAGCTCTTTTTTTGTTTTGGGGTACTGTTGTTTTCTTAAAGGCAAAATCAAACCCAGCAGAGTATATGCATGAAATTTTACTGGTTCTCCCGCTTTTAAAAGCGTGAAATGGAAGTGTGTTTAAATGCTATTGCAACCTACAGTTGTATTTCCACGTGTTCACAGCAAAGCTTAGCAAACTACACACCTGTGGTACTTCTTCTATAATGTTTGGTAGATCAGGCAGTTCTTTAAAAAAAATGATCTTTGAAAATAGATGAAGTGTAGTAATACTATGTTTTACTACATCTGGAGAAAGAGTAGAAGCTGCCTACTGCCAGAACCTGTTCCTCAGAATTAATGAATTCTAACTAACTACTTCTCAAAATTTTAACATTCACAAACATTTATCACTTTACAACTCCGGGATGATCTCTATCCTTCAGAGTGGAAAAGTGTATTACTCACCAAAAAAAACTCCCAAAAAACATGCCTTGGCTAAAGATACACAATAATCAAGCCTTAATTTCAATTGCTGTCAGGTTTAATGTTCCAGGTACATAAGCTAAACACATACACATAGTTTTATAGCAATACACACAAGATCAGTGTTATAGTGGATTTGAATCAAGTCAAGCATATGTATTCCACAGTATTTCCTTAAAGAGGATGCAGAACAGAGAAGATATCACTTGATTATCCATACTTGGCAAAACAAAACAACCACAAACAAGAAAAACCAAACCCTACCGAATAGCTAAAATGCCAGGAAAAAAAAAAAAAACAACAAAAAAAGGGAAAACAAAACAAACCAGATCCATGATATCAGAGCACACAGTCCAATTCAGAGTTGCACTTCAAAACAAATATTAGTGACTAATTCAAAACACACATGCCATTTATATCCTTGCTTTCTGATGACCTGACTTAAAGTACGCAATATCTTTGAGTGTTGAAGTATAATTTCAAAACTAGCAAACAAAAACCAACCAAACAAGAAATCTTTATCAGCATTCTGCAACAGGATCTGAAGTTGACTCAACAAAAAGCTGGAACATTAATCTGGCTTCACAAATCCAAACACAAACAAAATAGCTTCTTTGGTATAGTCAACAGACACTAGAATAAACTCAAAGAGTTTACAACAAAGTGATGTGATAACTGAAGTCTTATACAGATTTTGCAAATCAAACCTAACAAATTTCACAAGCATCTATTCTGCTTGTGGAAGAAGAAAGTGCTTAGGATCAGCACACTTGAAGTCTCAAAGTAATTCTATTTTAGTTGCTGAAACCTTCACACAATATACCTACCCCCAACACTTCGGTGTCTCCTCTTCTTAGATTCACTGAGAGATTCATTCTCACTGTCTTCGTGGCCCCACAGTGAGGGAGTAGACTGAAAGGCATCAACACCTAGCATTGCAGGAATCTTTTCCAAGATAAAATCTGGTACTTGTCCTGAAATAGTTGAGAAATATATATATTTAAGTTATTTTAAAAATTGAAGAGAAAAACTGTATACCCATATGTGCAACGACATTTGGATAAACATTTATCTTACCAATTTCTGCTGCATGGTCAATAAGTGTTTGCACAACAGCTGCTTGCAAGCGAATTTTTTTTTCTGTACTGGCTGACATCTTTTCATTTTCATTTGAGTGCAAGAGGTTGGGAGCAAAAATCACTGCCAGATTACTGCTATCCATTCTGTTTTCATTGGATCTTAAAAAGAAAAGGGTTTTGGTTTTTGGTTTTTGCTTTTTTATTTTGTTTGGGTTTTTCAGTTTGTTTGTTTTTTCACACATTATCAGGACATAAACTGTGGTGAGAAAAAAGACCAAATAATACAAACGCAGTTGAAAAAAGAATATAAATACAGAGTCATTCACTTGAGTCCTTACATACTAAGATTAATGCATAGACTTATGCACCTCAGGCTAGGTAACCACGTGACTATGCTACTGAAATCAAGAGGTTATAGACCCCAGTCAGTTTTGGGGAATTCAAGGTATCAGTTAGATTATGTTAACTTTATCAGTCTCTCCTTCTGCTTTCCAAAGAAGAATGAGGAATACAGCTATGAAAGAATGGAATAAAGTCAAGTCTCCAGCAAAATAAGGTTTCATAAAGAGAACACTTTGGATTTATGAAAGAAGAGACCATGACTGAATTCTAGTGAATGACTGCAGATAAGAAAGTTTAAAGTCACAAACCACTCACTGAAAGTTACAGCAGTTGCTGGAAAGAGAAGTCCTTAAAGGAACTGGGAGCTGTTTAAAAGCACTGTCTTTACACTGACCTTAGGGACACGGTTCTCAGAAAGTTGAAAAAGTATCTCAAAGCTTCAATGGTTCCATCAGCCATCAAACATGACAGCAGCACAGTTGCATTTTTCTTCTCATTTCCTAGCTGCTGAGCTTTGAAAAGCCCTTCCTGCAGGTGAGGTGGAAGGATGGGTTCTGGCAACTCTCTAAAGAACTGTTTAAGAAGCCCTGCAACATCACATGGCAGTGCAGCTGAGAGGCAGTTTTCACCTTGATCCAGTTTACTCTGAAATTGTTCATAAGAAACACAATTTGAGATCTTCAACATACTGTCAGATTTCTAAGTTTAGGCATTAATCCCCTAGCCCATATCAGAAAAGTTACATCTTCCCCATTTTTAGTTTCAGCCTTGTCACGTTTTACCTAACTACATTATCTACAAAGACACAGATGATGTTGTCAGACCACATGCGTTAATTCATAGGTTTAACATGTATGCATCCTTCTGGAAAAACACTGCTAAACAAATATCCTCACAGCATCCAGTGTGCATAACTACTAACAAGTTTGTTCCGTCATGACTATATTCTCACCATCTGGAAAATTCCAGGGGGTGGGAAGTGAGGTTTGCCAGCTTTTAGACTAGATTGCCTCTCATTCCTAAAGTGAGTAATGTTACCAGTCTACTTCCAATATCAAAACTTGAATACAACTGAAAAGAGTCCAAAAACTAAAACATGCAGATGATCAAGTGAAATGCAACTTATTTAAAAAAAACCAAACACATCAAACAAAAAACCTCAAACCTACAGAGGCTTTAGAGAATACCTTTAAAGCTTTTAAACGAACAAGAGAGCCAGACTTTCTGAAGAGTCCCTCAGTGTGAACATATTCTTCCAAATATTCACAAGTATCCACAAGAAAGCTGAGGAAAGAAAGTAACATACTTCTGACACTCAGAATAAAGCTCATTTTTTTCCAGAAAAACCATTTAAAGATAAATAGATAAAACTTAATACATAGGATGGTTTTCCCCAATGACAAGAAGCATAAAGAAATACAACTGAATGATAGCTGTGGCTCTGAATTCCCCATCTAACTTCTGCATCCCTCCCCTTTCCAAACTGAAACTATTCTCATATTCCCCATAAGCTTTAGCAGGTCTGAAATAAACATTTTGTTCCCTCTTGACAAGAGTTCAATACTATAAAGAGAGCAAAGTAAGCATAAATCTAAATATACGGTGTTAATTTACCTTGGAATATAACCATATTCTGGCACAAGTGATTGTGGTAACGCATGAAAAGATACTCCAAAGATTTTACCCTAAAATACAAAATTCAATTAATGTTATTCAAAAGTTGCTGGGATTACCAACTATGTATTCCACAAAGAGAAAGGCAGTTAAGACAAAACCCAAAGTCTTTCAGATAAGAGGTATTGTCAGGAAAAGCACTATCATCTCCAGATATCTGAGCCTATGCTGACTCCAGTTACAGGTAACGCCCTAGATTACTGTGAAAGAATAGAAAGGTTTTCTGCACCATGTTTTGCACTTTTTATTTTACAAGGAGTCAGTTTTCCTATAAGGCCCCCACATCAGTAAGGATATTAAACAGACTGTCCTGGAATCTCACCTCGACAATCTCAAATTGACTAAATCCTATTTTTTCTTAAAAATCAACACAACACCTTCGAAATAACTTTTAAGTAATTTTTTCTGCATTTGAGGCACTCAAGATTGCTGTTCTAGGGAGGATTAAACTCAACGGAATAGCCTAGAAAATTGTTCTGAACTCCTGTATTTAGCATTTGTATTTAAGAAACTGTTACAACTCTATTGCCTTATAGCAAGACATCAGACTACCTGTTACACATCAGAAAACAAGCAATTTCTTCAGTCATTACTACTGATGCTAACCTACAGCATTTTTTTTAAAATGTTTATCCAAGGTCACTACACAGTTGTTTCAGTTATAGAAAACCTGCATTTCAATGTAACAATTGTACTTTTATTGCTTTGCCCCACCTCTGCTATTTAAAGAGCATGCAAGCCAGCCCCTCCCTCAATCAGAAGAGGAGTGGGATCATGCCCAACCTGCTATCAGAGATGAATGCAAACTCTTGAATTCAAAGTGCTGACCACGTTGGGAAAATAGTTAATCAATAACTAACCCATCAGGCCACCTTGGGTCTATCTGTACTATAGAAAATAAGCATAACACGATAAGGAAAGAGAAGCAACACATTTGCCATTGTATTCCAGGTTCCAAAAAGTACAAAAAGAAAACTAACTCCAATATATAATGCTTTTCTGTATTTACAAGATTATGTAAGAGAATTCCAGTGGCTTGTAATTCAACATTTAAAATTCATAACCGATACGCTTCACTGCATTAGATCTTGTTTAAAATATCAAAAGTTGTGATTTAAGTTCTTAAAGTTATGTCTGTTCCCTTACAATAGAAATAGAATGCACCTGGCAAAACAAATGTTATTCTATTTTTTCTTTTCCTTTTCCTACATTGCTCAGTTGTTATTTAAATACACATTTTCTTCCTCATATAAAATCTAAGCACTACAGACAGCTACATAGACATCTTTTATTATGACACACATATGTTATTCACAGTTTCCATTAGTTTCCCTTCAAACAGGGAAAAAAAGTCTAGAACCATAAGATTGATATCGACAAGGGGGAAGAAACTAATTGTAATTTTACTGTTGCTCTCCCCCTTTCCAAACAACCCAACTCAAGCACGTGTTTTCACAACTTCTTTGGCCTTATGTCAACAAAGGGTTAATGCCGCATTTTGTAATATCTTCTCAGCCTTACAGAAAGCTCATTCTGAGAATGCTCAGGTCTGCGCCGTATCAGTTGCATGGCAATCTCATTTAGGACTTGAGAGTGGTCCGTGCTTTAAAAATTACAATCTACCGGAAGATCAGTGTTTTGAAATGGACTTCAGTGCTGTCTAAACAGGCATCTATTCTGATACTTTAGTTGTAAGTAAGAGTCCCGAGACAAAAACCACACTTTTTTCCTTCAGCAGATTCAAAGTAGGTATTTTAAGGTAAGAGGATGGATTTCATTCCGCAGAACACAGGCGACTCAAGGCCAGACCTGTCTGGACCAAAATACCTATAGTCATGTCTTTTACTAAGAAACCAAGCAAATAAAGCCGTTCAAACCGAAATAAAGCAAAATAAAAAGACATAAAGCTTTCAGAAGCTACACAGTAGCTATGTATTCCAAGAAATAACACAGCGACTAAGCCTTACGGTCCATAGTGAGTGACATTAAGCAACAGTGAAGCGTAAACCGCAGCGGAGGCGGGCGCCGGGCGAACGGCTACAGCAACAAGGAGGGGCGCCCGCCCCGCCCACCACCCGCTCCGCCCCGCCCACCACCCGCTC
>JAVJGI010000063.1:55749204-55782117 GCA_035590275.1 Ibycter americanus
AAACCTTGTGTGAGACTGATGGTGGTGCTGAGGCATGAGAGGGCTGGTATGGGACAGTAAAAGCCTTGTTGCAGCTTGATAGTTCGGTAGTGCTGCAACACTGGAGGAAGATTTAAACTAAGGAACTAATTTCTAGATTTCTGACAACTTGTGATATGAAGTAAAGTAGAAGGGGGGAAAATGCCTCTTCTGGGCAGGTTCATATTCCAGATGTGTTGAGAATATAGAAATCAAAGAGTAGGAAGTTTAGATGCTTCTAGTCCTGGATGGAAGCTGAGTGGGGGTTTTAACATTGCTGTTTTGGACTTGTGCCTACAGTGGGATCTCAGGTGGAATGCAGCTATCCAAGTCTTACATGAGGCGTCCAAGGCTTTAGTCAGATATGCCATAGCATGTTTGAAGTAGGAGCTGTTCTGAAATTGTTAGAAGTTTAACCCCAGACCCAAATCTTGATGTTTTCTCTCCTGACTTTTGATCTCTCACTTTCAATCAGTGTGGGAAGGAGAGATGGTAAAGCAAGCTGTGTATGGGAAATTAAAATGAGAATAAAAGCCTGTCCAAATTATGCAACAAGGATCATTATGCTATAAAATTGCTCTTCAAATGTGGCTGTCACTGAAAGATATTAAGATTTCAACAGTTATTTTCTTGATGAAGACTTAATTTCTTGCATAAAAAGGCTTTTAAGCTTAAAAATATGCCAACACAATTAGTGTCCTTTGGTTTTTGGAATGTTTGAAGCATGCTAAAGGATTTGAATGTTACAGAAGTAATTTTCATTTCTACAGCTAAGTTATCTCAAACTACTTTCACAATAGCCTGATAATTTAAACAATTTATGAATGTGATATATCACTAGATACAATGATCACTAGATCATTTTGCAGTGGAATGTATGTAGTTTTAGGAACTCAGTGCAGGCTGGAGGGTTGTGCTGCTGTATCTAGGGCTAGAGTTGGGGTTGGACAAAAACAAGCGGTAACTCAATTTCATCTGCCAATTCAAAGGAGAACTTTACTGGAATTCAGTAGAGAACAGAAGCTACAGATTCCCCTTTTTAACCCCATTCTCTGTTTCTCTTATGGAATGGGCTTTTCCTGTGTGTAGTAAGGCAAAAATTAAGCTGTTTTAACACATGAACAGTGAGAGTGTTTGAAGAAATAAAATCTGTAGATAATATTTGTGATGGTGGTGGTGTTTAGTTTCATAGACTGCATAGTGACGTACATGTCACTGGAGGGTTGTGCTGCGCATATCTGTAATCAAAGTGCACTCTTTGGCCTGGGAACAACAACCTGTTGTGTGGTTTTAAGCGAACTTATTTTGAAGAGCACACACAGGCTTTCTTTCCTCAGTTTTCCCACTAGTCATTCTATACTCATCAGTTACACAGTTGTAGGTTGTGGAGTTGTTATGATACCCCGGTGCATGGGATAGGAAATCTTGCCGCTGTTTCTAACTCAGTCTTTCTCCTGCTGTGTGGTCCCAGACTCCTCTTAAACCTCCATCTGTAAAAGGCTCTCGTGTCTACTGAATGTTTAAAGGAGAGTAGATAATTATTTTGTGGGTTTGTTTAATATATTCCCCCAATTTTTTTCATTCTTTTAATCTTTGAAGTTGCTTTAATTTCTTTATACAAATGCACTTTTTTCCTCCAGTAGAAAAGATAATTGTATATGAACAAGAATATTCAGTTATTTTTGTTACTTCCCCCCCGTTCCCTTTCTTTTTACATATTTATATTACAGATGTGCTTGCTGGACTTAGCTAGCATTTTAGTCTCCCTATACTAGGTGCTACATAAGTCCAGTAAGAGCTATTAGGAAAAGCTTGGAATACAAATAAACATGGAAGCACATATTATTAGGTAGGAGAGGCACAGATTGATGATACAGCTAGTCTAGGAAGGTCAATGGCTAAGCCAAATATAGAGTCTAGGTCTCTTGAAGTTCAGTCCCACTAACCACCCACTGACCTACTCAACTTCTTTTTTCATAAAGCATCAGTAATTCTAACTGGGTAGAAACAGTGGTACTGTGTGACTTAGACATAAACTTCTCCTATACAGCCTGATGCTGTTTGTAATAAATACAAATACTTCTAATGGCTATTGAGTCCAACTCATGTTGAAGAGCAACTCAGTGAAGGGAACGTACCTTCAAATAGGCTTATGCAAACAGTTCAACCAATGCACCAAGTACATTTTCACAAGTTGGGACAGTTTAGTAAATATGATGGAGGAAAAACCAAACAGACCTCGATTTAGACAATAATGACTGTTTCAAGAGCCCACAGTATAACTTCTTTATCACCCATTTTCGGATCTGAATAGTCTACTGACAAATGTTTAGAGAAGACCAGACACAAACATGCAGCGTTATTGTAGGTGGCAGTAGTAAGGTCAAATTTATTACTATTTTCATTACAGTTACTTTTACAAATAGCACTGACATCTCACTCTATAAGGTTTATATGTGAATGTAGTTAGAAACAGTCTTGCTACCTACAAAGCCACAATCCTGAAACATCTTACGCATATAGATACCTTTCTATTTGTAGGTGGATCTTAATCCATTTCACAGACTCAGCATGTTGTGAGTGCAGAGAAGGTCAGGTCAGCTTTCTGTGTATGACTCTGGGAACTGGATCTCTGCAGTGTAGGTATGTCTGGTGCACTCATATGTGACCCAGCCTCGAGGGACAGGGTTTGTCACTTAGGGGTGGCACCACATGACTGGAGCTCTGCAGCTTCCCGCACTGATACACATGTATGTGGCTTACCTCATTGTGTGAGCTTGCAGGCTTTCGAAACAGCTAAGCGTTGTTCAGTGGTTAATCTCCTCTTTATTACATCTCATCATATATTTTTCTAGCCTTATTACCTGAGTATTGTATTATGTGTGTTTTTACTGTGTTATCTCATTCCTCATCACCTTAGATAAACGAAAGCTGACTGTATTTAATGTTAACATAATCAGCAATCCTATTAAAACAAACTTCAAGTTTCATGTAGTACAACTGTTTCTTTTACAGGATTAGAATTAAATGTCTGCTCATCTATTATCTTCAATTATTTTAGAAGAAAATAGATAGACACTAATACATCAAGAATGAGAACTAAAAGAAGGCAGCAACTAAGAAGAAAAAACAGGAAAGTTTCTTGAGGCAGCTAACAAAAGAGGCAAGTAAGAACCTACTGCTGTATACTTAAATTTCCTCTGTTCTTTGTGACCTCCGGAATTTTGCACTGGTTTTAATGACATTTCCAAACATCTCAGTCTTCTAAATTGCCATATTGGACTTTTCCTACAGCTTTACTCTGCTAGGCAAACTAGTTCTAACTATGCATATATAGCTATTTTTTACATATGTTATTTGTATGTTATTTTAAAATTTATTTTGTTTTTAGTTACTTACTTTTGCTCCCCAAAATACACATAAGATCAGCACCCATCTAGGAAATGCAGAAGTTCATCTGTTGTTTTTTTTGTCTCATGACTACCTTTAAGTTTAGATTCTTATTGCATCTGAAAAAAATTACCTGCCTTCCAGTTAAAGGCATTTACACTGGCATCAGGATCTGTCAAGATCATCTGCTGTGCCACTTCCAGTGAAAGGCTGTCAAGGTGAAAATGCTACATGTCATCCTAGCTTCCCACGCTAAATCCAATTTTAATTTACTCTTAAATTGCCACAGTATCTTGTGAGTACTGTATTCTATCAAGTAAATGTTTATAATCCATGTTTCCTTCAAAACTAGAAAAATACAGCAAAATAAATAAATACTGCACTTTTCAGATTGTGGTATTTGTAACTTCTTTTGGCAGAAGGAAAAGTGAAAATGAGAAATTTCCAACAGAAACAGACTATGAATTGCACATGGTCTTGGAGGAAATTTTGCCAGGAGTGGAAGACTGGTAGTATCCACCAGTTCCAGTGTCACAGCTGTAGGACTGCTCTTCCCCTTTCCAAATTAGATAGTTTTCCTTTTACCAGTCAGATACTTCTTATAATAACCAACATCATGTAATTCTCAAACAAGCAAAACTTCCCTTGTTCATGTTCTAGAGGAAACAAAGTTATTAGTATATTACTGCATAAGCATTATTATTTCTTCCATTTGGTTTCAATTTTTCATAAATATACAAGCTCTCAAGACAGCTAAATGTAGAATTAAAAAAATCGGAATGTGAAGAAATTCTCATTTCAGTAATTTCTACATCCATTTATTTATAGCTTTGAGATTTTCAGGTAGCTACAGAGATACTTAATTCTCTCTATTGACTCTGCACAAAACTATCTATTTAAAAACCTGCAAAGATCAAACAATTCCTATGTTGGTTATGTTAGCTGCAGAAAAACCACCACCCCTGAAACTGATTTCCTGCTTAAGAAACCATAAGCTAATTGCAGAACAAAAGGTATGTTTTGAGAGCTCCTCCACTTTCAGCAGTTACCGTGTTAAAGTGTCTGATGCAGAACAGCTTGTAAATGTTTTCCATCTTCTATGAAGAAATTCTGGTTGATGTACACTGTTAATACTGCTGGATGTGATGATATAGCATGAAGCAAAGCAAGCTGCATCCTTTAGTCTCAAAATTTTCAGTTTCAGCTGCTCCAAAGAGCATGTATTTGAGTAAAGAGTAGGCAGCTGTGTTTTTTTCAGTCAACTGTCATCTTTACCAAGTCACTTTCCACCTGCTGCTTTTTTAAAGATTAAAATCCTTCCCACTCTCTTCAAGTCAGTTACCAAGATTCAAACCCATGGTGCCAGGATAATGTCTGTTACATGACTGACAATAAAAAGAACAACATGAAGAGAGCAAGAGGTAACCTGTGGTACTTAGAAGACTGGTTTTGTGTGTGGTGGTTGTTTTTTTTTAATTAAAATATATTCATCAATATTTATTACCTAGTGATGACGGCACCTAGTTTTCTACTCATTTTTCAAAGCCAAATGTTCAGTGTATTTAATGTCCAATTTAAACTCAAGTTTTTCCATAGTTTAAACTATTATGATTAATGAAAATAGCTTAGATTTTAACATCTTAAAAACTACATTTTCAGAAAACAGTTTCATTGTCTCAGGTATTCAGCTTCTAGAACTATTTAGACAATACTATGTTGAATGCTGTTAGGCCTGTGTGACATTGAGTTTCATTTCTGAAATATGATAGGATGCCCTTAAACCCAGACCTTCCAACCATCCACATTAAAGGTCTCTTAATCTAATCCCCAGGAATATTGCTTCATTCCAGGGCCTGAAGGCAGTCATGTGGCTCTGCCAACGTGCCCCTGTCTCCTCCCCACTAGGTGTTTGAAACCTGCCTCTGTGCGAAGGGCTTGAGCACAGGAAGCCAAGTAGAAGTAACTCCATGGCTTGCTGGTCTTGGCTTCCCATCCATCTGCGCTTCTCTGGCTGCACCTCCGAAATACAGTTCCATGATGGAGGGACCTGACTGCTTCATGGGGCAGGGGTGGCTCTATCAGTATTACACAGGCAGGTGAGGGGCAGGGTAGAAAGACAAGGTGCACACAGGAGAGAAGAAAAGGGGTTATAGGGCTTCAGGGGCTGAAAATCATCTCACAAACAGTTAGCGTGGTCAGTGTGTTACAGTTTAGCCTCTACCACTAAGACCTGGGCTCCTGAGTTAAATGGATTTCATAAAGTTGGCTGGAATAGTACTTTAATTATTAAAAGGGCCGTAAAGTTTTAGGAGCTGTTTGACTTTAAATGCCATTTTGAGTGATTATCTTAAAATATCTAGACCTGATGCACAGCAATAGTCAGCACTAAGAATAACTGGGGTAGTCATTAATGGGCACCCCCGAAGACCTAGATTTGCCAGTCAAGTGCAGAGAAAACTGAAATATCCAGAGTGACTGCACTTTTGAAAACAAAGTCCAGATGTAGATTTAAGGTTTTAAATGCTCTGATTTCATCCATTTAAAGCTTTTTTTCAAAACTTGTGGGTGTGGATGTGAAACCATTTCTCATCCCTTATTATTAGCACTCTCATTTTTTCTGGTTCTTATTGATTATAAGCCTAATTGTAAATCAACAGCAACTCCATTAAAATCCTTCTGGCTCTGTAGTGTTCTAAGTGGTCTAAGACAAAACACTATATAAATGTCTTTAATTTTATATAAAAACATATTTATATGCATACATGTATATAAGCTTTTCAATTTAAGCTGAACAGAACTCATAAAATCTCCATGAAATAACTGTAGACATTAATATTGTACAACAACAATTTTATAGAAGTTCTAAGTGTTGATACCTATACAACTTCTGCTATGGAACTAATATGCTTGTTCACATGCATCTGCAACAGACACCTGCTATCAGTAAAATCAAGTAAGTTGGTTTATATTAACCAGCTAGGAGCACAACTTCACTATAGTCCTTATTGGCCTAGAAAAATACAGCTTTTTGATGAAGTTATCTGTCAAGTGATGTACAATCTGGACATTGTACAATAAGCAGAGATAAATTAGGATCTTCAATCAGTTCTATTGCAAATGTTTTCTCATCATGGAGGTTTCACTATAACAAGTAAATCCCTTAATATACTGTTTGTATAGCAGCTTTCCTTCTAAAAGTTCAAAATACCACACAAATGACATGTGCCACTCTTGTGAAAAACCATCCTTCTACAAAACTAAGGGTTGGCAGCCAGACTGCTGTAAATATTTTGTTGGGGGTTTTTTAGACAGATTAAAAAAGCCTGGCTTCCTTTCTTATCCTTTGAATCTTGCTACCATTTGTAATTTATACTTTGCTGACAGGACAATCCAAAGAGCTCCTAGGATGATGAAAGGAATAAAGAGCATGTATGGCAAGGGGAGACTGAAAGACACACAAAGGTTTGTGTGGAAAAAACCAACAAATTCAATTTTCTGGAAAGTCGTTAGCTAGAGAAACCCTTCAGAGATAAAGGAAGGTATTATTTAGATAAAGGCTAATGACAGTCAAGACGCAAGTAGGTATATGTGGTATGAACACATTTAGATTGTAAATTAGACAAAAATTTCCACCCATCACGAATGTAAGGTTCCAAAATAGCTTTACAATAGGAGTAATGGGGTAAATAACCTCACTGACTTTAGGGCGGTACTTTGTTACTTTACAAAAGAGATTTCATGGTTTCCTATAAAAGGGAACTAGACTGAGTGACTCAAAAAGTAACTTCTAATCCTATGGTTCCAAATTCCACTTCTTTGTTTGGGTGGGGGATGGGGCAGAGAAGGGTTTATGTAGAAAAGTGCATCATTAATGTCATGTCAGATGTTAAAAGGAGAAATACGGTACTGTGTCTATATTCTCAGCCATCTAAACATAAATACAGAGGAGAGCAGTAAGAGAACGTACAAACTAGGTTAAATTGTAAATAAATACAGTAGAGTAAAAATGATAGTGGCCTTTATTATTTCATGCCTGTGAAGTGCATAATTGTCCTGGTTTCAGCTGAGATAGAGTTAATTTTCTTCTTAGTAGCTGGTGCAGTGCTGTGTTTTGGATTTGTTGTGAGAATAATGTTGATAACACACTGATGTTTTTAGCTGTTGCTGGGTAATGGTTATACCAAGTCAAGGACTTCTCAGTTTGTCGGGCCCTGCCAGCAAGAGGGCTGGAGCAGCATGAGAAATTGGGATGGGACACAGCCAGGACAGCTGACTCAAACTAGCCACAGGGATACTCCATACCACAGAACATCATACTGAGTATATAAAACGGAGGAAGAAGGAATGTGGGGGACATTCGGAGTTATGATGTTTATCTTCCCAAGTAACCATTACGCGTGCTGGAGCCTGGCTTTCCTGGAGATGGCTGAGCACCCGCCTGCTGATGGGAAGTGGTGAATGAATTCCTTGTTTTGCTTTGCTCTCGTGTGGCTTTTGCTTTACCTATTAAACCGTCTTTATCTTAACCCATGAGTTTTCTCACTTTTACACTGCCTATTCTCTCCCCCATCCCACAGTGGGGGGAGTGAGCGAGCGGCTGTGTGGGGCTTGGTTGCCAGCTGGGGTTAAACCACAGCAATACCTATACTTTGCTGGTCTTGTAGAAAGACATTTTGATAGTACTGTCCAATTTATATGCAGCTACATTAAGTTTCTATGCAGGTGAGCCGGCTTCCTAAATTTTATGTATTAATGGGGAAAGATAGTAATTTTCTGTAAGGTGATTCAGACCACATAAAATGGGGCAGCAGTTTGACTTCTGACACAGATGGTCACAGAAGTGCCTTCCTTCTGTCATTGGCTGTAGGGCACTAGTTTAGTCTTCCAAACTGGGGGCTTAAAATTGAGAGTGGAAATAGTTCTGCTTCATTTTCCTGAATAAAATATGTACAGACATGAATAAGGAAAGCCCCTGCCCTGAGGATCTTATGATGAGAAGGCAGAGCATTTCAAGTATTTTGCTACTTTATGGGAAGTTAGCCATTTCCAGCATTGCTCAGACTACTCCTTTTCAAGTCAATTAAACCCATACAGTATTACAATAAACTACCTCTGTGCAAGTATCTTTGTATCAACATCATTACATGCATACTTGTGATGGAGTAAAGATGTAGTCATATATTTTTGAGGTGGAGATCTAGGTTTTTGTGCTCTTACAATTACCAATTCTGTATGTAGTCAAATAATGCAAATAAACAACTAATGCACGTTACTGTTACAGGGCCAGAGCTCTAGTTTATTAGTATTCTTTACTCCTTCTTTAATTAAAAATGATTTTTAAGCTCCATTTCCTAAGAAATAGCGTGCTATTAAAAACAGCTTGCAATTTAAATAGCTGCTTGTCTTTATTTTTAGCCAATTACTGCTGAAACAGTAAGATGAAAAGGTTTTCTTTGTTTGCTATATATTACTGCTGAAAATTCAGATGTATCTAGTCTGATTGGACTCACTTTAGTCAAGTGGGTCTTACCAATTATGTTGTACTTTACACAACAACAGAGGAGAAACAAACTTTAAAATTACATGAGGTAAACCCACAGAGATAACAGTAAAAGACAGGTAAGTCATCTAATTTTATTTCTAATTTGTTTTTCAATTTATCTAGATACTAATTCAATTATTTCCTTAAATATAGGTAAGTGTTTATGCTGAATTTGCTTATGTGCTTCTTCAGTAGCATTTCATGCCAAAGTTTACTTGCGAGATACTACAAAATACCAAATAACTGAAAGGAAAACAAATTTTACCCATCACTAATGTCATTCACATCTGTGTCTATAGTTGTGTCACCTGATACATGGGGGGTGTTTCTCTGCGCAGGAATTTTATTTTTCTTCTTCTTTCTTGTTCCCTAATGGGAAATGAGCCCCTAGGTCTGGAGCTCAGGAGAGAATGGAATTTCCACTCTGCAGCATTTCTCTGAAACCACTCTTGGGTTGTGAATCTCTCCTTCTGTGCTGGTAATGGAATCCCACACACAGCCAGTCTATACTAATGATTTGAGTTGCCTCCAGTACCACTCATGACTAAGTGTGAAACCCTCTCCTCTACCTCACCACCTCCCCCACCCCCCTCCACATGTCTAACAAGATTACCAAGCCTCTTTCTTCTCAGGACTTCACAATATAACTAATTATATACAAAGGCATGAACACTTCCACGGAGAGGCAGCAATAAAGACATCATGTCCGTCTGTGAGCTCAGGAGCTAAAGCTGCTGCACAAGTATGTGTATCCAAGGTAGCTGTGAGTTCCTCCTAGTATTTTTACAGTCTGAGGGCTGGAAGGGCAGAAGATGATAAACTTTTAAAAATCTGCATACATATTCTATTACTTTATAATGTTATATATTGCACAATGCCACCCAGTGTTGTCAGAGTAAAACAGCCTAATCTCAGAAATATGTTCATTTCAGGTCACATCTGAGAAACTTACAGTATGAGAGTTCTTGTTCTGCAAACTCTTAACCAAGGAAGCTTACCTGTTTTTTGAGTTGAAAGTTAACCATTCTGTGTCAACACAGTGCACCTCTGTTCTAACCGAAGGATCATTCTGCTGCGGGTGTGTCACTCCTCGTGCAAAAGCTTGGGAAGTTTTTAAGCATTTCTTCACCCCTCATGCATTGCACTAAGGATAAAGGGTGGGTTGCTTCTACAAAGCTTCAGTGTTGGCATTATCGTATTTCCTAACTCATGTAACTATACTTGGGCTTTTTAGTTAGCTAGGCTAGTAAAGATCTCTTTTCTTGATTTTTTTCCAAATTGACTTTCCTTTCATTTCCCCAAAAGTATTCCTTAGACATTTAGGCTGGTTTGGGTTTTTTTGGTGGGTTTTTTGGGTTTTTTTGATTGTTTTTTTTTTTCCATAGCAGTTAATTGATAATGTATTTACCAACATTTGAGTTATTAATGTCCTGATTTACAACCAGACCTACTCTGGATTACACACTTCCCAAGTCCAACATTTGAATTTATTCCTCAATTACTAATGCGATTAATTGTAGCTATACATTAGCCTATTTTTAACACATCAAGCTCATGATATAGGAAATTAAGAACTAGATCAAAACCCAACAAATTATGGTATGTTATATATAAAACATCATATGCCTGATTAGATATTCTTGGTAACTAAATTTTCTGAACACCCTACAGGAATGAAGAGCCTAATGGGCCCTTTACTTCCTTTTGAAATGTGCCCCACTGTTTACCTTTTGCATCATGCTAAGATTATTTCAGTTAAAAGGAACTGGCATGCCAAATTCTCTCTTACTATATTGCAATACTGGATGACAGGATAATGTTGCGCTCTTGCTTGCTTACTAGAGAAAGCATTTCTAAAATGAAGGATGTGCATCTCAAAATGAGTCCAGATTTCAAATAACATTACAATTTTAAAGAGTTTGGATCTAGGTTCAGAATGACACTTTGCATTTTAGGCCAGTTTAAAGTTTTATATACTTAAAAATTTGCCACGTAGTCATTATGTTCTCAGAGAGGCCATTTTTAGCATAGAGATACAGTAATATATATTGAAAGATTGAAGTAGGTTCGATGGAGAGGAATATTGTTTAGCAATAACTTTACAAAAATATCTCAGTGTCAAATGGTCTGAGTTATGAAATGTAAAATGACCATATTAAAGTGATATGACTAGAAGTGGTCATTCTTTTGTCCACCAATGTTTCCATTTAATTAAAATGTTCTAAGCCATGTGGAGTTTCTGGTGGCTTTATTCAAATGCATTAAAATGGTAGACCTGCTAAACTCTTATCTATGTATTTTTTCAGCCTAGGACAACCAGACATTACCTATATGAAAAATATGAACAACAAGTATTATGTTCTATTAAAAATAATAAACTAACTCAGAAGTAATACATGCTTATCCTTTGGTAAACCTTTTTTAAAAAAATTAAAACCAACTTTTAACTAAAGAGAAAACACCTCACAGGCAAGTTTTACAAATTTTGAATGTTCTATTTGCTTTCACAATATAGCCAGTCAGTTCCATTTAACAGCTGAATATTATTCTTCTCTATATAGCAGTGCCTGATAATTTTGCTACATGCTGTCTCCTTTTTAAAAGCTCTTTCTCTAATGGCCTTTGATATTTCCTTACAGGACTTCTGTTCTTTTCCTCTTTCTCCATTTTAGTTCCAACACATACTCAGGCTGTAAAGGGAACGTGTATTTAAGATCTCTTCAGAGCCTAAGAGTATGTATTAGGGTATGTATTCTTCTTTGGGTCAATGCTGACTGACATAGCTTCTTCTTTAATCAACAATTACAAAACTCAGAAACACTGCTGATAACATCTGAAACTTGATGTACTTATCTATAGTAATCTCTGAAAATTGTTTCTTCCAAATCATTACTCCTTTGTACTGCTGCTGAAAGGTATATTATGGAGATTGTCTCTGGAATATGTAATTACATATGGAATGCAAGGCAACTTGGGCTCTCACTAAAATGACTTTTTTCTGTGACAAATATACACATTACATATTTCTTGTGAGGGTGAAAGTAGATCAAAATTCAAAGTTAGGAGATCAGAATTCAAATTATGTTAGTTTAGTTAATTAACTCATTTGAAATCTGTCACGTGCCTTTCTCAGACTCAGTATAACACCACAGCTGAGGTAGCAAGTTAGTTGGTAAGCAAAATTTGAATAGACAAAATACAAAAAGTTTCCAACACAGATTAATTTTTAAGCAGTTTTTCCTAGTTTCCATAATTAAAGTAACTTGAAGGGCTGTCCTTCAACTTACCACTCACAGCTCAACACTAAGTAAAATGAAAACATAGACACTTGCCTTATGTGATATCTATGAGAAGCATATGCAAAAAAGAAGATAATTGCTTTACTATAATTAACTCATCTGTTAAAATTTCCAGGTTTTAGCTTCTCTTTGAAATACATAGTATCAAAGCAGAATGACCCCCTTGGTTAAAGCATATGGCAGGTGAGCTTGATAGAACACTGTAACATGAAGTTCATGAACATACAAATTCTAGCTTAAATCTGAGACTTCAATAACCATCTGAGAGAAAACACTTCTCAAATGCACCTGTGCAACCTGCAGCACCTTATAGTGTGAGAAAAGTTTAGGTTTGACTGTTCAGGAATTCTGACTAAAGAGAAAGTACTTGCATATGACTGAGAAAGAAAGTTAAAGAAGAAACTGGTATCTGGTCATGAGATTAATGCTCTTTTTTGTCAGATTTTACAAAATCACTACCTGACAGGCACAAAGATTTCCCAGAAGCACACTTTAAATTAAACACCTATCGTATCATAATTTTTAGAAGCGCTCATACAGGCAGTGTCAAAATCAAAGCAGAGCATGTAAGGACAGAGTAAAACCACAGCTTAAAAACAACATTCCTGCCTTTCATTTTTTAAGTAGGGCAGTAAGTGCAATGCTTACAGGATTAGCATTTTATATGTGTTATAAGGCCTATAATTTTCCATAATAGGAACTTAGTTTTTCTTGTTTCTAACTAGCAAACTGCAACTATTTGGCCTGAAATTCTTCATGCCACTGCCACTAGCTGGGTATTTCTGTAAATTTCAGCTACCACAATGGAACCATCTCTGAGAGTAAAACCAAGAGAAAATACATTGTATTGTCTGTGTTAAATTACCTTCTAGATTTCAGTAGACAGAGATTAAGTAATAGGATCAACCTATGCACAGTACCAGTGGATATAATCAATCTTTTCATGCTTTGTTAAATTCACCAAGATGATGGTGTGGATTTGCCTGCCCTGATTAAAACTTGTTTCATTGATAATTTTGTAATGACTACAGCCACTTTTACCAAACAGCAATTCACAGTTGAACTCTTTTGCCTACCCAAACGATGGTCACACATCTAGTGTCCAACACAGACATACCCACAGTCATTGTTCTATGACACCGTGGCTTCAGGAGCTGTTCGGGCTGATTGTTCCTGGGCTCACGTGGTGGTACATGTCCTCCTTCTAGGTTAAGCCAGAGCAACAGGTTGTGAGTCATCCTGTGAGCCGGAGGACTTAACTGATTTAAGTGAGAAAGAAAGAAAACACGCACACGTAAGGCAGATCAGTTGGCTGACAGGTCACAACACAGTCCCGCAGTCAGCTGCACAGGTACAAGGCAGGCAGGGGACGTGAACTGCAGCACTGGGGTAATGAACGTCCAGGCAGGGGAAAGACGGCAATGCCTTAGGCTGGTGTTACCACTGAAGCCCTGTACAGTGGAATTAGAGCCTGTGGGGGCTATCCTCTAAACCAAAACTCAGGGGGTTAATAACAGTGACTGGTAGAGCAGCTAACAAATGACACTAATTCAACCATCTTGTCTAGTTAAGTCCTTTGCCAAAGTTGCATATTGGCACCGTTTCAGTTTCAAATGTTAGGTCACCTTCAGATAAAACACTGCTTGGATAAACATCTCTACTTGTTAGGTAGGGACAGATCAGGTGAAAAGAAATCCAGTCTTTTGCTACATCTAAAATTAGCGTTCTAGAACATGATGGAGGATTTTACACTAAATCGCCTTTTCTGTACAGTTCCTCAATCTAAGTATCACTCAAGACTGAAAAAAAAAAAAAGGCACCTGTGGTCTGACTTGCAGCAGAGCTGAGTCTCCACAGCAGAAGTTAGAGTGCTAAGTATGATTTCAATACAAATTTCTAAATACTTGGAAAACCAGATTATAGGTATCTTAGACGGGACACCAAACATGACTTGATTTAATTGTTTGGGTTTTACTCTTAGTACTTTCGTATTCCATATATACAACATGAACAGTTTTTCTTTCAATCTTTACAAAAATTAATGAAGTAATAGCAACAGAAATTGTAAAATGGAAGCTAAATATTCTGTATTCAGTGCAGACTGCAATAAACTAATTCATGGAGCAGTATACTGCAGAAAATAGCAAACTGTTCATAGGACTATACAACTATCAGAGCTAAATTATGCTATGGATCACTAAATCTAATTTCCTGCAATTGCAGGCAACCACATAATCTAATCCTTTTCCTGAATGTTCCAAATTGGTTTTAAGGATTATTGAATTGCTTGCCCATAATAGGAGAAGCCATAACCCAGCCACCTCTGGATTTTACTGACCATTTTGCCAGAAACTTCTAATGCGCAACCTGAATTTATTCATCGAAGTTTCTATCTGTTCTTGTGCTTATGTTTTCCTTTAGAATGAAGTTTCATATATTCAGCTAAATGAACAAAGATTTTATAACAGATTGGAACACAGCAGAGAAATGGAGCATCTCCTTCCATAACATTTGTTTCATGCTGAATTCATCTTTCTTGAGTTTGGATGCCAAGAACTATTGTAGATGAGATAGCCCCAGCAGATCAGATAACACAACTGCTTTCCAACACCACTGTAACCAATGTCATCTAGTGCACTTGCATCTTCCACAGCCATATCACACCAGTGACTCATAAATCATTCTGTCATCAGCCACTCACTACAGTTGTCCCCATCACAGATGTTTCCAGTTAGTGAGCTCACAAATTAACAGAAACTCTCAATATTAGTCCCAAAGAGGTCTTGTACTTCATACTATTACATTTCATCCCTTGTATATTATTCTAGTCCTTACAGTCATCTGGGTCTTCCTGGATATTGCAGTGCCTTCTGCGTTAATGATAGATGTATTTTTTGCTGTTGGCAAACTCAATCATCACACTCTTGTATCTCCATATAAGTTATTAATGAAGTTATTAAATAAGAACTGTTTAAAGACTGACCCTTGAAGAGCTCCAGTAATCATACTCTTGCAACAGCACTTTCCCTTTCAATGACACTTGTTATCTTCCTCTCTTGCAATACACTGCTTTCAGTAATTAGTAAGCATTGATTATCATGTGCACTGAATGCACAGTCATTAGGCAGGAGTCCTGCAGAAATAATATGTTCGTATTTAGGTAAAGACTAATGATGCATATTTACCTACAGACTAAAGTAAGGATTTATATAAATCTAGGGAATTTTTTTAATAATCAAAAATGTCTTTTTGTACTGTACTGACACTATTTGCAAACACTAGTTGAATCTGATACATAATACTAAGAGTATGGAGTATTAAACTCAAGGTTTTTGCTATTATTAAGGCAAAAGGTTTTGTTTCATAAATGATGAAATATTTTTGATGTTCCATTTTGAAAAATCACACCTTGTTCCATTACTAAGCTAAATTAAAAACAATTGAAAAGACTCAAATATTACCTCGAATAATGAATAAAATTCTTAGTGACTCACAATGAATGATTTTTGGTGAATCCAAACTAAGAAAAACGTATCTTGAGTAAAAAAAAAAAAAAAAAAGAAAGAAAAGGTCTTTTGGATTGACATAAAATGAATGTACTTTCTGATTGTTTTGATTTTGCAATGGAACTGAAAAAAATAATTTATTTAATCCACCTCTAGTTTTATAGGCAGCATGAATTCTGGTCTCCTTGTATGCCAGCCCCATCACTTTGCAGGTTTAGTGTTCTCTTAACACATTTTTTTCAGGACACAATTTAAAATTATGTAGCAGTGTGGCAGAGACAACTCTGATCTTAAAGTTCAGATTGTGTCACACTATGCACAAGCATAAATTCTGGAAAAGCTTGGACTAATGGAGGAGTGATAATGCCTGCAATCTCCCCAGTCTCTGCAAGAATGCGTTTCATGCAGGAACAAACACAGTCCCATGTGCATAAACAAGCCTGTAGTTCCAAGATGAGGACACAGAAGCATATGTCAAAAGCCATACCACATTTGAGGTAATGTTTTTGTACTGACCCTCAGAGAAAGCTGGAAGAAGCTTGAAACAAAGATAAAACCCAATTATAGGCAAGGAACAATGCTGACAGAGTGGGCCAGCAGGGAAAAAAATAAATCAAGGAAAATTACCCAGGAAACTATTGTAACACATGCATATGGCAGGAATAAAAAGTTGTTTAATGAAATGGAAAAAAAAAAATGTTGTATGTATCAGTTTTGGACTGTGTACAATATAAATCAGTATTTATTTGAAGGCGTAAGATGTCATGTTGTTTTGCATAATTAACTACTGGCAGAAACATCTATTGAATTAAAAACCCCACAGATTTGTTCATTATATACTTTAAAAAAAATCTATTTCTAACAGATACTTTATATGTCAGAGTGATCCCATGTACCCTAGCAACCAGGATGTTATTGAAATTCTACATGCAAGTGCATGAGTCATTTTAAGAGATGTAGTAAGTCTAATAATGGATGTTTAATGAATGGCAGAATCAGTAAGCTATGAACTAGATTTTATAGATGTGCAAAACTTGGTAAATTGATTTTTTTCATAAATATGCTGAAAGGATAAATATCTGTGCAATTTTTTTTCAAAACAATGTTAAAATTTTCTTTGTTCTCAAGTTATTTCCCATATTTATAATCTGAAGCTTTTTACACAGCAACTTCACTTACCTCAGTTGTAAGGATTTGTTCTAAAAACATACATCATATCTCTCTTACCCTGCTCAAAACCTGAAAAAAGAGTCTTCTCTGCTCCACATACAGCTGTGTGGGTTCAAGTGTCATGTCTAAGTCACAGAAAAGATCCATGCGGTGTATTTTATACACCTTCCCTGACACTAGTTTCCGGATGCTTCCGCTCTGGTCTTCCATATACAGAGGCATTACCCGTGTTTTTAAAACAAGGGTTCTGTAGCATAGTTTGCACAACGTGCTGCTTCAAAGATCATCACAAGGCATTTGGGGAAAAAAAAGTGGAAATAGAATTAAGCCCAAAAGTAAAATTTCTTTCCACCTAGGGGATCAGAAAAGGTCCTGTTTCATGACAGTACTGTTGCATTCATTACAAGGTTGAACCCCAGCGACTTGGGATTCTTTCCTAAGCAGCAGTCTAAGTACAAAATAACCTATTATAAAGTCTCCAACAACACATGATGGAAATGTTTGCATAAGTAAAAAGTAAAACCAGATATTTTTTTTAAGTCTTGCTTGAAGTACCCAATGTATTATATAAATGCAGGGTTTGAGGCTGAAAGGAAAGAGCATTGATGTATTTTAGAATGACAGTTCTCACATTCCTACCACAGACAATATATTTGCTTCTCCTTACTATTCTGACCTCTATTCATCAGCTTAACTGTACTCATTGCTACTGTGTTTCGTGCTAATTTGCATAGAGCATCAGTTAATGCCAGCTTAGAGGTTTTTTTTAGTAATCGGCCGTTAATTGATGCTGTGTATACTAGTCATATCTTGTTGTCAAAGTTTTTTGTTTTAAAATTCCTTTTATGAATCAAGAACAAATTCTGGCTAGTTATCGATCAGGTAGGAAAATGAATCAGAAGTTTCTAAACATTATAAAATTCATGAAAGAGAAATAGGTCTTTGTAAACACACTGTAAATAAGAAGGAAATGTAAAAGTAATTGGAAGAAGGAGGTGGCTTTGTCAATATAAAACTTGTTACTGATTTAACATAAACTGAGAATGATGGACATCTAATCCAAACTAAGCTCAAGTTTCACTCAGTGTTCCTTACAATTTGCACAGGCTTTGTGGGATCACTGTTGCATTAGTCCAAAGCACAGCACACATTTTTTCATTCTGAATGAGACTATGTCAGTTACAGTTAAGCCAAGGACGGCTTTTTAACAGTTCAGAACCCTTATGTATAATGTTAAACCTGAGGCACAAATCCATTATTTTAGTCTGTGCTGAAAGAAAAGCAGAGGTTAACAGCAGGAGAGGTGATGTGAATGAAAACCTGGCACTTTTTCTGATGTAACTGAATCTAGGGTGTGGTGCACGCTTACTATCTTATCGTAGAACCCATCCCTTGGTCTGTTTACAGTAAGGTACTGAGCAAGCCAGGCTTTCATAGCCTTTTGAACTCACTTAAAAAATTCTGCTACAGTTATTGGCACTTGCACCACCAGCAACATCAAAACTAGACAGAATTTCTCAATGTAGTTTTCATTCTCAATTTAGAAAAAGGAGACATAGTAAGAAAGACCATAATTCACTCTCAGGATCCTTGCATTTTCTGAATAGCCAAAGAAACAAGTACTTAAGAGAAGAATCCTTCAGAAGATTGCTTAAGAGTAGAAGAAACTAGTAATTTGGATTAATTCTTCATAAGGGGCAATTTATTTTATTTTTTTCTGCTTTTAAAGGATTCAGAAAAAGATGTACCGGTTTAAAATTGTCCAGAGTCAATAAACAAATCCCCTCTAATCTGCAGGAAGTTTTCAAAAAGTTACCTGTGAACAGCTCTGTTTCTGGTGTATTGGTGACTGGAGTCCTCAGATGTTGTTCCTATTCTGATTAATTATACAGTAATCAACAAGAGGAATGCTGCACTATGTATTTGAATTGATTTTTAGAGTCTTTCAGGGGCATCAGCATGCTAAGCACTGTAATGACATGACAAAGTGCTTGCTCCTGCCTGCCTGAACTGTGTCTAAACAGGCAAAAAGGGAAATGAGAGAGAAGAATTTGACCAAAATTACACAACTGACTAATAGCAAACAAAAGAATCAAGATATCCTGCATTTAAGCCCAATAAGCAGTGGATCAGACTGCTTTTTACCCTGTAGAACTTACAGGGGAAACTAAACACTGCACTTTTTCTCTTGCTAGAGTGTGGATACCACATTGGATTAGGAGACAGAGCTTTGAGTTCTCTGGGTTTGCCTCTCATTTTCAGTCTGGTTTCCTAAGGAAATGAAACTTGTGCAATCCTGGTGGGCGTGTAGGGGCACCTGCCCATGTGTTCCAGTAGCACTTTAGAACCTGTTGGCAAACTGTATCAAAATTGGACACAAAGTACTGGTCTCAAAGATAATGTAATTCAAAGGTATTGGTCCCAAAGGTAATGTAACACAGATGTTCTGAAAATAGGGGGACAACTGTAGATACCAGACTGTAGCCTGCCAGCAAGAAAAGTAATGTGATAGAAATCATACTACTTTCGTTTTGATGTTAACAGAACCACTCACTGACTGCTTTAGTTAGGTTTTAGAGTTTTCCTCCATATTAAGAAATTTATTAATTAAAAACCCAACAACAAATGGAATCTCCTGAAACAATGCAATATTAGGAACTGGAGCTTAAAGGATGAAAGCAAAATACAGTATTATTCATAAGAAAATAATGAACTGGAACAACTGCTCATGCGTGGATGACATGTGGATCTCTCGTTTCAGCCTGTGGGTATCATGTCTTTTTGAGTAGCCACATTCAGATTTCCTCTGTGCTTCAGAGGGTAAAACTGGTAGTAGCAGAAAGCCCTGCTGCTGGATTTAAAGGAAGAAGTAGGAAACAGAGATGAAAACGGTGGTGAAGTTATGTTCATGATTGAGAATATCTATGTTATTGATTTCAGACATTATAATTAGGCAAGATCTACTAAAAAATATCAGTGCTGGCAAGGCCTCATCAAGGCTCAGGGAAGGCAATGATTCAACTTCTAACATTAGAATGTGCAGTTTGAGTATCTGTCTCATGTTGGAACTTATTTGCTCCTTTACAAGCACTGTTCCTCTTCCTAGCTGGTGAGATACTCTGCCAAAAGTGTGCAAAGGAAGCTGGAGAGAGGATATATATGTTTCATTTGAGTACTGCTGAGCAGGTCAGAAATTTTATTTCCCTTTTTAAAACAAGGGTTCCAGTATCATTCAGTTTTCCACCCTCACTAGTGCGAGCAGCCTTCAACCAAACCAAAGCACACAACTTCCACTGCGTCATACACCTTACTCAGCGTAAGCATAAAATGGAAGGAAAGAAGCTGAAACTCTAAGACCTTTTTACATGGGATGTGCTACAGAATGTTTTTATTCTGATTGCTATAGTAATGAATACAGCTGATTGCGCAATCACTGCAATCACACATATAAAAGGTTGGTACTTTCAAATGGTAGCAATACAACTGCAATGCGAGGAAGTGATGCTATCAAGCAAAGAAGGAAGCATAAGTCAACAGCATGCTTATGACATGTTTATTGGATTATAATGACATATTTGAGAGAGGAAGGCTGGCTCTTGGTTAAGATGCTAGCATCAGATTTTTGACATTTCAGTTCAGTATTTTGCTCTTCCATAGCTTGCTTTTGTGACCTTGACTATGTCATGCAGTTCAGATCCAGTGAAACAGTGTTAACTAAAAGTTATGAGCAGTAACAAGCCATTTTAGGTTCTTGGCCATGGAGCAGGATCCAGAACTTTAAGTTACTCAGGCTGACAACAGGCTGCATTATGAACTGGGAGTAGCTGAACATAGTTAATAGTAATTGCTTCTGAGAGATCATATCTCAAATTACAGCATCTGAGGTGCATAAGCAGTCTTTGCTGAGAGGAGGCACTTCATTTACTTGAGGTTCTGGAATCTCTCCTCAAGATATATTCCCTTCAAAGGGCAAGGAAGTCAACACTCTGGTTTTGTAATATATTTAAATTAAATGGCTCAGATGATAGGAGCCCTCATAGAGATGCTCTCACTCATTATATCAATTATATGAGACACCTAGGTTCAATTCCTTCCACTGTCTGGAAATTAAAATCTTACCTCCCACATCTCGGTGGAAAAATGTCTTAAATGCCAGGCTGTAGGATATTTAAAAGGGAAGGGTGCTCTCACTCTCTCCTGTTCAATAATGAAAGAACCTTATGTGCACAGGGAATGCACACAACAAACATTAACACAGCCAACTACCAGAACACTTTCTTGGGAAGGGGAGAAATCAGGTTCAATTTCTGTTACATTTAATACTAAGCAGTCCTTGGATCAAGCTTTTCAAGCAACATAGCCAGAGGAGCAAACAGCCTACGGATTTTGATTGCTGAGGGCTTACTAGCCTGTCCAGAAACAGAGCTTTAGATGCCACCAGATGGAGGAAGCAGCTATGTCAGGCCATTAAGAATTTTAACTTGGATCTAAAGAATTTCAAATACAAAATAGTCTATGGACTGAGATATCAATCTTGCTGAACAGTTGTCCATTAGTGAAATGACAATGTTGGTAGTTCCCTACCTGCCCCAGGTTCTGTGTGATTAACTACATCAAAACTGTGAGAAAATCAGAAATTACCACCATATGGCTATAGAAGAAAAAAATACAACTGACCAAGATTTAACAAAGTTAAACAGCTTCAAATTGAAAGATTCCTTTAAGCAATTTTTCAAAGTATCAAAAAGATTAAAAGAATTAGGCTTGCAAAAAGCATTGTATTTAAACATTCAAAAGACAGCACAAGGACTTTTTATAGTGAGAAGGTTTTGTTGTTTTCCAAAACATATTCCATAAACTAATTGCAGAACACTTTGAATAATTTTCTTGTTAAATAATTTGCCTTGTGAGAGCAAAGAGACAGATGACATACAAAGAAATAAAAAAGGAAAAGTAGATATCTACACAACAGATAAAATGAAATTTAAAAAAACCCCAGCATGTTTTGGTCTATACATAAATGGCAGAAAAAAGAAAGAGAGAAGGCATGTGATTGAGATAAGCATGTTAAGTAGCTGGGATGAACTACGGAATTTCCTCTTACCCCTGATGTTTCCAAAAACACTGAGATTACAGTTCAAGGAACAGGAGAATGAGGTAGATGATGGAAGTAGTGATGAGGGAGGCAAACAATGCTTGAAAAGGTGGTTACCTATTAACTTGAACTGTATCTAAGTAAATACAGGCAGTTAAAATAAAACAGGAAAACAGAAGAAAAAAATCAATGAAATAACTCTTTCAGTCCTGTGCAGCATACCTAAGCATGTTCTGCAATCTACACAGCTCCAAGGGAACAACTTCCTACGGAAACATGTTAAACATTAAAATTATCTGTTTATCACAGCATCGTCACCACAACTATTAGCGTAGCACATCTGCATGCTTGCCCAGCTTCTAATGTTAATGAACAATGTTGTAGTCAGCATAGCACGTGAATGCTTCTCACTGGTGGGTTAAACTGAATCTTCAGTAACTAGTGCATAAATACACTGGGTGTTGGAGAAATCATAAAAGCTAACTAGAAGAGGTATAAGGTTCTGAATCTCAATCAGCAAGTACTCCTACAGGGTGCTACTGTGTATTTTTTGCCATCTATCCTGCAAAAAACCTGAGGGCTCTACAAACCTATTTTGTTTAAGAGTTTGAACTATTTTTTCATTGCCGCAACTACAGACTGAGACAAAAGCACTTCAACAACCTTCCTGTCTGAACACAAACAGTTTGCACCTTGTTAAAATAGTGATTGAATACTGGTAGAATCTGACATCTCCATTTAAGCACAGTTTTCCTTCTTTATTGTCATTTCTCTCTACTATGGAAACACGCATTTTTTGACCACAGATATTAAATAATATTCTGTAACTGATGGTGAGAATAATAGTGTTTGGCATGTTATTAAAAGCGATGTAAAACAATCTGCATTACGAATACTAGTTCAGTTACTCTGACTCATTAGTCACACAATTCATTGACGATGTTTTTCCCTCCTCCTCCTCTCTGCTTTCTGACCTTTTCAAGATAGATACCACTAAGATTAAACTCAAATTTTAATATGTGTTTGCATTTGACAAAAAAATAGCATACAACAATTTTTTTTTTAACCTGTGAGTCATCCTGAACAAACATTGACAAACCTTCCTTTCAAAATTCCAATGATGTGATAAAATAGGACAGGTAGACAGGAGAGAGAAAACACACCCAAACAACGACTTTTCAGACAGAAATAGAATTTCTGACTTTCACTACCGTATTAGTTTCAGGTTGTCATAAGACTTCACTGTTCATGTTTATACCACAGGATTTTAGAAGCTTTCAGAAGTGTTAAGGAAAGGTACTGTTAACTCTTTTTTTACAGAGGATCGAAGGGGCAAAATAAAAAGCTGCAAACTAACAATTTTGAAAAAAAACTTCCCGTTGAGGCTACAAAAAGTCTGGATACTTTACCTAAACCTCTTGTAGCCTGACTAGCAGAAATCTTAGCACTAAAGGTTCTCAGCATATCTTGACAACTGTGCATTGTTTTCTAAATTAGATGTTCACAGAGACACCTATAATAAGTAACTGAACCTAACAATGAACTTGGGCTAGGGCTTTACAAGAACCCTTTAATATTGCCCCCTGAGGAGCTACTAACAAATAAGGATTTTTTTTAAAACCAGATTGATTTTCAGCACATGAATCTTCAGCCTGTCCCTGTTTGGCACTTTAAAATAAGAGTGGGTTTAAATGTTGCTGAATTGGTGCGTAAATACCTTCAAATGATGTCATTGCTGATATGGTACTGAACATTGGTTTTGGTATATATTCGCAATTACGTTCTGTTCAGTACTCCTATAGCTACTCTCCCTGATTAAAAGTGAAGCTGGCAATAGATAATGCTTCTAATCCAGAAAATGGACGGTAATGCTTGACAATATTGCTATTCTGAGTGGTCCTTTAAAACAGGAAACAATACACATTGTTTTAAAGCTGGGAAGGTAAGGAGGTATAAAACTGGGAGAAGGAAAGGATCTTAGAAGTTCAGGAAAACTTGTGTCATTTTAGGTCTGAGTAATTGACACTTCCCTGTATTCATCTGACATCTAGCCACAATGGACCACAAATGAAGATGGTCCATTGTCTCACTTAAAATTTTCTTGATTGCATTCATCTGCCTGATCCTGTTCCCAACACAATTTATTGCAAAGTGTCTATCAAATCCACCAGACTGGGGAACAGGTTTTACATTCCCTTCATCTAAGTAGAAGCCCGATGGTATCAACATAGGAGTATTACGTATTTTCCTATAAAGAGTCTGAGCATAGTTTTGCTGGTGTTTTGGTCACTCACCTTTTGCAGGTATTTTCTGCATTCATTCTTAATAACCCTAAGAACTATGGAGACTGACCAGTGCATTGACCTATCCTGATGATATTTTTCAGGAACAAAGTAGAAATTCAACACAGGACTGTTGTGTGTAACAATTTTTGTAAACAGCTTGGTAAAATATGGGATTTTTTCTAACTAGCTCCAAATATGTTATGAAATATCAGTTCAGTTCAACTGAAAAGGCATCGGATAAATTCTTAAGTCAACCACCCTTCCTTCTGCAGTATATGTGGAGCAAATAGCCTCCAGGTCAAGCCATAAGTCTACAGACTAACTGAGAACAAGAGAGCTCACGAGAGACAAACAGAATCCCAGAAAGATTAATATTTCCCTTCATGCATATGTGTGGCTGCTAAACTTACCATTTTCAGCTCACAACTGAGACTATTTTTTTCCTTTTAAATACTGATCAACTTACTGTTAATTCTTGTATCAATAGCAATAGAAGGCAGAAAGCCCTTGCCAGGCACTGCTATTATCTGCAGCTACACTGCCTTTGTTCTCAGCCCTGTTCTATTTCTTTCTGATCCCCCAGCACCAAGGGCTCCAGTGAGTTGATGGAATGGGTTTGAGGGAAGATGCTCTTCCTCCCCTTTTCTCCCACTTCCTCTCTTCCCCAGCTAACTCACATACTGAGCATACTGGGAGAAACAGAGAGAGGGGCAAGCAAAACCTGTTGAGAAGAGAAAAGAGCATTTCCCTTAAAACAATGCAAAAGGATGGTTCCTCAGCAGAGGAGGAGCACGGGCCTTTTCTATGTGGCATGTCATGTCCACCTACATTTTCAGCACCCAGTCCAGTGTTCAGTTCAAATCAGCACAAACTTGCACTTCAGGCTGAAATCCCCTTGGAAAAGGTTCTTGTCCTGCAGATGAGATCAGAAAGGGCAGAGAAACTCTACTTCCTACACACCCACCTCCTGTGAAACCCCTGTGATTACTCCTCATCTCTCCTCACCTCACTTGTCACTCTTGCTTCTTCACACAATCCCTACCACTGACTCTGTCACTGCAGATAACAAGGGCAAAATCATTAATACTGGCCTTGAACACTGCAGCAGTAAAATTAAATTTTGCTTTCTCAGTTTGGAAATTTTGAAGCAGCTCTGTCAGAAACCAACCACATGGAAATCATGTCTACATTTCCTACCAGCTCGAAGGAGCACTGTAATATTTAGCTGCTATGTGCTAAACAGAAAAAATGTAAGTAAATATTACATTAAACAGAAAAACTAAACCACTTCTGTGAGCCCAAATTTCATCCTGCAAGACTTTCAAAGGGACGGTTATATCCACAACAATTTACCTGCGAAAACACTTCTAAAAGGTTAAAACAATACACTTAATCTATTTCTAGTGAGTGGTGTCTTGCCTCTTGCTGCTGACAAACAGATATCCTGTGAAGGAAGTAGCTAATCACTGCCTCCTTGGAAAATGTTTACAAAGGGACGTTTGGGATGATGTTATCTACATCCTGTTTAAGTAGCTGTTTTGTTCTTTTAAATGAGATGGTGAACTGAAAAGAAGCATTCTTAGTAGCATTGTTACACTTTTCCTTTCTGTATCTTGAGTCTCACTGTTTCTGGACAGTAGCTATTTCAAGGGTCCCAGCTGTTTTTCACCTTATCTATCCATACTTTACACACATGCATTTTAAGAAAGAAGGTGTTGCAGCATGGTTGGGGTTTTGGAGAGAGTGGGAGGAGGAAGGGAAGGAGATTAATTTTTGTGCAGTTTTTATAAAAATCAATTAGTAATTTGTATGTATACATAAACATCCCAATGACCTGAATCAAAACTGATCAAGTATGTTAACTCTTCTTTTTTGTTCCTCTTCCATTCTGGATCCTCCTCTTTTTTCTTCTTTTTCTTCTTGTGGTTGGATTCTGAGGGGCTTTCTGGGGGGACAGGATCCTGGGTACAGCTCTGCTTGTGCTTGTTCTTCTTCTTGGACCATAAAGGAAAAAACTGTTTCACGATGGACTACTGGGTGTAAATAGAAGTTATGGTGACAACGCCCTTGAACTCAGTTATGGTAAATAGAAGCTTTTATCTTTCCATGATGCCAGAATTAAACATGCCTTTGGTTTTACTGATACAGAACACAGATTTCAGTTAGCGATCCCATTACCTTTCACTGCATATTGCAGTATCATAATAGACTCACTGTGTGCTACTTCTGAAACTGCTGGACGTTAATGCAAGGTAGGCAGATGATCCTTATAGGCAGATGATCAGTGCTTACTGTATTTCAGCATTCTCCTAAAGAGGAAAACATTGAACTCTTTAATCAATAGAAAGGCTGAGGTATTGTAGGACTGAGCCTCAAAGCCACACAAATCAGGGTACTATACTTAGAAGAATGTCACCAGCTAGTAATATTTTCTGACTTACCAGACTTGATATTTTTATATACTATCAAGATATCTGTTCATTGCTTTTCTTACTGGAACAATTAATTTTATTGCATTGTTATTTAAAGTCTTCCAGATTAAAAACAACAAAAATCTAACAGTTTTAGTTACACATAGCTGACAGTGCAAGACACTTGCTAATCAGCACTTGCAAATTATCTGTACAAACAACTAATGATAAACTTAAACATAGTACTTAAAGTAAATTTTGGACTCTCTGATGACTTTAGGGAGTCCCTTAGGGACTCCAGGGTGAAAACAGAAGGAGAAATCATGTTACTAAAAACTATGAAATACATAAATTTTCCCGGACTGGCTCACTTCATCTTCTAAGATTTGTCTGAAAAGAAGAAAAGAGGAATTTGACCATTTTGGGGGGATTTGTCTCTGCTCAGAATACCAATCATGAAACTCAGGCACTGGTGCACTGTATGCACTGCCTGATGCATATATCCATCTATCAGTGTCAAATTTCCTGGACCAAATGTGAAACTTCTAATTTGGTTTGCAAAATCATACGCTCATGTATACTGTGCATCATTGGAATATATGAGCACTGTCACAAGCATAAATGCAATTATTTTCAGAGCATTACTAAGCAATTGGATAAATTCTCACCAACACAGCTGTCAGTCAAGAAAAGACTTTGTCTTTTCAAAATGAAAAGTCAACCAACTTTGTGAAGTACAATGAGATTGTTTTTCCAATTTAGAAAGGGAGAGCAGACACACAAGACAAAGGCCACAGAAGTTGTGGTACTCAAAATGAGACAATGAGGACCTGTTTTCCAAAGTACTGATCAGCATTACTTACTACTTTGCATGACCAAAGTACATGTTTTAATTTAGTTTTCATTAGTGGATGCTCAGATTTCTGCAATTTCTTAAGGTAAAAGAATGCCCACTAAGCACCAAAATCTGAGGAGTACAGTCAATAGATATGTAGAAAGCTCTTTTCAGCATCATTACTTGAAGGGCAAGGAACTCTAGGAGAGTCTACAGAAGATGTACAGCCAGTCTGCAGTTATCTCAGCCATCAGACCACAATCTTACTTCTACAGTCCTCTTTCTTTGATGACTACAAGCCATCTACCACCTGTAACCAAAGCAGTTGGCAATTACAACTCCCATCAGTATGCCTCCTTATTCACCCCTACTACATATCCATACTATGATCTGAATGGAAGCAGAGGTGCTATGAAAGAAATTGTATCTTGTTTTATAGTTAAAGTCAATCCATACACACAATGAGACATGAATGTCCTAATTTTGGAGTACACAATTCTTCAAGGGGCATCTCTACATGGTAACACTGTCGTAACTGCAATGGCTTAAAGACACTGTCAAGACAAGATCTATAGGTAGAGATAATGCCTTTTATTAGACCAACTACTATAACATAGGTAAAAGTGCACAGATTTCCTGATGTTGCTATTTTTTAAGTTCACTAAAGATTTCAACATAATTTCCTATAAAATTCTTGCATTCAGTTTGGGACATTGAGGTCTGGATAGGTGGACAACTAGATACCCATCTAGTAAAAAGCTGCTTGAATGCTTAGGCTCAGCGAGTATGCGTTGTACTCTAACTGGAGGCTGGCAGTGAGTAGCGTAGGGGTCTGTCCTGGGACCTGCCCATTTTAACACTGTTACCAACAGTCTGGGGGAGGCGACGTGGTGTGCTCTCCTCAAGTTGCAGGCAGCCTCCAATTGGGAAGACAATTCAGTACACTTGAGGGCAAGGCTGCCATCCAGAGGGACCTAGACAGGCTGGAGTAATGGGCTGACAGGAACTTCCATGAAATTCAGCAAGGACAAATGCATAGTCCTGCACCGGGGAAGGAAGAGACCCTTGTACCAATGTAAGCTGGGGACTGACCAACTGGGGAGCAGCGCTGCAGAGAAGGAGGTGGAGGTCTTGCAAGGCAGCAAGCAGCACACGAGCAGCAGTACGCCCTGGCAGCAGAGAAGGCCAGCAGCACCCTGGGTTGTATTCACAGGCATGGAGCCAGCAGATTGAGGGAAATGATTATACCACCTCTAGTCAGCACTCCAGACTGAGTCCAGTTCTGTGCTCCCCAGTACAAGAATGACATTGACAAACTGGAGTGAGCTCACTAGAGGGCCACTGAGATTGTTGCAGGCTGGAGCGCTTGCCCTGTGAGGAGATGCTAAGGGAACCGGGCCTTTTCAGCCTGGAGAAGAGATGGTCTCAGCAGGGGTGTAATAGCAGACTGACTGTACTTCTGAGAAGGTCACTGAGAAGGAGCCAGGATCTTCACAGCAGTGTATGGCAGGAGTATAAGATACAACAAATAAACTGAAACAAGAGAAGATACTGATTGGACATAAGGAAATACATTTTTTTATCCAGAACAGCAGTCAAACATTGCAACAGGTTGCTCAGAGAAGCTGTGCAGTTTTCAGACTTGGAGGCTTTCAAGATCCAACTGGATAAAGACCTGAGCAACCAGCTCTAGTCCCACAGCTGGCCATGCTTTAAGCAGGAGGCTAGACCAGAGGTCCCTTCCAAACTCAGTCATTTTTTGATTCTGAGATTCCCTGCAGAAACCCTCTTCAAGTCTATTCGAAACCTTGTCTTCTAACTGTGCCAGTTGGTCTGATAAAAGATAACTGTCTGAACCTACAAACTATGTCTTGCCTATAATTTCAAAGACTAAAAACCACAGATGTTCCATCAAGTGGCAGCACATTTACACCTACGTGGATCACTACTAGGACTGGACTCATTCAATCCATCCCACAGACCTTTGGCATTTGAACTGACAAAATGACTCAGTAGCTGTAATGATCAACCTGAGTGTTCACTGAGAGCGGTGGGGAACCCATGGCTGGCAAATAACCTAAGAAATGCCCTGGCAAAATCCAAAACCAGTGAGACTGGGCTACTCCATGCTCTACTCTAGGTTCTGACAATTTTCCTAAGCTTTTCCTTTTCCTCTTTCATGAATTCTAGTCTTGTTTCTTTTCTACCTTGTTAAGCTCAAGGCTGACGGACATTAAAAGGTTTAACAGAAACAGACTTTATAGAAGAAATGTCAGTATAGAGGTAGATTGGATAGGTAGACCTGTTAGTAGCATAGCTGCTAACTTCGTAAGATATCTTGCACATAATGTACATAACCTATGGTCCTTAAACGTTAAGGAGGCAGTCGCTGCTGGGTGCTCTCAGTTCCTTCTATCCTTGCAGAAAAGCTGGAACCTCAGAGGTACCTTATTGAGAACCCAAAGCACTCAAGATTAGTTCAGTCTTCTTCAACCTGACTTAAAGGTCATGTTTAAAAAGAGGATTTACCTAATATACTATCCACTCTCTCAATTTTACAGTCTTACACTTTCACGTCTCATTCTGCAATCATGAGTTGTATTGCTTCCCACTAAGAAATGAAAGCTGTATTGTCCAAAAAATCACCTTACAACATGCACACTGAAGGAAGATACTTGTGATAAAGTCACAAAAACTAACACTGTTATAGGCTACCTTGCTTCAGAAAGGAGAACATTCCATGCCTGGCCACTATGGCAAAGGTGTGTCAAAAGAAAACGCAAGAGCGTTACCATGGTCTGATAAGCTCAATGGGGTTATCAGACCAACACCTTCATTATCACTACAACTTCCTAAAAATAGAAATGTTTCATAGATTAGTGAAAGCACCCAAAGCCTATGATCAAAAGTTATGACCCAGGCTTGGAACAAGACACTAGAAATGCTCCACTAGCTGTAATAGAAATCAACACTCATGCCAACAAAAACTGTTCTAACAGTTACTGACTTTAAATAGAACAGGGAAGTACATCTAGATGATGTCTTAAGTAGGGCTGCTATTCCTATCAGCTGATCCGACAGGAAAACCTTTGGCATATCACAGCTCAGATGAAAGAAGTTTTTTCATGTACAGTGGCTAGCAGGCCCTCACTGATGTCAACTTAAACCCAATGACTCGAATTACTACCTAGTTTGCATAACATACGTTCACTCTTCATAGCTTTCCATTTGCTGTCCTTCTTTCCAATTACGTTAGCAAGCTTTTCTCATTTTCTGGAATTGCTTCCTACACTAGATTGTCTGGCTTGCCTTTCTAATGTTGTCTGCTGACCCCACCACCTAGCAGAAGCTCTGTAAGTGCAAGGAACCTTCTCATTCATGATTCCACAAGGACACCAAAAAGTTTTCAGAATCAGGCTGTGATTTTACAATGATCTATGTAAAACAGATCTAAGTGAAAGATACTGGAAAAAAATGTGTGGTCTTACTCTCTTGCCATTGTTTGATTATGGCAGCAGTTGAGATAATATGATTGGGTGGTGAAATTAATTAAATAATTAATACTGTATGGCAGAACACGTATAATTTTTAGTTGGGTGGAGTTTTTTGCCTTGATTAATCTTTGTATGCAATTCACCATGTGGTTGTACAAGCTCCACTAGTTGGTCCACTGTAAGGAGCAGGAATATGGACCCAGGAAAGATGGCAAACTAAATGAACTTAAAGTAGATACAAAAGCACAGGTTAAGAAAATTATTTTCACTCTGCTTCAAGGCCAAGCTACATTTGTGGACTTGCACTAACTTGCAGGGAGAAAGGCATATCCTGAAGTACAACAGAACTTCAGAGATCTGGCTTGCACTGAGGCAGTTGGTCCCTTCACTTGGTTCCTATAGTGAAATCTAATTTATAAGCTACTATTGTTGCAAGATCTTCCAGGAATCTGAGCACAACAGTATAAAAACATCTGGCTGGTCATGTTACTTCAGGAGCAATATGGCCCATCCTCGCCTTCATCATCTTGCAACTTTGATAGCATGGCTCCTTTGAATCATAAGTTATATTTTAAAGTAATCATCTAATGGTTGAAGCTCTGAGAACAGTAGAAATATCTTGCCTTTCCACAGAGCACATCTCTGATCCTCTGTGGACACAAAACAAGCATGAATCTACTTTACAGTAGGAGACCATTTCATCTGAAGAATGTCACATTCAAGGATCAGTATGTCAGATTGCTGTGTAGGCATGTAAGTTGGAATTTTTATATGAGACTGTGCATTGTAAGATTTACATATGAATTACCTTCTGACCGCAAAGTTAGAGAGTATTCTTCCTGGCAACCCTCAATTTATTTGTGTTTGTATGTATTCACATGAACTTCTCAAGGAAAATGTGTTAAAGAAAAAGCAAAGATAGCTGGGATGTACTTCCCTGAAGTAGAATTCAGCCAGGAGATTGGCTTAACAACATAATTGGTACAGATCAATATCACAGACCACGTGGCCTGTGGTCTTGGATACATATTAATGTATTTGTGTTTCTGAAACCACTGTGACCTTCAAGCTCTATGCTAGGAATGAGCTTGAAACTTACTCAGAAGAATGCGACCTGCTGAATCACCGATGTGATTTCCAGGAGTACGTAGGGTTTTTCCTTTTACCTGAAGGTCTTTGGCAAAGCAAAAGTCAGGTTTGCACAGCTCCTGTTGTGATAACTGTAGTTCCCGCTGCCTCAGAGAAAATGCCAGTGAGCTGCGTCCTTGGATCATTTTGGAGACCTAAAGAGAAATGTGCCCTGGTGGTTGGCAGAGAATTACTCTGAGTACCTGAACGTTACCAGTTAAAGTAAAAAAAAACGTTTATGAAAACTGGATCTTGGCGTGGGACACAATGGCTTTATGATGCCCCAGTCATTTTTAAGAACATAAACTGAGCTCTCAGAACAAGCTGTCGACACCGCAGCAGCGGCGCCCCGTGACGCACCGCTCTTGCGCCGGCCCGCTGGGCGTACCTCTCCGCAAAGGACCATTTAGTTAAACTGTAAGTTGCAGGATGTGGGGTGAGTTTGCCCTTTCAGATTTTCTGCCTGGTCACTTCTCCGAAGCGGAGGAGCTGTCAGCATTGCGTTGGAAGAGCTCCCTGAAACTCACAGTTATGGTACTGGGACCATGAAACGGCGCGGCCCGCCTGCCTTGCCCTGCGATTAACGAGGAGGGACAACCTAAGGTGCCAAATAAGCCCAGAGGCTGTAGAACAACAGCGGTCGATGCGGCCGCCTCAACTTTGTGCCCCCTGCCCGGCGCAGAGGCTGAGGTGCGGCTGCGTGCCCGGGGGGCGGAGCTGAGCGGCGGGGGGCGGAGCTG
>JAVJGI010000063.1:55783394-55795032 GCA_035590275.1 Ibycter americanus
CGCCGTCGTCCGTTCCGGCCTCGAGCAGCGGCTGCGGGGGGGTCCGTTCTGATGAACAGCTTCAGGCGTGTCGCCGGCTGAGTGTTGCCTGTCCAGCGCTGCCGAGTCGGCCACAGTGTTAGTGCAGACTTTTTTGGGGGTACGGACACTGCAGTTTTTCTATGTTCTGTTGCCAAGACCCCAAATAGCTTCTGCCGTAACTTCTACTTTGTTGCTGCTGCATTGCTGGGCTCCTCAGCCTTGTGTTGAAGAGGCACTGGGGTAAAGTTAGGAGAGGGGTTTAAGCTTGTAAAAAGGAACCCCTGAAAGCCGATCAGGCCCTTGCTCTTTTTGTATGAGAACAGGAAGTCAGATCACAAAGCTGAGAGGGAAATTTAGAGAAAGGGGGAAGGGAAGAGAACATTCTCCACGTAGCCGCTGTCAGCGCAGCTGCCGGGGGGCTGAGCGGTGGCCGCTGCCTCGGTGGGGTCAGCCCTGGGGCCTGGGGAGGCCTGGGGTCAGTGTTGGGCTGTGAGTGACAACATGGGCAGTTTCGTGGCTTCCCCAGCCTTCAAATGAGACAGATTTAATATAAGGCTTGACATTCACTGGGATTAGGTAGGGTCCAGTCTGTCTTCATAAGGCATGCATACTTCCAACTTCATCCAGGAGCGCCTATATGGGGATGTTTGTGTCTTTACCTTCCCATCTGTATGTAATATACACACTGGATACATTTCTATGCCTTTTCTTCCCAGGACTGTCAGTTTATTGATAAAGTCTTGCATAGTGTTCCAAGAAAAGTTGCACGAAAGCTTAAGATAGCATCTTAAAGATGCTGGGGTCACTTCTTTAGGAAGACTGTGGAGTGTAAATTGTCCCTGAAATAAACTCAAGTTTTATTGATATAGTAGTGGTTGTTGCCCTTCGGTGAACTGTATGGTTATACTCTCAAGTCAGAGTCTGGAGTGATCCTTGTTATTTGTAGGCAGAAATGTTTCAGCACTTTTCATGGATATAATAATGTGCCTGTTTACTATTTGATACAGAATTACGAACTTGTATGCAAACAATGCATACGACTGCCTTTAATGTTATCTGTAAACAAACATGTTCTTGAAATCTAAGATACTATGTGATCAAAATACAAGCCTAAAACTAGATATGTGCTTTATTTTGGGCTCTTTTACCTTTATTATCAAAGACATTAATTTAGTCATGTATGCGATTTTAAAACAACTTAGTAGGAAATAATAGTATAGAACAGATGCAAATTAACCTGGTTTTTTAAATTGTGAAATACTTTGCTGTAAGCTTGCACTGATATTTGTTTACTTAATAGTGTTTTTCCAACTTAAATTAATAAAGCTAGTCTGGCATTTTCCAATGCGTATAATACTTGATTATAGTTATCATTTTTTTCTCCTTTACTTTTGGTGAGCACACAAATGCGTGGTGGTAGATTACTGCTGATTACTGTTACATAGTTTGAGGGGTTTTAATGCTTGTGCTGAAATAGTAATGTAAACATAACTCCCCAACAAAGAAACGAGACTTCTGGTAATCTTGACAGATCATTCAAGGAGCTCTATAACCGTGTGCTCTGCAATCCACATTTAGCAGAAAAAAGAGAAGTCACTTCTGAGCAGTCTCTGGTGTACGTATTAAGTGGGAGGGTTATGTCTTTCGGCACCCTAGCTACAGGGAATTAATTGCCCTTTAAATCTCTCCTCCTTTCCCATGCAGCATAGAATTTGCCACTCGATCTTCTTGTATTTACTTCACTTTTGTGCTTTCTTTTAGGCAACCTGCCCAAGCATGCAGCACTGCCCCTCAATCAGCACTTGAGCTGAAGCAGATCAGTCATTGTCCCAGCCTGTCAAATCTTACCCAGGTCACGATGGTGCCATTGGGGCATTTAGCCAAAGGGGCCACTTTGGAAGATCTTCTTGAAACCTGCATTCAGTCTTTTGGTGAGTGTCTGGAGGTTTTTAGAATCATGTTAATTTATTTCTATCCTGGCTGCGTTTAGGTCACTTACTAGTGAATGACATTGTTTTATCACTGGAGTAGAAAGATGTAACTGAGAGTTTTCTGTGCTGTAGGGGACCGCATATTTTTATAGGTTTGTGGATCTGTTTATGCATGTGTGTGTAATATATTCCAAGAGATTAGTGTGACTACTGCTTTTTCTTGAGAGTAAGACAAACGCCAATCATTTATACTATGTGTGTTTTGTGTCATTCCTTCAAGTACCAATTTGGTAAACTTTTGCAAGTAATCATTATATTTTGCATATTGCAGAATATTCTCATAATGTGTGTAAAAAATGGGTTTATGTTAAACATTTTGAAATGAGCAGGGCTATTTTTAAATTAAGTGAAATATCATTAGATTGCTTCTTGCATCATCAGTATAGACTTAAAGTTGCTTTTTTACAAAAGGGAAAGAATCCAAACAAAAATCACAGCTGTATACCTTTTTGAGCCTATCAGTTATCCATTTGTCTTTTTACAATAAGAATTGTAATATATGGACAAGCATGACTGTTGCCTGAGCCCTACACCCCTAGTTTCCTTTTCCAGCTTTTTCTTTAGTAAATGTGTTTATTTTTTATATTTTTAAAATACGTTGGTACTGAAGGCACTCAAAATGATTCTGAATAATTTGCTTGTAAGTAGTGCATCTGTTCGTTAATGCTGTGTCTTTCAGTGTTATGAGCTATTCCCAAAGCATATGTGGTAAAGTCTTAGTTGCAGAGTAGTCCTTAGAAAATAATGTACTTGAACACCCACTAAGCTCTAAAATAATTAATCGGTGTAGTTAAATAGTAACACATAGTGCTGATCTAGTTACGCAGAACATAAATACTGTATAAACAATGTGATCTTTCACATTCATTGGAAATGCTTTATTTTAACTTTAAAGCCTTCTAATCAGCACGTGCAGTGAAACGCATGTCTGAGAAAAGTTGATGAAACGTGTCAGTAATGCTTTGTTTCTTTTTGTTTTCTTTTGTCCTTCGTTTAATTATTGTGTAAAACATATCCACTGAACCGCTATAAAGCCCTAATTCCTGAACAAATGGTGATTCGTATTTTTATAAGTTTTGGTTCACTGTGAATGAGATAAGACATCTAAAGCATGTGTAAGACCTTCATACAGTTTTAATATTGCGACTGCTTGACCAATTTAATGTGTCCACATTTTCATGAAAAAAGGTACTATAAATGTAACATTATAAAAATCTAGTAACATTATTATGGTGATTAATTTCAAGTAGTGTAGGTGAAACCCTGAATGGGAGATTATTGTTGGCTTAATTATTTTAATACTTCATGTATAACAGCATACGCATGCTTATGTGTTCTCAGATTCCTGGGCATCCATATATTGTAAGGACTGAGGTGACAACGAAAAGCAAGTGTACCTGTCCAGTTCAGCTGTTCATGATTGTGAATCTTTGCAAAGGGTTTCATACTTTAGTTAGAAAATTTACCATAGTCTGCTAAATAGGATTTTCTTAAACTTTGACAGGTGGTGCGTAGGTCTAGCAAAGTGAATTGTACTGCATCTGCAAACATAAGCTCAGTAAGGATTGCTAGTGGTATGATGTGTGCTGCAGAAGTTTGGATTTTTCATGGGGCAATTCAGTGTCCGTATTTGTACATCTATGACATTATGCATGTTCTTAAGCTATGTTGGAATTTTCCACTAGGGTATTTGAATAAATTGTGAAGTGCAACTGTTACAACTATAGCTAACCTACATAACTAAGTTCCTTAAAAAAGGTTCTTGTAGCTACCAACAAAAACACTGTGCAAAATTCATTTGCATCACCATCCCAATAAAGGAAGAGATGGAATAAACTTTAATCAGGGAGTTTGAGGAGGGGTGGGGGTAGAGAAAAAAATGGTGGAAAAAGAGCATAGTTGATGAATGATTACAACTAAATTGAGTGACTGAACATGTTCCTTCCCATGCATAGTACTAAAGTAAAGCCATTACCCTGTACTCTAATAGTTCTATTCAGACTGAGGTTATCTCTTCAGTCTCAGATATGCTGACCTCTAATATTTTGTATATTATTCTAGGAATTCATTAATGTGATCTGAGCAAGTTTTATTTCAATATTAAAAATACAGAAACCCCCAAGACATAAGCACAGATTTCCTTTGTATATTCTAAGTTTGCTTTCTGGAAAAAACCCTCTTGATTAATTTGCTGTCTAGAGTTAAGGAGAACAATAGGTAGTAGACAGAGATGATGGTGTGTCACATTTCAGAATAGATACTGTAGCGTGTTAGTATTAGCAAAAGCAGTATAATACTATGTGTACAATTCCTGTATAAAGTATGCAGCTGAACTTGTGTTCCTGGACTCAATATGTAAGTTTGGAAAAAGCAAATAATGTGTAAGATGTGCAAGAGAGGCTGCTGTCAACAATGGTGCATAAGGGGATGTTGGCAGCCTTTTGCCATATATGCAGTTGCATATCACAAGAAGGTCTAACCAAGAAGGTATTAAGAATTAATACACACAGCTGTGAAGAACACTAGTGTAAGTTACTTATCTTAATTATGGATAAGGGGGGAAAAAATGAGAAAGGCGGGTATGCTAAGTTGAAGTTAGGGGTGAAAAGGCTAAGCTTTGCCACGGTGTTGTAAGCAGATTTCAGGATGTTTTGTAGAAAGACAGGTTTTGTCCAGAGAGCCAACTTAATCCAAAATCTATGCTAAGGAGGTGAGGAGCAAAGATTGGATCTTGGCATCAGTGATATTGTCTCTGGGTCTACAGCAGCGCTGGGTAGAAGATGATGCTAGAATGTCGGCAGAATAGGGTAAATTACAATGGTGGTGGTGTACCTGCTAATTCCAAAAAGTAAAGAGTTAGGAGGCATTTCGTTTTTTAGAAAAGACCAAAAGCATATTCAGTGTAATTAACTTCAATACTTTCTTTGGGATGGTTAGTGTGTGCCCTTTCACGTCTCAAATTTGGTCATCTTTAGCTTGAACTGATGAATAATAGGCATGTGCTTTAGAGACAGAAACAGTGAGGACCATATGAGGTAGGGTGAAGTCATGTAGGTGATCACTACATCTGAGAGATCAACATTACATCAGTGTTTATTCAATAACACCATGAGTAGGAGATGCTGAAAGTAGAGGTTTCTTCAAATCCTATCAAAGGTTGCATCAGAATGAGTAAGATGAATCATCCTGCAAATGAATTGCAAAAAGTACAGGCAGAAAAGCCAGGATGTAAGTTAGGGCAAGAGTTCAGGAAGAATAGCGTGATGAGAGATTGAAGGCAGGAAGTGTCTTAGGAAGGAATGCTGGTGCTGGGATTAGGTTTGCAGAGAATTGAAACTGCTCTCATCAGTTTAAAAATAAGAGATGTGGCTATACAAGACAGTGATTCAAAACATGTTCTATATGACTTGGAAGATCTCTCAACATTATAAGTAGCTACAAGATGCTGTTACTTCTATGATCTGGATTGACAAGAAAAGCTGTAGAGCTCAAATGAATGCGACGCACGTGGTTGCCTTAGAAAAGAAGGCGAAGTGTAGCATATAACTGGAGCTGACAGTATCTTTTAAAGATGAAAAAGTGATTGTGTGGAAAGAAAGAAAAGTCATAATAGGGACGTGGAGGAAAAGAGAAGTCAAAGAAGGGAGGAGAGTGCATGAAGAGGAGGAGCAGGAGGTAGGGTAAGATTATTGAAAAGGCTAGAAAACACAGAGGCTGTAGAAAGGTTAGACTCAGTGAAACCTCTCCATCAGAGAGGTTAATTCTGGACAGAAAGGTCATAAAGAGAAAATTAAAGGTAGATGTTCAGCTGGCAATAAGATGGCCGAGGCTGTGAGTTCAGGGAAGCAAAGAAGGAATTAATAGATCTTGGCTTGGATATGACAGCTTCAGGAGGGAGATAATTTATTCTGGAGGAAATGTTCATTAGTGACTGTGATTCTGGAGTGGAATTGTAAGTAGAACAGTGACTTTAACCCCCTGCATCCTTGTTTTTCCATTATGTAGTATATAAAATGCCTGGAAAAGAACGTACTTCTGACTGGCAGACAGTTCTCTGAAACCCAGTATGGCTTGGTCTCTTACTTTGTTGCTAGTTGTAAAGGCACTTACTCTATCAGCTTTGTTGTTGAAACTGACAGAGTAGGGTCTCGTTTGCTGGTCCACGGCCATACTGACTATTTCACGCTGACAGTTCAGTAGAACGCAGGAATCATGCTTAGTAGCACAGCCCTACTTCTTGCTAGTTCTTCTTGTAGTAATCTCTGTGAGACTGTGTTACAGATCACAGAGGAAATATATTAGCAGTGTTCACTTCACTGGTATCTTAATTTGTTAACCATGTATCTGCTAACTATAGAAATGAAATAATAGTTGTTCATAATAATTTTCGCTCTAGGCTATCTTCATGCTACTATGAGTTTAACGTTCTGACTATGTCTTATCAAGTCAGCTTCTATTCTGGCAGATTTATTTTTTTTTTCCTATATGTATCTTCACTATATGTTTGTGCATGGTAAGAGGTCCCTGTTTCTTTTCTTTGACTGTAAGCATCTATCTTTATCTTATAAACTTACTTTTTTTTTTTTTGTAATCATGAGTAAGGTTTAAATGTGCTTATTTTCTAAAACAAATACACCTTTCAAAGATTCAATAAAATATTTTAATGTGCATTCAAGCTCATAGACCATGCAAGGTCAGAAAGCCTTTTCCTTGCCCTCACAAAACATTTGTTTAAATTGTTTTTACAATTGCTTAAAAACTGCGTTGCAGTTGGGATAAAATATGTATCCTCAGCATAGTGTCAATTTGCTATCTCCCTGCTTTGTCTGCAATAAAGTCCTGAAATGTTACTTAGAACTAGCTAAGAAACAATTCCAGGAGTGCACTTGAAAGTAATAATTTATACAAACACTTGTGTCTTCCTAGAAACATCTGAGGATCGTTTAAGAGCTGAGAAATCCCTAAGATCTCAAAATTTTAATATTATGAAGGTATTTGTCTCCTTAACCTTTGAGTGTGAGATCTTACTCGTTCGCCTCTTACATTTGAGTACTGGAAGCAGGTTTAGTGTAGCATGCAGAAGACATGCTTATCCTGCAATTCAGGCACTTCATTTACTGCTAGACAAGATGAGTGTGCTCAATGGAAAAAAGAAATCACAAAACATCATTTTCAAATGCATGTCGTCATGCAGTGTCCCCGTGTCTGATTTCCTGAGAGGTGTAAGTAAAGGGCTTCAGGAAAGCAACCGAAGTATTTCCCAGAGCATGTAGCATAATTTTATGTGGAAGCTCAGCCCTGATAAATTGTTTGCAGTTGTTTTTACCGCTATGTCAATCTTCAATATGAAAAAAAATGTAAAGAAGGTTTAAACCCATGGCTACTATTTTTCAAAGAAGTTAAAAATCATAATCTCAAGGATTAGAAATATTCTTAATAGAATTTGTGTGAACCTAGTGCAATTTGCAGCTTCTAATGGTCATAATACTCTTAGACAGCTAGGTCTAAGAGTAGGTTCTGATGTAAATTGCTCTGCAGTGTCTGATCAGTGCTAAACTAGCTTGTTGCCCCAATGTATGATCAAGTGAGATCAAACAAACCCTAGAAATTCTGGAAACCACTTCCAGACTGATCTGAATGAAAGATGCTGTGGAATTGTTTTGATAGAAATCAGAAATCTGGCAAAGGTGCTGATGCTGGTTGTCTCTTAGGTGCTAGCTGCCTAAAACTGTACAAGTTAATTGTAGTTAACATTTTGTAGAACAGAGAATAACTACATTAGCAGAGCTGTACAGTTCTGTGAACTGATAATACTTTTATATCTCCCTTTTGTATAAACATCATGCAAAAATATATTGAGTCTCAGGAATTCTTTGAGAGCTGGGGAAGTATTGCATCCATTTTACAAACAATGAAACAGGCAAATTAGTTCTCTCATTAGGAGAACCATAGCCATCTTCTCTAAAGTACAGAAAATTTGAAAGTTTTATCCAGTTTTCCCCCTTTCAGTTATCTAGAAAAACCCACTCTACTCTTAACAGAATTACATTCTTCCAGTCTAGTTAAAGCATACAATAACTAGTAAAACAACCACAGTTCAAGTATCAAGTTTATCTCTGTCCTTTTACCAAATTTACCATTTACCATATACCAAATTCTAACATAGAATACTGACTAAAAAGCAGTTACAGTTTTCAGGGCATATGCATACCCACAGAAGGCAACTTTGGTCATTTACATTTTTCTGTTAGGTTTTCCTGAACAGTCATTTGTTTTTATCTCATGCTCCACAAACTTGTAGGGTTCCACCCCTCACCACTGAAGCCTAGGCTGAATGTTGAGGTCTCCAGTCCCGCCAGAGTAGTTAAAAGTTTGTTCACGGTATTGTTCTGTGTTAAAAATGTTGTTGATCATTGTGTGTTAAGTAATCTGGGTACAACTTGGTCAAATACAGTGCAGAAACTTTAGTATTGCTTGGCAACAGAAGTTGTGTTAATGATTAATTAATGACATTGTGGGAACAGAAGAGTCATTACTGCTCTGTAGAATGCATGACATTGTGGGAACAGAAGAGTAGTTACTGCTCTGGAGAATGCTAAGTGCTGTTCAGCTAACTATTAAAGTTAATTGTGATTGTACCAAAACGAAAATAGATTTCTTTTGTAACCTGATGTCTGTGGAAAAAGTTTTCCCAAAGAAAAGAAACTTTATCTATCTTTATATATATATCTATAAAGTTCTATTAAGCTAATTTGACTCCAGTCTTTTCAATATAATTTTTCAAAGTCAAGAAATAAGTAATAAAAAAATGTGATGAGAACTCAGGCTTCTTGCTTTATAAAGCAGTCTCCCATTTACTTATAGTTACTAAAGGGATAAGACAGAAAATTCTACCTTCGTACCTCTAAATATAACTTCAGAAGAAAAACCCCAAACTATGGTTTAGCAATGCAAAAAAACTTACACAGCAATAGAAAATAATTCATTCTCTGAGAATGTAGTATGAATTTAATTCTTTCGTCTCCTCGATCTATGTATGAAGTTAAAGCAAGAAATAAGTCACTTGTTCTTCAGGCTTCCCCATGCATTTTACTTTATGTTATTTGGTTTGGTTTGTGTGTGCCTTAGTGTGAAGTGTTTCAGTGTTTCGTTGCATTTTGCATTGCTTTTTTAAAAGTCTGAAAAAGAAGGGGCTTCGCTTAGACTGTTACATAGTTCAGCAGATCTTTCTTTTGTGCAGGACAGTCTGGAGATTAAAAGCTGAAATAACTTTCTAAACATGATACCACTTTTTTTCCCCCTATTACTGAGGTAAGAAGGTGCAAGTGCAGCTGGCAAAAGGCAAAGATAAGAGAGAGCTACTGTTGGGACCTATTAAGATTACACTTGCATTGTAGATGACTTTAGGAATCCCCAAACACTGCAATTTTAATGCTCAAATGTATATAGAGGTCACATTAAGCAAAATTCAGTGCCTCGTGCCACCTATATTGTGATGAAAGATCATTTAGAGGTATGCCATAATATTCTTCTTTCAAAATAAGGAACCTCTCTGACGGAGAACAAGTGTGAGATGTCAAGAGCTTCTTTTCTCTTTTAACCTTTACATTTTTTTAAAAAAATACTCACTTTGGGTATGAGTGAGATTGACATCAAACATAACTGGTTCTCCTGGAGGAAAGGAGAAGACAGTCTCTGGTATGTAGTGTTACTCTTTTGAAGTATACATTTAAAAAAAGTACTTGTTTAGGTTGAATATCACAGAAAATTATCAGATACCTTTGTTAGTAATATTAAGAAATGCCCTGCAACAATACTTAGGAGGCATAATACTCTTGCTCTGTGCTAGACCAAGTGATACAGGGGGGCCAACAAAGCTTACATTTGAACACATGTAGGAATGTTTCTCTGATGAAAATTTGGCATACTGCCCCTAGCTTGAGTCAGCAATTGGGCAGTTTCTTCTGTATGCAGATATTTGATAGTGCTACCTGGGATTAGGTATGTTTTAAGTTTAGAGTGAATCTGTGGGGTTTTTTGGAAAATGGCTCTTTTGCTCCATGGTGAACAAGAGATGTTTCAGTTTAAGGGTGATCTGTTGTGGTTTAACCCCCAGCCATCAGCCACCACACAGCTGCTTGTTTACATACACCCCACCCCCAGTGGGATGAGGGAGAGAACTGGAAGGGTAAAAGTGAGAAAATGTGTGAGTTAAAGAAAATTTAATAAGTTTAAAAAAACCCACAAAACCAACAACCAAAACCCCCAAACAAACCCAAGAAAAACGTGATGTGAAAAACCCTAATTGCTCATCACCAGCCAACTGATGCCCAGCCAGTCCCTGAGCAAAGGCAGCCCTGCTAAACTACCACCCAGTTTCTATTGCTGAGCATGTGAAATGGAATGGAATATCCCTTTGGTCAGTTGGAGTCAGCTGTCCTGGCTGTGTTGCCTCCTAGCTTCTTGCCCACCCATAGCCTACTCGCTGGTGGGGCTGTGTGAGAAGGCATGCCCCAGCTGCTGGGTTAGAAGCTAGTTTGCCAGAGTCTGTAAACACTGATTCCAGAAACATATGTGGAAGTTAGAGAAAAGATTAGGAAGCTTAGGTATGTAAGGGAGGGAAACCTGAAACAATCAGAAGTACTAGAGCAGGAGTAGAGCTGGAGTGTGCATCAGTAATGAAAATCAAGGCCCGGAACTAGGATCTAAGTGATCTGCAACATCTTCAAGTCCCTGAGAGGGAAGCAGCCTGGTCTCTGCTAGTCTGTTAAAATTTGAACCTTTGTGCTTCCTTGGACTGACGACTGGCTGCCCCGGGATCAGTCATGCAGTTAGAAGCTTACTATAACACACTGCAGTTGTGGGATGAGTTTAAGTGCTAAGCAAGCAGCTGGATTCAGTGGTCAAGCAGTGATACCGGCCTCAGAAGTTTTTGATTCTGTTCTGGGAGTCTCCTTTGTTTTGACCATCAGTGCTTATGCCAGGACAGTTGTGTTGCCAGGCATTATGCTTGAATTATTGAAGAGTTGCCTGCAGCTCAGAAGCTGCGCGTGGCTCTGGTATCATGATTTAGAGCTTTGAAAAAGTCTTGAACGCACAAATTATGTTTTGCAGGCTTTAGAGAAAAAGACTATTTGGTTAAAAAGTTCTCATCTAAATTTGCTAAAATCAGTATTTCAAGTATGCTGTAGAATAATGTATGGGGTGTGTGTTAACTTGTTCAGTGTACTTGATCTGAATTTCCAAGGCTAATGGAATGCTTTCCACCCACATTTCATTTGGTTTCTCTCGAAGTACATTTTAATTTCTCAAAATCATCCCATTTCCCCTTGACAAGAGCTTTTATCTTCTTGTTTTCATTTCAAAGAATTACCTACCCAGAGCTCTTTTTGCAAGATGTAGCTTTCCAAAAGCTGTTTCTGAGAAAGGGTAATGGCTTTCCCTTGAGGTTTTTTATCCCTGATGTTCCCTACCCTCACACAGAACAGTCTTATTATCCTTTTTGGAAGCATATTTGACTCACTTGTGTCTTGGATATATCTGCATTGTTAATGAGTATTTGGAGAAACAGCAGTGGGGGGGGGGGGGGGGGGGGGGGGGGGGGGGGGGGGGGGGGGGGGGGGGGG
>JAVJGI010000063.1:55795042-55820551 GCA_035590275.1 Ibycter americanus
CAGGCCCCCCCCCCCCCCCCCCCGCCCCGCCCCTACTGCTGTAGAGAATTTGCAGGGAGAAGTAGACTTGAAGAAACTTCAAGTTTATAGAGTTTCTTCCAACGTCTGTATTTACTTGGCTTATTTAGAGTTGTGTTGGTGCAGGACTGATCACATAGTGTGATTCTTTCCTCTCTGGAAAATACTGATTTGTTCTCATTTTAATTTTGGAGGTTTTCCTCTTAAGACTTGTGTAAATGAATTTCTGTATGACTCAATGGTTGCAAGCAAGCATGTATGGACAATAAGCCAATTTAAAAAAGAAAGAAAGAAAGAAAGAAAGAAAAGCTTTAGCTCAATTCCCTGAGTGTTTTGGTGCCGTCTGCTAAACATTGTAGCATTCTTGTTGCATGAGGGGGAACACCACCATCCTGTATAGAATTAAAGGTAAGGGGGAGAGCTCAAGACTCCACCTGCTTTCTGCTGCAGCTAAAATGAAAGCAATCTTTCTTTTACCTAATTAGTGCATCATCTTTGTAAGGACATTGAATTATGTTATTTCTGAAAGATATTACGCACTTAAAGTAATGATCTGAAACAAAGAAATATTCACTAAGGACAAGTACAAACTTCTACACTTAGGGTAACAGGTTGTAAAAACAGTATGGTAAAGTCCTTGATACACAGCATTTTTGCAGAAAAGAATCTCAATGTGAAGATGGATTTTAAAACTGCAAATGGTTTGATGTACCACTGCAGAAACTTTAAGGAGATGAGTATATGCATGGATGTGTGTGTGATTTTTCTAAAGTATATATACATATTATTTAAGTACACTTGCATGTATAAAAATGCATATGTATATAAAGGTATTATGTACAGGGTATTAAAAATAATCTAACTCTGATGCTAAGACCTCCTCTGGAGTACTATATTCAGGTTTGCTTCGTACATGTGGAAGCTGCAAAGGGTTCAGAAAAGGACGTCAAAGTTGACCAGAGATCTAGAAAACCTGGCTTCTGAGGAAAAGAAATTGAAAAATTTGGTGTTTCCTGTCTCGGAAGAGATGAGGGAAGCAATCCTTAAACAGAGAAAACATTGATAAGAGAAAGAGAATGTTTTTTCTGTCTGCTGGGGGCCAGGCAAAACGGGCTTAAGCTGTCCAAGTTGCCTGAAGTCTTTGATTAGACAGTAAGGAGAACTCTCTAATGATGGAGATGCTCAAGTGCTAGAACAAGTCACCTACAGAGGCTGTGAAATCCTCATCACTATAGAATTTTAACCACAAATTAAGCTGGCTCTGAACACACTGTCTCTGAAGCATACTTGCTTTGAGAAAGCTGATTCTGCTCTGGAGCAAGGCCGAGTCTATTAGCTCCTAGCCCTGATTTCTGCCATCAACTGAGCTTTCAGGTGTCATTAAAAAATAAAGGCTATTTCCAACTCAAAAAGTGAACACCCTAGTTTAAGTTGAATTTGCTTGCTGACCCTCAATGATGGTGTCATAACTGATGAGCAGGTGTCATAATTTATGAATCTGGTTCTGACCAAATGTGATCAATTTAATGAAGAGAGTTAAATGACTACCTCTGTTACAGGGTACCAAATTCCAATGCGGCAATAATAAGCCTATAGTAGGAAGACTACTATGTGTTGCATAAGTTTTAAGCTTAAGGGGAACAGAGTGTTTCCTGTCTGTGAAAGTATGTTCCAGGAAGTATCCATGAAATACTCATGAAGTATTTCATTCCATTTTGGTTGCTTCTGGCCGTTCTGCAGTTATTTTGTAGTACTGCACTTCACATGTGGGGCAGAGACATTGACTTATGGCTGTTTCCGTTCAGTCACTAAACCCTACCATGTACTCCCACATGTACCTCCATATTTCATACATGTCTCTGTTTTATCGTCTTTGAGATCTTAAGAACATCAGTTACCCTGATTTTCAAATCACATGCTGCTTTAGTAATCTCTGCAGAGATTTATAACACCATCCCTACACCATCCTCTTTAAGCCACCAGAAAGAAACTTTGCAGAAATCTTGAAGAATTCTGTGTAGCTTATCAGTATAGCAACCCACAAATTTCAGCTTTGCACTTAATAAGACCACCTGCCAATTTCTTGATGCTTCCTTGCATTGGATTGTTTTTTTTGTGCTACTTTTTGATAACCACTGGAACACTTCAGGGAGTTTACAAGACATTATTCATGTTCTTAGTAGCTTAGTCACTGATCACGTGATGTCAGTGCTCTGTGATTCACTTCTGATTCATTTCAAATTGTAGACTAGGTGATAAAGTTGGAACCTGCTTATGAAATAAAAACAATGCTTATAAAATAAAGGCCTCTTAGACCTAGAAAAGCTAACTTTTCTCTCTTGCAAAATTCAGCTCAGTTAAGACATCCTTGGTATTCTTCCTGTTGCCTTACCATTGCACTCGAGTGGGAAAGTCTCAGTACAACGATCTTGTCTATTGAATGTACTCTTTCTGTTAAGTATATTTACCACAGGCTTCATGGCCATCAGTACCTGGTGAAAAGCAGGCAGTTTGCTCTTGAAGCCTTGCTTATTGGCTTTTGAGTACTTCGATTCTTTCAGCTATTCTAAGAACAAGTGATACTTCAGTTATTTCTAGATTATGAATTACAGGGAGCCACCAATTGGATCGAGCAATAGAGTGGCAGATGGGCCCAGGTTAGGATGTTCTTTCCCGTGTGTGTTCTGAGGGTCACATATGCAATGGAACTTTTGTAATTGTAGTTTTTAGTGGCGTTGGGTAACTACCTAGATAATAAAACATTTAGCCCTAAATGTCTGTGTTTCTAAATACTGGAAAAGTATATTCAATTCCTGCTTCCTTGTTTGTTTCAGAGAATATTTATTAAAACATCTTAGTACGATAAGGGCATATACAGGAGGATAAGCTAGTAACCCGTGGGGTTATTTGTATTTTGCTGCAGTGAAACAAAGCAGAGGCTTATGCAGTTTTTTGCAGCTTGCTTTAAATCAACTAACTGAAACACACCCTTTCCACTTTATTCACTGAGTGGTTTTTGCTCAGCAGGGTGTGTGGTTAGAAACAGGTATACGAACGGAAATGAAAATGAGTCTCAAAGTGTTAAAACAAACTGCTGGAGGTTCAAGAGTGTGCTGCAGAGGCATTCAGAGACACTCTTGCAACACAGTCAGGAAAGCCCTCTTACTGGTTCCGCTGTTTGCAGAAAGATAGGTTACCATAACTTTTGTTACTTCCTTACACATGGCTATGTTTAGCAGGTTAGCTTTCTGAAAAGATGTGACCCAGTGGTCAGAGATGTGAAAGACCCAATGGCAGTTCTGAAACCAAAACTGAGCTGGAGTCTCTTGTCACCTAAGGCCCCTTTTTACCCGTTTAACGCCATAGATTTTTTATGAATTGCGAATTTGTGAAATACAAATAGACGAGGAATCAGATTCAGTATTTTTCTTTTTAGTAACATTTGCTGTATCATGGTGTATGCACTTGAAAAGTGCTTCCTTTTAAAATTGGACAGGAAGATGACATTAAATGTTTGATGCTGCATGTGTTTGTGAAATTGTGCGCTGCTACAATTCCATGCAGGCTTGCTGCTCAGTGCTGAACTGTATTAGGGACCTTAAAATTTTTTTGCTGCAGAGTGTTTATTTTGGTCTTTAAACCATCATGAATACAGTGCCTTTTTTTTTTTTTTTTTTTTTTGTGGAGATGAGCCTTTTAGTTGGGCGAGATAATGGATAGCACAAAACTTAGTACTGCTTTAATGTGTGCAAAATAATTGCATGTCATCATAATGAAGTCTGTCTGTCTCTGTTGTGAGATAATGAGGTCTGGATGTTGTGAAGCATAAATACACTTTTATTATGCAAGAAAATGCCATAAATGTGTTGACCTAATCCATAATAGTAGGGAGAACATACTGTTTTTCTCTGCATCTTTGTAAAATGGAAAAGAGATCTTCTAGAGGACAGCTATTCAATCTGGAACCTGGTGCCAAATGGTACCGGTGTTATGTCATCGCAGAGGAGTTTGGAATATGCACAGAGGAGAAACTGCTAGGAGAGAGTTATTTGCTGTCTTTGTCAGCTGGAGATGATCTATACTGAGCACTTCTGAAAAGCTGGTGATTTAATTACAGCTGTATATACTTAATAGTATGTGTGCTTGTAACCATTTGGCTTCCGAGTTAAGCATATATTGAACTTTTCTGGTTAAACAAGGGCAGTTGGATGGATGCTCTGGCAGAACAGCAAGTGTTGTAAAGTGGAGGAAAATTGATACAGGTCTCTGTATGCAAGGCCTAAAATAATTTTACTCTTCCTGAAGACACTGGAAGAGTACAAAATGCCAAATACCAAAGGCCTGAATAAGTATTGATCCCTGATGTCCCAGTCTTTCTCTGCAAATTTCCCACTTCTCTGGCTGGATGCTTTGCTGTTTTGCCCTCAGTGCACCTGCTGTAATACCTAGGCGGTTTACATCCCAAAAAGATTCTTTAGGTAATGAATGAAATTATGTGAGAAAATGAACAAGGAATACATAAACTTTGGTTCATGCTATAAAGCTGAGAACCTGTAGTATGTCAAAAGGCAGATCAAGAACTTTTAGTTACGTGGGGTCTATACTGCTCCCATTTGTGGGGCTGTGGAATGGACGGACTTTCCCCATGCCCATATTGCTGTAGGTAGAATTGCTCCTTACAATTTAAGTTTAACTACAGAAGGTGGATCCGGAAAATGGTCCCTCATGTTCCGTGTTGAAGATCACCAGATGCACAAAGTTCTCATTCTGGGTTTGATAGTGCTGAGTGGTTTGCTGCATGTTCAGATAGGCCTGGCAGAATTTACTGATCAGGACTTCTCTGCTTGTCTTGCCTGGGAGGCTGGCTGTAGTAGGATATTTCAAGACTATTTATTGTATTGAGTTTCCTCAAAACTGACTATGCTTTTGTTAGAAGAATGAAGTTACCCACACCAGGTATGTGATACCCAGCACATACTCTGCTTTCAGGGCTTCAAACAGTCAGCTAAAACAATAGCTTCACCTGTAAACTACAGATCTAGGCCATTCTGAGTCACCTTCCTACTAAATGACATCTACGCTGCAGGCTGTCAGCTTAAAATAAATTTGACGGAAAGATAGGAATCTCAAAGAATTGCTGTGTAGAAGAGAGACATCCAGATCAGTGCCCATGTTGGTGTAGGGGCAGCTGTGTGAGCCCAGCACTGGTTTGATGTGCTGTCTGGCCAGCCAGCCGGGGTTCAGCCACAGCATGTATTGCTTTGTGTGGCTGATTGCTTTAAGCCTGAGTGAGGAGTTGTGTCATTGTTGTGGGGAAGAGAAGGAAAAGACTTTCAGGGGAGAGTATAGTAATAAAGGACATAAATAGGACTATCATGGAGTGAAGAATACATAAGACAGGTCTAGAGGAAATCAGGTTTTACTCATTCTACCAAAGATCCAATGTATTGTTCAAAAGGAAGCACCTAGGCTCTGGGTTCCTTTCTTCACATTTGGTACCTTCCTGTAGAAGGGCATGGAAAGTTTTGCTCAATGGCTAACATCAATTATCTTGTTTTGTAAGTAGGCTAAGTTTAATGTTCCTTTTTGGCTTTATGCAATTTAAAAATGGGGGTTTTCCCCCCCTCTAGTAATAGATGCTATTTCATATGCCGCAAATCTGCTGTTTCACCTACCTCTTCTGTTTTTCCTTATTGGCCATTGCTTCTATATATTGTTCTAGTTACTGCTATTTTAAGTGATAACTACATTAATCCTCAGAGAGGACAATGTATTTATAATTATTCAAAAAGTTAAATTTTCTTTTGTGTTTGAAAGGGTGTCTAATTCCAATTCAAGCTACTTAGGTTCTCACAGCATGCTGTAGAAAAGCATCTGTTAATATTTACACACACTTTCACTACTGTGTTTGTTACAGAAATGGAAACTTTTTGAAACGTTCTGCTACATTTGATGTCCTTGATCTTTTCTGAATATGGAAAAAAACCTCACAAGACCCAGAAGATAGATGTAGTCTAAGAACATTCTTCAAGTTAAATCCTTGTAATGCATAGTTCAAGAAAATGTGTTAGGACACTTAGGTCCACCACTGGGAGTCTGCATAGATTAATCTCTGGACTTCTGTAGACATTGTAGCTCCATCCATGCACATCTAAGTATAGATCCTAATCTGTGCATGTACTTTAGTGTTATGTATGTCAGCTGTACAAAAAGCCTCACAAATGCTTAAGAATATTACCATTCTGTCTGATAAGTTCAGTCATGCCACTGACTGACTGGTATGGATCAGTAACTGAATTCTTTTGCTCCGCAATTCATTATTTTGTTTCAAAGGTTATACTTATCTGCCTAAAGCTAAGCATTTAAGTGCGTTGCTGTATCATTATGTATAATTACCTGCATATTTTGAGTACTTTTGAGGCACAGCTACTTTTTTGCTTGCCTTTTTGTGTTTTTTTTTTTTTTTGGGGGGGGGGGGGGGGGGGGGGGGGGGGGGGGTAAGGGTCTTCCAAATCCTAGTAGTAAAATACAGTTGTTATATAGCTCTCATAAGAAAAATGATGTGCTCCTAAGTTAGTAAGTTACTGCTATCTTTGAAATAGCGTAAGTGAGCAGGCCTGATTAGTATTCTGAAAAAGCTTCTTGCAAGTTGTTTACCAAGGTATACCAAGATTTCAATATGAGTACTCCTTTTTTTCAGATTTAGAAGGAAATGCATATCAGAACAACCAACTGCTAAAGATAATTCTGGCCATGCATCAACTTATCATCTCCTCTGCAGACATGCTCCAGAAACTCATTGATCTATATCCTTTGTAATATTCAGCTACTGTTAAGGTAGTATTAGATAACTTGACAACTTTGAAATGGGTAAGTACAGAATATTTAATCTATGGGTGTATTACTGTTCCACTGATTAAACAATATACTTGTTCTATACAGTTTTTGGTTGTATTGTGCGGTTTTGTTTGGTTTAGGGTTGGGGTTTTTTGTTTGTTTGGTTTAGCTTATCATCCACAGAGAAAATGATGAAACTCCAATTTAAAGTAGGATAAATGACCCTCCATTGGCTGTGGAGGGAATATCTAGCAGGTGTTAGATAAATGTATTTCCTCAGTTAGGTACCGTGAACCTGGGCCTACGTTTCAGCTTGCTTTCTTTATGTCCTCCATACAAGTAGAAGAGCAAAGAACAAAAGTGCAATTTTTGAAAATATTCTGATTGTATCATCTGGAAAGGAAAATTTTCAGCAAATATGATTTCTCACTCACATACCTAACATTCCAATGCACTGAAATAAATCGTAAGCTTTTCCTTCCTATTTGTTCCCATTTGAGGTGACTGCCTGGACTCATACATGTGTGTTTCCAGCTCATTAGATTTTTCACGACAAAGCTACTAGGTCATATTGGCAATACCAGCCTTTCTTAGGAATTTTTGATTGTGGAATATGTTACCTGACTTCTTAGCTTTACAGAATGTTTACTCCTAATTAGATGAGCACAGTACAGGAAGCAGACCTGACATGCTAAAAATGTCCAGCCAATTTTGGTGAAATTTAATTTAGATAATCCTTTCCTTTCTTCCCCCAAACTCTGTATCTTACTGGCTTTTAAAAACAGCATAATTTACAACAGAGCTTTACTCTAGTGTTGTATTCTGACTGTTCTGCTCCTTCTCTAACCACAAGTGTTAGTCAAGTGTGCTAAGCTACAACTGTGGTGTAGTGTTGCATTTAACTTAGGCTCATATGCTCTTTGAAAATGGAAGAAAGTAATTGTATGTTTCTGAGAAGTAGCTTTTTCTACAGTCAGAGAAGTGATTCAAACTTTTATCAGATTTGCATATTTTGCAAGCTTGGTTTTTGAGTCTGTGTATAGCTCCCTGTAAAGCCATTGAAAGGTGAAGAGAGTTTTGAATTGATCACATAGTCTGGGCTCTTGTATTTTCAAAAACCTTGCAAATGTCCCAGTTTCACTATTTTCCATGCCCTAAATAATGTGAGTGATTTTAGATGGTTATGGATGATTTGTAAGCCATCTAGCTTCAGACATTAAGTTCAGGACCCTTCAAAGTATTTGGGAACTTACTCAGACCTCACTAGTTCTATAGTTAGCCTAATCTGAGCACTTAATGTAAGTGCTTAAATTATGGATGGTATGTCCCCTCAGTTGCAGTAGATTTAGGCTGCAGTTAATTTCAGTCAGATTGTGGGAGGATCCACAAGGTTTTTTCATTAAATTATATTTTTTAGTACGATAATATGTACATAATCTACAGCAGAAGAATCAAGATATGCAGAACACATTTCCCAAATTGATTTTACATGTCTTTAAAAGACATTGGCTACAATATCAAAACATGTTTTATAGAGCTAAGAGACCAAAAATATGGTGTTTCTTTTCAGTTATCACAGCAAGTCAAGTGAAAAATGTTGTGTAGTAAAGAAAGGTGAGGTTAGCAAGGAGAGGCATTTCACGTTTTTCTCTATCATTGTATGCCACTGGTTATATTTAAAAGAAAATAGCATCTTTTTATAAAATCTCCAGTGAATTGTAATTAACTGAAAGGGATTTCTTCATAGAAGTAGTAACTGATAAATTTGCTATTACTGTTTCAAATTTTAGTGAGATTGCAAGTGCATGAGTTTTATTAGAAATTGTGAAGCATGTTGCAAAGAAACACATGTAGAAAGCAGAATCATTTTGCTACTTAACACTACTCAGCACTTGGGCAGCCACACCAGTATTACTCATAGTAGGCATATTTACAATAAACTTTTGCTAACGATCTTGCGATATACTTTGTATACTTGTGTAAACCCCTAGTCTTATATTATATGCCATCACTAGAATGATTCCTGTTGCTTACAGGTATGGAAGTATCAAGCATGTTACATTTCATATCATGTGTGAATGGATGTGATTTTCCTTAACAGTTTTCTACCTATCTTAATGCTTTAGAAAATAAATCTTCCATGCTGTGTGTGAAGATATGCTATTTTGTGAGGTAAGAATATTCTTGGTAGCTATTAGTCTGCAGCTGTCCGTGTATCATACATAAGAATGCTTTTACATCTTAAGCTAATGTTAAAAAGAGAAACAGCTATACTCTTTCAGCTTTTCAAAGTTCACTTTAGCAGCTTTACACAAAAAGGCCCAACCAGCTTTGTGCAGATCCATTGAAGTCAGCGCATGAATTGGCTCATGATTTTGGACAGAGTCTGTATGAATCTGTATCTTAAACATCAGTGAAAACTGACAGTGCTCAGGAATTGGTATCATTGCGTCTAATATTATTATATAGGTCTGTTAAGAAAATGAAGTGGGATATTGCAGCTGTTCTAATATTAAGCAAAACTGTTGTATTTGGTAGGTAATTCTTAGTAGTTCTACTTAGTCACTTGCAATGATTCTGGATTGCTTTTTTTTTTTTTTTTTTGAAATTAAGGTTAGTAAAGTTTGATATCTCACTTTAGAGAAAACAGAAGAGAGGGAGTAAAGATGCAACTCTGATAATAGATTAGCATATGATATCTCTTTTTTACACAAAGTGGGATGTAAGTAGTAACAGGAAAGTAAAATTTATTTTAAATGGTGATGATTTTATTATCCCAAAGCAAATTATTGGTTAGGTCAGAATGCTTTGGTATTATACGTGGTCTGGGAACATTTTGCTTTTAGGCAAATTCATATATACATGCATCCAAAAGAATGTGCATTTCCGTTTTTCCAGCAAGCACAGACTTTTAGATGCATGGGTGTACTGGATCTGGCTGGGATAGAGTTAACTTTCTTCAGGGCAGCCTCTGTGATGCTGTACTTTGCATCTGGGAGTAAAACACATTAATGCTTTAGCTGTTGCTGAAAAGTGATTACACTGCCCCACCCCCAGCATGTAGGCTGGGGGTGAGCTGGCGGTTGGGAAGGGACACAGGCAGGACAGCTGACCTGAATTGACCCAAGGGGTGTTCCATGCCATACAGCATCGTGCTTAGCAATAAAAACTTGGGGGCTCGTCACTCCAAAGCAGCTGTTGCTTGGATACTGGCTGAGCATCTTGTGAGAGATGGTAAGTGATTGCCTTTGTATCACTTGTTTGTTTGGTTGGCTTTTTTCTTTCATTCAGTTATTGAACTGTCTTTATCTTGGCCCACATATTTTTACCACTTTTGCCTTTCCTATTTGCTCCCCCATCCCACTGCAGGGGGGAGGGGTGAGCAAGCACCTGGGTGGGTACTCAGTTGCTGACCAGGGTCAACCCACCACAGTGGGTGACAAGTCACATAGAGGAATTAAAATACAAAATGTATGGTTGAAACAGTTTGAATGCCCAATGTAGGAAAGTGTAGTTCTCTGAAAATATTTTGTGCATGTGAGACTGAATCACCTGTAAACTATTAAATATATTTAATTAGTAAATTTTTCTTCAGTTCATAGATAAAATTCAGACTAGCATAGTGCATTTTTTTTGATGTCCAGACTAAATAATTTCAAGTTTTAAAGGAATATATAAAATTATCTGGAAGTTCATGAAGAGAAAACCAGCATGCATTTTTTCTAGATTTAATGTGAAACTAGATATTTTAATATTGAATTTATTGCAAACATGTATGTAGTATAGTTCTATATGGCATTAAGCCAGGTAGTTCCTAATTTGTTTTTGATCTTGAAATTCTGATTGTTGGTAAAATCAAGGTAGCCTAGCAAAAGCATCTAAAAGCAAGATTTATTCCCTGAAGTTGGTCAAGAGGAAACGCAGCTCATAAAAAGGAGCAATTACCTAAATTTCAACCTTACTGATGTTAGAGCAAAACCTTTATTTTTGTGTTTCTTTATTTTCAATGTACAATAGGTATTGGATTACAGAGTTCTGGGTTATGTTCAAAATGGACTCTAAACTATCCACAACTATGGAGGAATTTCAAGAACTGGTTAAAGCTAATGGTGAGGAGTTACACTGTCGTCTGATTGACACAACTCAAATGTGAGTGCCAAAGTCTTGGAAAACAAACCTGTGCTCTGAATTTCCTTTACTCAAATACAGTGTCTCTCCAGTGTAGTAGGATAATGGTCCTATAGTGGGTTAGTTTTAAGAAGTCATGTTATCTATCCTTAGAACAGTTTATACATCATTATAGATTAATATTATGTAGAGGAACAGAATGCCTTTCAAGAATGGCTCAGGTTGAAATTAACTGCTGTGTAGGCTTTGTGCTGATTTTCTATGCTAGATAACTATTACTCCATCCAGGGAACATAGAAAATCTGTAAAGGCCTAACAATTTTGAAAGATCACTTGAAGTCAATGAGAAAGAATACATTTTGATTGGGTAACAGATGAGGTACAAAAAGTGTGTTTATATTTTTAACACCAAAGGTAAGTGAGAAGATACAGTTTATTACATTGTCAAACTCTTGATACTATTTTATGTTATAAAATTCCTTGTCCTGTCAAGAATAAACCCTACAGCTGTACATCACATAGTTCTTTCTTGGGAAGAGAACCTTCCTTGTTCTATGAGGGTATGATAGTTCCGTGGAACTGTATAATAGTGTCAAATTGTACTTTGGTTGGAAATGCACAGGCAAAAGCAGAGCAGAATTTTGCATACATTTTATATCTGGTTATGAAAGAGGGTATTCAGTTTTTCAAATCCAAAATTAAATTTCATTACCCCATGGGCAAATAGCACAGGGGGGACAGTTCATACTCAGAGGCTGGTCAAGGAAATCTGTAAGAATTATTAAATGGAGGAGCACTGGGTGTGTTCAATGAAGACAAAGTTACAGACAGCAATTCTATATAATCTCATGCTGTTTAGTAATGTACTTGTACTTATGTGCTACATCAATATAATAAAGACTAACTAATGTTTTTGTTGTATAATCTCTAATGCTTGAAAGGAACTTGTTTAGAAATTCAAGTACTTCACTTTTTATTGCAGTAAGGCATGAAAACAATGTTACTTTTGTATTAGGGACAGAGGAAAAGTTTGCTCTTCAGAAAATAACTCAAGGTAATTCTGTTTTAAAATTTGTCAAAAAGAAATTCTAGAGATTGGTCTAGAAAGCTGACACAGCGTGTGAAGGTCAACACCAGTAAGAAACGGAAAGTCTCGCTTCTTTTTGATCACCTTGAGCCAGAGGAGCTGTCAGACCACCTTACATATCTTGAGTTTAAGTCTTTCAGAAGAATATCAGTAAGTGATATTTATTTATTTATCTTAAACAAAGATGGGAAGGATGTAGAAAAGGTGGGAGAGGAGTATTATTACAAGATTAACCCTGCAATGGAAGCTGTTGGACAAGCTGAGTCTGTGTCCAGACACTTTGTTTTATTAATGTTGAAGGTGGCCAGTGGTACTTAGAAATTCTGAATACATTACCCTTTTCCTGCAGTCATTTGAGGGAGAGCGAACCTTTTAAGCAACTGTAGAAGAGAGTTGGGGAAAGGTCAGTTGGAACGAAGAGGAGTAAACCATTTGATCTTCTTCCAAGTAATCATTTTGTTAGAACAAATGGTGTCATTGGGCACAGGAACAAACAGCCTTCTTTGACTCAAATCAGTAATCAGGCTGAAATGGGTTGAAGGATACTTGGAATATTCTCCTAGAATGCTAACCTCCTGTGATTGTGGGAAACTGCAACGTTCTTGTGCAGTGACTAATGGACGGTCTGTGTAGAAGATGCCCACTGGACTCTGCTTGCCATTTTGAGTGTGCATAACAAAGACTAGGGATGGGAAAGCACTTGAGAAAATGCCATTTTTTAATGTAAAAGGGGTTTAAAATACGTTATCAGGCAAGCTTTCACGTACACAAACAACTCTTAAGGATTTCTCTCATTTATGTTTTCTTTCATTTGATTTGTTTTCTCAGCTGTATTGGTAGCCGATAAGATGCTAACTTCCCTGTGCACCGTGGCTTCACTTGCATCCTTATGTGCTACAACATTACTTTTATTCAAACCTGATACAGTTCACACATGGAAAAGAAAAGTGAATATTAGAGGCTGAAATCTAAGATGGTTGCAGAGTCAGTGTGATGATAACAGTGAAAGTAAAGTGGGTTTTTTAGGGTTTTTTTGTTTGTTTTGGTTATTTAGTGGGGTTTTTTTGAAACACTGCAATTTGAAGATGAAGTCTTGTAAGGAAAGAGGCTCTCAATAGACTGTGGAAGCTTTCAGAGTCATGTGTTAGTGTACTTTATCTTGAGCTGACAATACGTGACTCTTTGTGTTGTGGGCTAAATTAAAAAAGCCATAGAACCAAAGTCATGCACAGATTGCTGTCTGTAGGCAGTAATAATATGCAAAGCTTATATAAGTTAACATTTTCAAGCTCTGTGCAGACAAAGTAATTAATGACTAATGAACATAACAAGGATGATTGCAGTCACAGTATCAGATGTGTCATAGAATTCCAACAGTTACATACTTGTATACATTTTTTATGCTGGGTCCCTGCATATGTTTTGGTATAAATTGAGTTTATTGAGAACTCAGACCAGAAAATAATGTTAATAAATAGCTATATTCATTAATTCTTTGCAGAATGTGTTCATGATATGCTAAGCCACAGATTCCTTTTGTTATTCTAACATGTTAGCATATACTGGGAGAAGGCTGCAAATGACCTGCAGTGTTATCAGTCACTAGAATAACTATTCATAGGTTCAGTCATTTGAAAGTCAGAAAGGAACACTTGATCCCCTGAACATATAGAGCACATAGCAAAATCTTCCACAAGATACCATGTGTCTTGCAGCAAAGAGAAATGCAGAGTGGTGTTTACAGGGTAATGACTGCAGGTATGCTGGTGTTTGGAAACCATTTTAATTTACAGTTATAAAAAACAGGGAGGCTACACTGTTTTGTAAGAATCTGGATTCAGCTTTCCTATTGAGGCTTATAAGTTAGTCATGGCAATATCAGACTGTTGCATTATTGAAGTACCTGGATTTCTTTACCTTATCTGCAACTAACAATCTTGATACAGCTAACCTTGTTAATAAATTCTTTTATCAAAATTATTTTGAAACTTTCAGTAGTATGTTAGATACAAATTTGTTCAGCATTTAAAAAAAAAGATGTTTTCTGAAGGAAAGAGCTGCTGAGAACAAAATATAGAATTGAAAACTTACCTATCTGTATAGACTAGTTGCTTAAATTTCAAGATCCAGCCAAATCTGGCTGGGGTTCAAAATTGAAAGAATAGTTGTAAGTACTATGTAAACTCAGAGGCAGCTCTACTTCTTACTGTTTATGTTTCTTCCATTTTTAATTTAATAAGAGGACAAATCCAGAGATGTCTGCTGTCATATCTGCTTTTTAAAGTTTAAGTAGTTATTACCTGGATTGAAAAAGGTTAAAAAGTGGAGAGAAAATGAAAGAGGCAGAGCAAGAAACAAACAGCAGCCTCACAATTTATGACTTACGTTTCAATGCCATTCAGCATATTCCTGTGGCCTTAAGAAAGGATTAAGTGTCTAATACAGCAATTAATGTTTTTGGTAAGATGCTCATAGATGGTCATAGTAAAGAATGGATGTATAAATCACATGTCACATTTTCTGATGATTCAAATTCTTGTGCATTCTTGTTAATGGATAAATCAGAAGAATGGATAAACATCGCATCAACAAAAACAAATGATTACTTCTCTTTGATCTTAATGAGAAGAATGGCTTAAAAAAATCTGTTTATCATGTACAGGTGTCAACTGAACAATTTTAGATTGCTTTGGTTAAATAAGAGAATCTCACAAGCTGTATTAAAAATATTAAGGAATCTGTAGCCCTCATTCTTGATGGTCTTATCTCAGGTTTATATTTATTAGCGTAGCGTAATTCAGAAGTGTGCCCTAACTATGTAATCTGAACACTTAAATTCCTTATACTTCCTTAAACTATCACTTAGTTACTAGATTACACTTTAAATTCCATTTAACCTTCCCTGTAGAAGCCTAGATTCAATGAATCTATGGAGCCACTGAGGCTGGGAGGAAAGACCCAATTCTACTCATCCTAGGGTTTATAAGAGCCAAGGCTACTGAGATACACATGATGCGAATGATGTGATAAAAATTACGGTAAAAAGATACTTTCAGTTGATCCAATTAGTTGAAGCCTTCTGCTTTGACAAAGGAGAGATATCAGTCTTACAGATATTTAAGGTGTAAAATATATCTTGTATATTTCATTTGAAAAGCAGAGCTGTATCTGCACACAGATCATGAGGTATATAAAACTGTAGATGAGTTTTCATTTACAATTAATTTTTTTTTTTTTAAGTTCTCAGATTATCAGAACTACATCATGAATAGTTGTGTGAAGGAGAATCCAACAATGGAACGATCAATTGCTCTTTGCAATGGTATCTCTCAGTGGGTGCAGCTAATGGTTCTCAGCAGACCAACGCCACAGCTTCGGGCTGAAGTGTTCATCAAGTTCATTCATGTTGCACAGGTCAGTTAAATTTTGACATGTGTTCTGTTTATTTTTTCTTTCTCTGATAGAGCCCCTTAATTGCTTTTCCCATGCTACTACTGTAGGGTCAGCTGGGAGTGGTGGCACTGGCCTTCTGGTTCGTACGTACAGCATGCATATTTGTGTATGCTCTGGCTTCATACCAAGTATTCAGATACTACTGTGCCATGGCACCATGACTTTCTCATATCCATTCTGAAGAAATTGTTTTCACTGGAAAACTAGACTTGCTTTCGAAGCAGATGGTGAGATTCCAAGCTGTGGCCTTGTACCTTTCCAAAGCTTGAACCACTGTCATGCCTTTGGCTTTAGTTAGAAGCATTTCTACCAGATAGACCTTACTGGATAGAAGCAGAGCTATGGTCCTGTTGGTATTCTTTGCACGCTAATTCAACTGCAGTCATAACCAAGATAACAGGCAGCATTTCCTAGTTGTGGCAGACTGTAGGAAGAGGGAGAAGTATTGAGGAAGTCCTTTGAAGATTTACTGAATCTGCAGAATTATTATCTGATTTAATAACGGTAGAATAAGTACATGTTACACCCAGTAAAATCACAATTCATTACTAAAATTAGTGAAGTCAAATGGATAGTGGCACAAAACCTCTAAGAGTTTAGAGGAAGACAATAGAGGAAATACAGAATTTGAACCTTTAAATGGTAAATACTGATATTTTTTTTTGTATGTCAACACAGAAGCTCCACCAGCTGCAGAATTTCAATACATTAATGGCAGTGATAGGAGGTCTCTGTCACAGTTCCATTTCCAGACTCAAGGAAACAAGCTCATGTGTTCCTCATGATGTAATTAAGGTTGGTATTGCTCCTCTAAGTTTTACAAATAAGATAACCCTTAACTTTTTTGTAAGTGCCCCCCCCAAAAAAGAACCTTACTTCATTGGATGAGATGGAGAGAAAGACGGGGGGGGGCGGGGAGAAGAAAAAAGAGAAAGGAAGACTTCCTTTTGTTTTGGAGGGGTTTTCTTTGTCATTTCATCTCTACATCACCAGTTACACCTACACTTCCAACCCCACCTTTCTTCAGGATTTGTATAGCTTCTCTAAAGTTTCCCTTTAATATTCAGATGTGACAAGCTGCATTTTCATTTACATGCAGTAGTACAGAATAGCATTCAAACATGAAGGCAGAGAATTGGATCCTAGAACATCTGAAAACAAAGCTATTGTCATCCATAGCAACACTGACCAACCTGAGTTTATGAAATGCTAGCACAGAGCTCTGCACTTTGGGTTTAAAACTGAAAGGACTGGTTTTGTTCATCTGATCTTTCCCTATGACAGATTTTATCTAGTTCAGTCTTGAAGAAACTTAGCCATAATACGCACACATTATAATACAGTGGAACATTAGGAATCAGTTAAAATTTCCAATTAAATTCTTGTGAAATACAGATGGTCATATTTTTTGCTGAGATTCCAGCTACTAAATCTGTGAAGAAAAGCATACTTTTCAGCAGTGAAAAGGCTTCTGAAGAGACTAATATGCTTTGTTATTTTGTCTTGTTTGGGGCTGGAAATATTTCATGTAGGTATCTAATGAACTTCTTTTGATCACAGTGTGATCAGCTTGAACGAACTGTACATACCTGGAGTATGACTTCCCACTGACAATGGCTGCAGCTTTCGTGATCTGCAAAACCAGTTAGCAAGCTTATTTTAGAAGCATGGGTTTTTTTACAAATTTTGTCATTATGAAGAGTGAACTGCATATGTGTCAATCGTATGAATAACTTCTTGTGTCAAGTTTGTGAGGGTTAAAAATCAAGGGGTTAGACAGGAACTTCCACACGAAAACATTGGTCCATTGATTTTGTAACATTGAGTCAACTTTGTACCTGTGTTGTTTTAAACAAGGGAAATTCTTATACTGCTAGACTGGAGATTCATTTGGCCTTTACAAGTCCAATATATTGTTTCTTCTTCATTTGCATGGAACAAAAGTTTTCTTAAAGGCACAGATGTGCCACCTTCAACTATAGTAGGAGTTTTGGTCACACTGTGATGGGACTGTAGCACGCTCTAGGGTTTCTCTGCCAGGACTTTCCAGTTCCAGCAATTCCAGCTAGTGACCTGCAAGCCAGAGAAGTGCATTCCACATTTTAAGGTGATGATGGTTGCTTTTATGAAGGCCAGACAGCTTGCACTGTGCTTATGCATTAATTGCATGCGCAACCCCTTGATTTAAGAGGATACTATTTCTTGTCATTGACTAAATAGGAATGTAGGAAGACCAGCATTTTAGTTTAGACTATAGATTAACTATCTAGAATTATGTGTTATAGATAGTTAAATTAGGTGAAGTGAATACCTGGATTTCATTTGAAGCCTAAAGTTTTAAAATCCTTTTCAAGAGTCATTGTGAGTAAACACCTTAACAATAACATGGGAAACTGATGTGCTGTATGACCAGAACAAAAACAGTAACCACTTTTGATTTTTTGTTTTCTTTTTATTTTTAGGTGTTTAATGAAATGACAGAACTGCTTTCATCTTACAGAAATTATGATAGTTACCGACGTGCCTATAATGAGTGCAGTAACTTTAAGATCCCAATCCTTGGGGTCCACCTGAAAGACTTGATATCACTTTATGAGGGCATGCCAGACTACTTAGAGGACAAAAAAATTAACATATACAAACTGTACTCTCTGTATAACCATATAAATGAGCTGATACAACTCCAGGAAATGCCACTTCCCCTGGAGGCTAATATGGACCTTGTTCATTTGCTTACAGTAAGTCCATTAGATGAGATAAATACCTCCATTTAAAAAATAATTTCATATACCTTTTGAACAACTAACTAGAGAATTCCATTAATTATAAATACATAATATTGTAAGAATTTTTTCCTTTAGGAAACATACAATAACAGAAGAAGAGAAAAAGTCAGTGATACCGATTTATCTGGCAGCAAGGGTAGAGGTGCCAGTTCAGCAGTATGCTTCCAGTTATTTCTATAAGGGAAGGAAATGTTTATTTCTGCTTCGCTATAGTAGCATGCATTCTCTCTGTACTTTCATTAAGGAAGCACTCTGAATCCTCTGCTTAAATAGGCAGAAAGGTAGAAAACTTCCTTAGATGCACCTTGGAGGCAGATTGCTTAAAAAACTTCTTTGTGTTGAACATACAAACTTTCACATAAAAGTTAGTCCCTCAAGATGTGTAGGGTTAAACATACCACGTTTCTAGCCAAGTTTCTTCTGGTACTGAAAAAACTGTCTTGACATAAATGTTAATCAAATATAGTTGTTGTGCTACTCTTCCAGTCATATCTAGTTAGTGCCATGTTACTAACTAAATTAATACTACCTAGTACATATGTCACAACAATGATTTTAGCTTCTCCTAGTAAGTTAAAATACTACCTTTTATTAAAATGGTAAGACTACCTTTTCTCGGTTTTGTTTAGCCTTAACAAGTACTTCAGCTTGGAAAAAATAGATAGCCTGCTTCCACTTTCTGGTTACAAGTCCTGTTTCAGCAAAAAGCTAATAGATAAAAACGCTTATGTGCTTGAGGTTATTTATTCTCTCTGGGAGCACTCGAGTGTGAAATTAAGCACATATGCGCAGGGCCTGAAATAGAGCTACATGAACTGGTAAATTTCTTCCAGCTAAACGTTTTAAATGTTTTGTCTCAAATTATTGTAAGTTCCTTTTTCTTTTCTTTTTTTTTTTTTTAATAATAATGTTTTATAAAAAGGGCTATTACAAATATGTAGAACTTTGGCTACAATTTCATGCAGCTATATGTGACAGGACATAAATGAAAAGAAATACTTCATTTTAAAGCAGGAGCTTCTAATCTGTTAATATTCAAGGGCACATAATTTTCCTGTTTGTTCCCTGATTTTTCCAAGTCTTTCTCCTACTATTTCCTTTAGTCATATACTTTTCCATTAGCAGGCAAATCAGTTTGAAGAGGTATTAGTAATTACATACATAAGTCAATAATTCATAGAAATATCGTAACATTTGCACTTTTGTTTTTTGGGTGTCAGAAGCTCCTTTAAAATTTCACCAAGTTGAAAGTTGCAGTTGTTCACAAGAAAATTAATGCATATCTGCAATTTGAGTAAATTTATCATTGAATAAAGTAGCATATTTTGGTTTTCTAGTTTATATGCATATGACTGCAGCGATCTTGACTCTAACAAGTTTATATTTTCTTTGAACTTGCAATAGATTGAGGCTTGCAACAGATTTAAGCCTGGCTTTTCTATTCAATCACATGTCTAGTGAGAATATTTTCATATAAATATTCAAGAAGTTTTGTGTTATCAGCCTTCAATCTTAGCTTGAAATTTCTTTCCAGTGATTAAAATATTTGGTATACTATTTTCGAGGACACATGCAAAAGCAAAGGTATAAATCTGATCATTTTTTCAAATCCCTTTATTTAACTAGGTGTAATGTTTCTTGCATTACATAACTGCTGTTGACAGCTAAACGTTCTCACGAAATATATGCAAGTCCATCTTTTATCCTCATCATATAGTTCTTAGTTCATCATGGTCACAGCTGGATTGGATAAATATGACATGTTTAAACAAGAGTTTTCTGAGGATTTGAGTTGTTGGACAGTTTCATTGGAATGGCACTTTTATGCTTAGTTGCACAATAGACCACTTGAATATTATGGGAGTAACAGTTTTTTTCAGGTTACTTATTAATTGACTGCTAATTATCCCTACAGTCACTTGCAGTGCTAATGACTGTAGCTGTGTAACATTACAGTTTTTCAGATAATGGCAATAACAGTCTGGAATTTAGAAATGTACCTCTTTCAAATCACTGTGAATCCCTGTGCATCTCCAGTGCATTTTTATAGATGCAATCTAAATCGAAAATTAATCCATGAAAAAATACTAATGCACACCAGGAGCAAGTTTATCAAGTAGACTGTTCTGGGATTAAACTAAAGTTGTGTTTGTTTTCAGCTGTCCCTTGATCTTTACTACACCGAAGATGAAATTTATGAGCTTTCATATGCACGAGAGCCACGAAGTCACCGAGCTGCTGTAAGGACTTTTACAGATTCTTGACAAAAGGATGTTTTTATCAGTAACGTTAACTTTTATCCCTTGCATTCATTTTATTTTATTTTATGCTAAATTGAAAACATTTTACCTTTATAAACTGAGTAAAATCTATTAAAGCATAAATTCGTTGATGATGAAGCCTAAGCTAGAATATATAGGAGAGTTGACACCATGTCAGATTTTATAATATGAACACAAAGTTATTTGTTTAGAGACATGACATCAGGCTCAGTCTTGACAATTGATACTGATTCTTTTAAATGAAGAATTCTTATGTGATTGAGATGATGAAACCCATGAGTTTTACATTATAGTTTTGCTCCTGTTTTACAAATATGGAAAAGACAGTGAATTTATAGGGCTGTCAGTGAATGGTGACAATTTAAGGAACAACCACTGTTTTGGACAGTTCAGGGAAGAGCTTCCTCTGAAGTATCGTGTAATTATCGGAAGTATGATGTTGGGTCCAACAGGCCCGTTTCTGCAGTCCTGTATCACATAGCTCATTGTCACAAATGAAAGAAGTGTAATACTGAAAATCTTTCCATGTCGTACTAATTTATTAAAAGAAAGTTTCATTCAATTTATTCTAGCCTTTGACACCTTCCAGACCACCAGTAGTTGCAGACTGGGCCTCAGGAGTCGCCCCAAAACCTGATCCAAAAACCATTAGCAAACACGTTCAGAGGATGGTAGATGTAAGTATGGTTAGCCCATTTACCTTATGCATCAGTCGCAGCCTTAATCTCTAGGTGTGAGAAGATACAAAGAAGGGAAAAAACACTGAACATGTTCAAAGCTGGGCTGAGTTTATAAGCACTTCTGTCCTCAGAAATATATTTCTGCCTAGCTGTAAATAGCAGCAGTGGCCCATGAGGTGTGGAAGGAAATGCCTTAAAGGGCTAAAGAGCCAGTGGGGAGTGTGAACGCTGGGTGGTGTACTTCCAGAGTCATTCTTCCAAGGAGCCAGGCAGTCCATTTCTACCAGGGACTCCAACATCATGGTATTGGTGGAGTCTGAAGGTGGGCCTCTCAACAGTTCTGTTACTAGCAGCCATTGCTTTTTCTCTCTCTTTTGGGTCACCCACTTTACTTGAAACCATCAAGTAATCAGTTGATTGATTCCAAAACTGACAGAGAGAGAGATAAAGAGTTTGGTTTTGCATCTCTGCTTCATCTCTTTTCCTTCTAAACACTTCTATTATTGCTAGGTATCATTTGATACATGCTGTTTTGGAATATATTTCTAAACTTGGCCTAGGTGTGCTCTTTGCCTTAGGGCCAGAGACAATCAGTAATGTCGTTCCACAACTGGAAATAGATGCCTACATGACAATTCTGTCATATGACTACTTTTCATATAACATTGACCTGATGAAATAAGCCAGGCAGCCACACTGATTTGGCTACTGCGATCATCACTGAGAGCACTAGTACAAGTTGTATATGTATGCCTGGACATGATGGTTTTAAAACAAAACTAAAAAAGAGCTGTCATTGTGTAGTGAAGCATTTAGTCCAGTCTGTGTTGACTTCTCTACGTTTTGCCACAAATCAAGAAATCATAATGCTTCTTCGGTCTCAAGCAAAAGAAGCAGTTAGACTGTTGCACTGTGTAATAGATACTGGGAGACAGCGAGAGGGGAAATCCATAAATATTGTGGAGACTTTTTAAAGTGGTAATTCAGCCCATCCTCATTGTAAACTATTCTACTATTACCTTGCACAGTCTGTCTTCAAAAATTATGACCATGATCAGGATGGATACATTTCCCAGGAAGAGTTTGAAAAGATAGCTGCCAGTTTTCCGTTCTCATTTTGTGTAATGGCTAAGGACTGGTGAGTACCTAGTTCTGCTTATCAACTTCATGGCATCTGTTTGGGAGGGGGTTTGGGGTTTTTGTGTTTAAATTTTATTTCTATCATTAGGGTGGTAAAATCATCCTTTTCACCCACAAATAGAAGTGAAAACATAACTGACAAAAGCATCTTCTAAATCTGTTGTCAATGACGTTTTCATGAGCTTATATCAGTGGTAAGCAGGCTGATGCAGGAGGAAGAACAGATAATAGAAAAAGAAATATTTTTTTGAATTACATTCAGTATATAATGCTAAAGAACTTTCCTAAGATGAACCTGTCCCTCAAAAATAGAAAACTGGCAAATGTGTACTGTAGTCAAATTAAGAACATTTTTCTTAACAATTTAAAAGCATGGAACAATACAATAGTGATTATTCAGAGGTTTTCTGTGAAGTAGTTTTGAGGTTGCATCACAATAGGCAGATACTTCATCTATCCTTACGGGCTGCATTTTAAATGTTTAGATAAGCTTCTGTAGACTTTGGGAGTAGTTTACATGATTACTGAGATCGCTGTAGTTTTTGGCCCATGAAACTATTGCCATTATAAATTGTGAAGAAAGATATATTTAATTCTTATGCTTTTAAGAAAATGCGTGCCTCACAAACAACTTTCTTGTTTATTTTCAGGGAAGGTCTGATTAGCAGGGATGAAATAACAGCTTACTTTATGAGGGCTAGCTCAATCTATTCCAAATTAGGACTTGGCTTTGCTCACAACTTCCAAGAGACCACTTACTTAAGGCCTACTTTCTGCGACAACTGTGCTGGATTTGTAAGCTTACTTCTTAGTAGATTATGTTAATGTTGTTTAGAAAATACCATTTTTATCTCATAATCACCATGTGTCATATACAGAAATGGATCTATATAAAACACCAATGAAGCTATATAGAACATCAGGCTTCTGCCTGTGTAGCTATTTAAGGTACCCTTTACAACCCTCTTGGAAGTACTATTACCTGTTTAAACATGGCTCCTATCTTGTGGTGTTTGGCTGTGTCGCCAAACACAATCTCACAGGAGAGACTTCCAAATCCAGAGCCTTCCACTCCATGGGGCTGTTAGAACTCCTGTTCTTGTACAGACATGACATTCCCCCTGCCTAGGTTACGGAAAGATTTAGTAAAACTCACTGTCCTACCAGTCCTCAGTTTACCTGGGATCAAACAAGGGTGCTGAGGTGGAATTCTCCATCTACTCCAGCTCCACAGCTGCTCTGGGTGCTGTCAGATCTGGTGATGTGTTATTGGAGTCTGCTCACGGGATTTTGTTTGTGATTGAGGATCACACACAAAATATTCTGTGTACCTTTATGCTAAAGAGGTAAATAGTTCATATTTTGACCTTATGATTAAAAGGGTAGAAAACCAAGATGTTCTTCAGGTTCTCAGATCTGAGTGGAGCTTTTAGGGGATTTTTATATCTGGAGGTATCAAATGTGCAGGGAAATGTATTAATATATAGTCTTTCTGTTTGTTTGAATTTCAGCTATGGGGAGTCATTAAACAAGGATACAGATGCAAAGGTATCGTTAATTTTACCCTGTAATTGATGGTGAATGACAAAAAAACCCTGATCGTCCTAAGATCCATTGCTGTATCTGTGAACCTAATTAATCTGACCTGTCAGGGAGAAGACTGATTGCAGAGTAGTGTGACAGGTAGATGGTCCAGAAGAAATGCAATGAAGGAACTCATAACTGACAGCTCTAACCCTTTGCAAAACATCACTGAATTCAGAGAGTCTGGGAACAGACCCTTCTAGTCCAGTGGGTGCAAACACCAACACTGTGAAAACTGTGCAGCACATTCACAACATGTATTTTGCAGAGTTCTCTTCCTTATGCAGGTGTCCCTCTGTAACTCTTACAGTCAGAACACTGTTGCCACTGAATGTTGCTATTTTATATTTTCACAATGAAAAGGAGTTTTAGACCTATATAGCAAAAGGATGTTGTTGGTCTGTTTACCAGATGTATGTTGTTGCAGGTGCAGTGTTAGAGCTGATCTTAGATGCTGCAACAGAGCCACTGAGTCATGTAAACTTTGTTTTGTTTACAGACTGTGGAATGAACTGTCACAAGCAATGCAAAGATCTGGTTGTGATAGAGTGCAAGAGAAGACCCAAAACTTCAGTTGCAGACAGCAGCCCAACATCTGCACTTGCTTCAAGCCTCTGCCCAGTAGGAGTCAAAGAGCAATTCCATGGTGAGAAAAGATTACATTAAACAGATCAGAAGACCTAAATAATCTCTCCTTTGCTCCTTTTTCTTCTAAAGCTGAGTTGTACAGCATTGTTCTAGGTTTCGTTAGTTAACTGCAGTGTTTTATCTACAAATAAACTAGAACTACGTGTAAGTGAACCTGTACCAAGTAACATCGTTCCAGTTCTAGTTTGAGTAAGTAGGGACTCCCTTTCTGGGAGAACTCTTGGCACACTACACAATGTATGGTGCACAAATTCCACAAAACCTGCCTAAATCTGCCAGACTGTCATGAGAACTAGATGCTATGAACTGAACAGCTCACAAGTTCCCTTAACTTTCTTACAGAATCACAGACTGGTCAGGGTTGGAAGGGACCTCTGGCGATAATCTAGTCCAACCCCCTGCTAAAGCAGGTTCACCCAGAGCAGGTTGCACAGGATCGCATCCAGGCAAGTTTTGAACGTCCCCAGAGAAGGAGACCCCACAGCCTCTCTGGGCAGCCTGTCCCAGGGCTCTGGCACCCTCCAAGTAAAGAAGTTCTTCCTCACATTCGGATGGAAGTTCCTGTGTTGCAGTCTGTGCCCGTTGCCCCTTGTCCTGTTGCTGGGCACCACTGAAAAGAGCCTGGCCCCATCCTCTTGGCACTCGCTCTTAAGGTATTTGTAGCCATTGATAAGATCCCCTCTCAGTCTGCTACAGGCTACACAGGCCCAGCTCTCTCTGCCTTTCCTCAGAAGGGAGAGGCTCCAGTCCCCTCATCATCTTCGTAGCCTCCGCTGGACCCTCTCCAGTAGTTCCCTGTCTCTCTTGAACTGGGGAGCCCAGCGCTGGGCCCAGCACTCCAGATGTGGCCTCCCCAGGGCAGAGCA
>JAVJGI010000063.1:55820651-55844770 GCA_035590275.1 Ibycter americanus
CCCTGCGCCCAAACCACCGACCCCTGCAGGCGGCTCACCCGCCACCGACCTCCCGCCATCCGGTACCGGCCGCCTGGAGGAACACAGGGCCGGAGAGGCCGTGGCCGCCCCTTGGGCCTCCAGACACGGCTTGTGCCTGGGGAGCCAGCCCGGCCGCCTGCCTGCCCTGCGACACGGTTTAAAAAAGCAGGTTTTGAGGCCTGGACCTCTGCAGTGTTTCTGGGATCTCTCTGAATTTCGAACTGTGAAAATCCGCCCGAGGTGGCGTAGGCCGCGGCTGCAGGGCTCCGTAGCCCTCACTTTGCACAGTGGTGGCCCTCGGCCCTGCCCCAGGGTGCGGGCCTGGCGGGTACCTGCTCCCGGAGCCTGGCTGAGCTTAAAGTCCAGGCTGTTTACTATATTTTTAATAAATTACAAAGGGAATGTGGAATAGGTGGGTTGTGTTGTACTGACGCACGCGATGGTGCCCAGCAGCGACTGCCTGAGGAATGCAGTTTCCCGCTGGATGTGGCTATTGTGGCAGAAGCCGCTGCAGCTGCGTAGCCTAGGTGGGATTGCATGCTGCCTGTAACGGCGGGGGGTGTGGGGGTGTGTGTGACCTGCTGTGTCTCCCAGAGCACGTCACCTTTCCGTCCTGTGACCTGCAGGGATTTCCAGATTCAGTACCATTAGACCCATTAACTGGAAGACTAGAAGGCAGGTCTCCCAAAATGTGACTTTCTTTGATGTTCTTTTGTCTTCTATTTTAAGATGTCTGGGTACTCATTTCCAAGCTTTTCTTAGTGACAGCAATTTTGAGAGAGAAACAGAAACTATTATCAGCCTTTTTTGTCTGTTTGGTCCCAAAACTATCCCCGTTTTATCCCTCACTCACAGCCGCTTCTGGTGCAGCATCCCCCAAATTCCCTCTAAAATGATATTGCTGCATTAGCTCCTCAGAGTTTTTGATTTCATCTAGCTCGGCTGTAGACTCCTATCTTTCCTATTAACTAGAAGGAACATTCTGCTTGCCTTTTTTTTTGTTGTTTTTTTTTAACTGGTGGTGTCTCATATGGACCTTTAGAAAATCCAGCAGCTGAATCTGTGATGAAGACCTGTAAAGATGTGCAATCAGACTGAAGTAATTACAATATAGATATTCTTAATGAGTGAAGTCTCCACAGTTTTTGAAACAACCATTTTGAATTATTTCCATTTAGGAGGTGTGGTTTTATTTAGTACTAAGCTTTAAAAAAACATGGGAATCAGGACAGCCAGCCATGACATCCTCCCACACACAGAGACAGAAATCTAGAAATTAGAAACATTATTCATGGCAGTCAGTGGAAAGATGCGCATCTTAAAGTTTGATAGGCTTATGTTGACCATATGATGTATATTGGTGCCAGTATCTCAGCGGTCTCTTTCGCAACTCTCAACTGTGTCTCACTCCATATGATGGAGCTTTAAAAGGACTTTTGTTTCAAATGGGTTAACACATTTTCTCTAAACGAAGGTGCATACATCTGAGAGCAGAGATTCTGAAAATAAGAACTCTTTACTCCTGTTTAAACAACATTAATGTCCAATTAATAGAGAGAGAGAACAAGATACGCAGAGAGGAACAGCCACTTTTCTTTCCCTTTCTTTTCTAAAGTTGTATCTTTATGCTACCTGCCGTGAATCATCACTGTACAGTTGTTCTGAGAAACCAAGTAGTTTTCATACCACCCAACACTGCATGTTAAGAAAAATAACTGGGAACAACTGGAAGTGAAACAAGCATAACATAATCTATCAAAACTAAAATGTAATCCGGTAATTTAAGAGGTACCGTGTGGTATAAATAGGTGGCAGCATTATTTCCTAGGTCTTCCTGTAAATTTTCCTACATGCCATAAATGTATTTTGCTAATTTATGTTACAGAACAATTCATAAACTAGTAATTTCTCCTACTGTCTTTTGATAACATTGCACATATATGATAGACAAGCACATGCATCAATCAGTGTTTTAATTCCACAAGATTTTTTAAAAAATCCTAACTTTTCTGAATAGTAGATATATTTATGTATATGAGGAAATACAAGTTTGAATTTCACAAGTTGTGTCTTGAGACCCACAAGTGAAACACATTTTTGGTTGTGATCATATACCTAGGTTGCCTAACACCTTCTCACAACTTGGTTAGTCATTCAGTCTACAACTTTCTCCATGTCCATTCCTGAGTTTCTCGTCCCTGAGGGAGGAAAAAAATATCATTATAAAGATGGCTAAAAAATATTTTGTAGCAGCCTACTCCCATGGGAGCAGACTTTACCTTTGCCTCATACTGTTTATAATATACAAACAAGAACATCAAAGGAAGAGGTCTCAGCATACAGCCATTACTTTTACGTGAAAGGTGTATGTGGCTTCAGCTAGGCCATCAGCACCCTAGAGCTTTTTGGGTTTTGTCAGGATTTCTTTTTCACTGGTCTACCAGTTAGCCATCTCCCTCAGCAGTCATATAAGTCCTGGTGTTTGCACAAGGAAGGAGTAGAAATGCACAGCCAAGGTTAGAAAATGAAGATAGCACTGGATCAGCACTGACTTGAGTCAACTTGAACCGATACGAAATGGCATCTTAATTGAGCATGCACCTGCAGCTGTCTATGCCTCTCTTAAATATATTGCAAAGTACCCTGAGTTGAAAGCGAGGTGAAGGTAGGAACTTGGGTGATATAGGTCTTCTGCCAATTCGTACTACTTATCTACAATTACAAGTTCCCTGTAATCTTACTAAAAACCAAAATACATAACTCAGTTTTCTATTGACGTTAAACTGAGGTAAATCTCAACCACTTACCAAACTGCTGTGAATACAACAAGTTATATGTTATGCTGTTCAAAACTGATCAAGGAGTGTTCCTACTGCCAGACTTGCAAATGGGCACTGGGCATTCTCATACTGCTTACTGGGAAGGGCAAGATGGAGGGGTCCTGCTTACTGCTGCAACAGAGTGGTCACCTCCTGGTCTGCACTGCCAACAAAGCAGGCTTTTAGTTGTATGTGCAGTGTACAATCTGTCTGCTTCTAGCAGGGAAAGTAAAACTGCCCACAGACACCCTAGCTGCATGTTTCAAAAGACTCGGTTGCTTTGTCCTTCTCATGTGCAGCACAGTAATAAACAACAGATCGCTTGAATCCAAATGAGCAGGAGACAGACTCTGTTTTAATGCAGAAGAGGTACAAATAATTTAAAATACTAAGAAACATTCAGCAGACAATTATTGACCACTAGAGGGGATCATAGGAGTGGAGAAGGAATTGAATATACTGCATAACAAATGCTTTCCTCTAACACAAGCTTGCCTACGTGCAATGTCGTACTGTATGTGCATAGTTTAAAAATGAGAAAAGACAGCACTTCATGCGTGCTTAAATCAATGTAAGAAACTTATATTAATTGAGTTTAAAACAGATCAATAACAGGTTTAATTGTTAAAATGAAGTAAGTTCTTTGCACAGATTTTTTTCATCAAACTAATACATGTTAAACCTGTTCAACTTCCATCTGTAAGAAAAGTACTAGCTATTCTTTTAACCTATTAAAAAAAATAGGCACTGTTCTTCAGAATTGCTGACATTTAAACAAGTGTATCTTGCTTGTTTAAGAACTAATGTTAAATTGCTTTTAATCCTTCTATAAACTCCTTCTTATCTTTAAGGATGATTTGGGAGTACCCACCCCAGGGAGTATCAACTTAATTACACATTGTGGAACTGGACTGCAAGTTACAATTGATCTATATATAAATTACATCAGTCTTGCAAATAAAGTAAATGTGAATGATGGGTATACTAACTTCACTGAACCTGAATGGATTTACACTAGCTACAAGAATCCTGCACACCAATTTAAAGACCACCCTACTAAAATGGAAGCTGACCTCCCATCATAAACATTTGATTTAGAAATCGCCCTTCTAACATCTCCGGGACTAAACCAAGCCACCTGAAGTGGTGACATCAAAGTTTTCAATCCAAAATGAATTCTTTCTAGAAATTATGGACAGTGATAAATTCAGGAGAATGAAAATTTCAATTTCTTGAAAATGGACTGCTCTCAAACTGCTTTCTTGGGGCACATGTCTCTGCACAGATGGTGGGGGAGAGGTCAGAACCAGGTAGTCATCAACCCCTTGCACAATGACTGCAACATGCTGACTAGTCCTCTTTTTCAGTCCTTGTCTAAGGAGACAGTGGCTCTTCATTGTCCTTGAGTTGGAATAAAATGAATAAGGCACAGTCTAGCTCTGTAATGTTATAGACTTAATTGCACATAGTTGAAGATACTAAGATTTTTGTCATTTACTTTAGAAGAAGTAGGTGTGCGGCCTAAATATTTCAGTGAGATGTGCTCACACCTTTTAGCATCACTAGTAAAAATAAATAATTCCTTGCAGATCAGGCATCTACATTTATTTACTTCTGTTTCTTTCTAGTAGTGCATTACAAGAGAAGCGTTATGACTGTTGAAAGAACCTAGATTTCTTTCTGCTTAAGTGGAGTCTCACATTGAATATATTAATACACAGCAGTGTAGCAAGAAAGGTGTTGACCATAAGCAACTTTACAAAAGGGAAAGCTGAGTGACTCATGGAATTGCCAGCACCTTTCACCTCTGTCAGGGGACTCCATTTAATTGTCTTCTCACGACCAAGATAGCCATTGCACTGTGAGGACTATTTACTTCTGAAGTTTTTCATGGATTTTTTTTAAAAGAGAAAGTGAGAAGATGATTTAGTGTGTAGGTCCCCAGTGAACATTTGCCTGCAGAAGAGGCTGCTAAGTACTGGTCATAATTTTGCAGACATGATTCCATTATGAATGAGACTGAAGCTTCAAACTAGTGCAACATATTAAGTGAGCAAAAAAAGGCAGACCTGCAGTAAGTCTGGCCCCTGCTACAGCAAATGTTCAGCCTGGCAGGACAAAGCAATGAATATTCCAAGTTCATATTTCTCATTCTTTTAAAAATAAACTGTGCCCGTTTTGCTCTTCAGACCATATGGCATGAATCATTTCAGTGAAGCATTCATCACATCATGATTTACACTGACATTATTTCTTAGAAGTTAAGTGGTGGGGCTTCACTGTGAGGAGCTTCATGTATTACAGCCGTTCTCTGTTCTCTTTCACTTCTTTCACTGAAAGGTAACCTTATTCATCTCAGCTCAAACCTAGAGTTACGGGAGTAAAAAACCAAGCAGAAACTGTTCCTGCTTTTAGGTTTTTTGGTTGAAAATTAATGTCCTCATAAATGTACAAAAACTTTAAATTTAATCTTTCATACTCATGTATGAGGTAGTCATAGGTGCCTGTTTGATCCTTGTTTTCATTTTAAGAAAGTCCAACAGAGAAAAGTCTTATGATAGTTCTTACGCAAATACCAATTTAATTAAGATATGCTGTGTATTTAAATGGTGAAGAAGGTATATGACCAGGTGTGTGAGTTACCTGAGAGGGATTCTCTGAGGTCAGAAACCTGATGCTGAGTGCCCACAACCTATGTCGGCAATACTGAAAGGCTGCAGAGTTCTCCAGCAACGTGTGTGTGCAGGGGGGCACCACAGGTGCTGTGCTGCCTGCATAGGGAAACCAGGCATATAGATTTGCAAAGCTCTTTCTTTCAGCTCACACTCTTTTTTTTTTTTTTATCACCACCTGTTTCTTTATTCCATGGATTTGCCAAGGTTAAGTGCATTTTCTGTGGTTTTTTTCCCCCTTTTAGCTTCTTCCTGAGGAGAAGAACAAAAATTGGAGAAAGGAAGATCTTTTGCATAGAGTAAGACAAAATGATTTCTCTGCTAGTCATGTACACAGCGTGACCTTGGGAAATCACTTAGAACTCTATGTGTTTCAGGTGTGAAAACCTGTTATCTGGGTAGTAAAGATGGTAGACCAGAGCTTCATATATTTAAGAAATAACAATCATCATCATACTCTCCTCAACTGATAAAATGTGAAGTATTGGAATATCTGTCCTAGTTAAAATAACAGACGAGAAACATGAAATATTATTAAGTGATGGGAACAGTTTACTTCTAAAAAAACCCACCCAAATCAAAACATCATAAAGTGGCAAATGTTGGGTCTTGAATGTAAAGCTGAGACTTTCAAAGTATGAGACATCCATTCCACTGGGGCTTGACTCACAAGTCATACTTCACAATTTGTAGCAAAACTGGATTCTTAACATATTGGAATAAAGATTTTTAACAAGCTTCCATCTGTTAAACCAGCAAGTTGGCTTGGTCTGATCATGCTTGCTGTTTTAATAAACAGCCAGCATCATTTTTCAAACCACAGCTTTCAAATTAGTTTGGAGGATTTCAACTTGCACTAGCTGTGGCCAGTCCTGAAAGGTTTACATTGCTTGTACGTTTGGAGAAGCCTATACCACAAAGAGGGCCCAACCTCACGGCCTGGTGGCTTGGAAGAAAGGCATACCAGTGCCGTTTAGGAAGGGTGGGCTGAGAAGTGACCTCAGGATAGCCACTTCCTTGACTAATGGTTTTGCAAATGAGACTTAATTGGTCTCAAACAGGAAGGGAGTGAACCACTAAAGTCCGAAAGCAACTCCCTGTCTGGAAGGTGTGTTTGCCACAGGAAAAAGAGCTACTTTGTTAGCATGGGAAAATTAACGGAGGGCACATTGGTCTTTTTGTTGGTTGGTTGGTTGTTTTTTTTTAAAGCATAAATGAAAATGTCAACAAAGAAGTGTGCATGAAATGAAATTCTTGCTTTTCCCTCTCTAAAAGAAGACACACTTCTAATTTAAAGTCTTCAGTAGTGCTACACAAGCAGTTTTCAGGGAGCCTGGCAATAGAAGGGCTTCAAGAAGCAAGATTAGGACCCAATGTTTTGCATTCTCTGACAGAAATTCCCTTCTAGGTAGGAAATTAAGCTCCAAATCAAAGCGTGACCTGAATGTAAATCCCATAAACTTGTGATTCTGGAACTGTAAACAAGCTACTCACCTCTATGTGTTCTAACTCAGAGAGTTAATAGTGATGTATCAATAATGGGTACTTACTGATAATCACATTGTGAGGGAAAAACCAACAAACATTCCCCCTAACTCACCTGGCTAACACATTTATCCCAGCACTCACTACTGCCAAATTGCCTTTCCTTTCTAATCACTGTGTGTGCGAATAGAGAAAATTAATTCAATATCCTAAATGGTTTTCTCTGGACAACAGACATCAAATTAATAACCTGTTGTACTTACGCTCATTAAAAATGAAAACTGCCAGAGTCTGTGGATAACACGACTAAAAGAATCTGGAGAGAGGCAACGGGAGGCTGTGAAAGGGTGGGAGAAGGGACATCTAGGGTGCATGTATATATTTTTGATCATTTTATATATTCATATTAAAGGTTAAAGCAAAGCATCAATAAAGTTAATATGAATGCTCGTGGTCCAAAATAAAGTATTCAAAAAGCCATCAAAGAGAAATAATAATGGGAGAGGTAATTAAGAAAGTTACTAACTATTAACAGCTAAAAAGATAAACTGGCTAGAAAGGCTGAGCACGCTTGCTTTATGCCTTGTGCCTCTCAAGTCCTGAGTGCAAGGAGTATCCAAAATAGGAAGTGGTGAGGATTTGAATGCTGGCCTCCAACCCATACCATTAGAGGTTTTCTTGTGAGACTACAGAAAAAAAGAAATTGTCCAGTCTGTTGTCTCTTTTCCATCGTCTCTGTTTCTACATCCAAGCTCATCAGTTGCTCATGCATGCTTTCCTGGGGTGTTTGATCCAGGCTTTTTCTCCTCTCCATCTCAATCTTGTCCGTGTCCCCATTCTCCTCCTCCTCCTAATTTCAAGAGATTGCAAAGCACGGGAAGTGCTAAAGCTTCAGTGAAATGGTTGCTCAAATAATCTAATCTACATGAAGCAGCTGAGCCAACATGGCTGAAGTAATAAAAAATTGAGTAAATTAAAGGAGCAAGAAGGGTTTGAGCACAAATGATTGAAGTTTGACAACATTAGAAGCAATTAAAAAATCTTTGACGTGGCCTTTAATGCATACAGTCTTCCTCTCGTGGAAAATTTAATACAAACACACATACGTGCAGGCATACATACATATGCATATATAAAGCCAGGTGACTAACTTGTATTTGAGGTTGGGGGTAGGTTTTGGTTCTTAGGCTCTCCCTTTCAAATGATTCACCTATGTACTGCTTTTGTAAAAAGTTCTTAACCTAATTCTATTAGATTCTCCAAGAAAAAGAAAGAAGGTATTTTTAGAAAGCTTATTTTGCTTTGCCTATTTTGCTTTGCCTTGAACTGTAGGCTTTTTTTTTAATAGTAACTCAGCCTTTTGGCTTTCTTTCACCCCTTTCACCCCCTCTGTTTCTATTCCTTGAGAACTGTGGGTGGCCAATGAAGCAGTGAACATCACATGATGTCACTTAGCAACCTGATGTTCATAAATAGCAACAATCATTTTTCTAATGGCTATTTTTCCCCATCAGGAAAAATGCTTAGACCCAGTCCATTCTGAGAGTGCCAAATTCTTCCTCTGACCTTCCAGCATATTTATTGCTTATGCTTTCCTTTTTTGGGGTCCAATTTCAAATGATAACATCATGGCTGATGCTCTTAGAAGGCTTCTAATATATTTCTGACCTTACTGGTAACATATAATGACAATAATTGTTAGCACCCTTGAAGCTCTTTAAGAATAGTCTCCCTTTCCCCAGATGTCTGCATTGCACAAATCTCAGATGACCTCAACATACCGTTGGTAAGATGAAATCAGAAGGGTCATCCACAAATGACTTTTTAAAAAAAAACCTTTGGGGAATACTCAGGAAGCTGAGAATTTTTTCAATTCTTTCAGAAAGAATCTGGCAGGATTTTTGTGCATCCTCTTAATATTAGTGTAGTCCTTTATTTAAAATATTGCCTATGCTGTGAAGGACTGCCTTTGTTAAATGACAAATTTTTGCCAATAGCATAGTGCCACATGAGTTATTAAGACAGAAACCAAAAGATAAGATTATAAACTAAGATAAGATTATAAACTAAGACAAGTAGAATTGTGCAAGCCTTTGAAAAGGATCTTGCAAAATTATGCAACCACCGAAGCCCAGCTTGTCCCTAAGGAGATCTCTGTCTGAGAGCACAGAAAAAAACCCAGATCCTGTCTGTGCGGCATCAGTTCCCCTCTCCCTAACCATATGGTTGCTCCTCAAAGAACTGGGGGCTCTGTAACTGAGAAGGAGGAGTAATGTGGGTGAAACCAAGACACTGTCATCATGCGTGCATGACGGCTTCCACAAATCCTCCAGCTACTCTGTAAATACTCTTCTCCCTCTCACTATTTGCATTGCTTATTCATACACCAAGTAACTAGTGGCTAAACTACACAGGGAAAAGTATCTGGATTTCTTGCTCACTTTATTGGTTTTTAATATTTTTAAAAAATGTAATATGCTATGGAACAGAGAAGTAAGGAAGACTCAACTTCCTTTTTATTTCTAAGACACCTTTTGTCATTCATATCTTCTTTCTGTGGAGCTGCATTTCATTTCTATAAAACTGAGGGGGGAAAAATTACATTAGAAACATTTAGTCCACAGAGCTCTATACAGCTCTCACATCGCTGCACTGTCTTGTATCAGCAAACTGTGTTATCTGAGCCACTGCAGGGACACAGGCTCATATCTGGAGGGTGACAGCAGTAAAACCGCTACAGGCAGTCTTGAAATTTCAACTTCAGTGTGTCTGTTGAAAGCCAGAGGAATAGGAATGGCAAAATACACCTTTTCCTCTTGTTTGAGGGAAGTAAGGACAACTGTACTTAATCAACAGTTTTCAAATCTACTAAAACCTTTAAAGTCAGCTTAACAGGAGAGGCTGATACAGTGGTACCTGTAATATATTACCTTCTACTGTTTCTTCCCACAAGCAAGCAAAGTTAAGACTACTGTCATGAAAGGTTAATTCATCCAAGCTGGGCTTTGGTGTAAATAATGCAGAATGAGCAAATGAATGAGAGATTATAGCCTCTGCAAAACGCATGTTTTACTCCCTGCCGTATCAAGAAGACTTTTTTCTTTTAATTCACATTCTTATTACTGTATACATGATGTGATTGCTCACAGAAATCATCACATTCAGGACACATGCTGGCTGTAGACATAGGAAGAGCAAGTCCTTAGCCTGATTACTTCCCAACATATTTTTATTTACCTTATACTTATAGTGTGAATTAGAGTTGGGAGACATAGCTAAATGAAGGACGGATTGTGGGGTGTAACAAAACTAAAATCACAAATAGTGATGAGCTGCAATGAAGGTGATTTAGGAAGGAAGAGTATTTCATGCTCTTTGTATGTCAGTAGATGGTGCTCTGTATACTGTCTATATACACATGTGCGAAGCGTAGTTTTATAAGCAGTGATTATTATGTAGCCTTCCCTTAGTGAAATGGAAAGGACTTCTGGGGAGAAAAAGTATATTCAATTGAAGTTATTTATAATTTTAGTCATATTAACTTAAAAATATACTTTTTGCCCCTTATTTTCTGTCTAACTCCTCTTTCTCTTTAGGTGTGTTCTTAGGTTTTTGCTTCAGTAGGTCTTCTGGGTTCTGCATCAACATACAAGATAGTATATAAAAATAAACAAGTTTTCTTCACAACTTAACCGATTTTCATTGTAACCCCCATACACACAGCTACACGTAGCTCCTTATGTAGTAGATACATTTAGGACCTTATCTGAGAATGATAGTCCTTAATAGTCTTTCAAAACCCCTATTTTAGCAACAAACTTACTTTTCATACATTTTATGTTAGCTCTTGATGCTGATCTTCACAAATTACCATTCCCCTTATTTGTTCCTATCATTAGGTGACACCTATACATATGTTAGTACTATTTAAGAGTTCTCTTGTAGGAGTTTTTGCTCATCCTTATTTTATTTTTTACAATACAGACATCCATTCAGACACCAGACTACCTAGAAAAATTCCAATCATAAATACAAATAAAAAAAGTGGCGCTGAGACATGACTGAACCTTGAGGCATGCTGCTTCCTACTGGCTTTACTAAGATGAAGAGTCCAGCATCTTGCAAAACAGGAAGCTCTTTGTTTGGGAGCAGTTACAGATCACAGCATGTACAAAGTATACAAGTTGGCAATGGCCCCCTCTAGTCCCAAGGTGTCAGCAGAAAAGCTCCTTTAATCTAAGACAAATTGAGTACACCATGCGGGCACCCAAGGATCTTTTAACCACTCCTTTCTCACACAGGGCTGGCGCTCCTTGCTCTCTTTCTAAACATAAAGATAAAATAAAGGTAGTGAAAAAGTATTTTTAGATGGAAAAAAATATTGTTTTAGTTTGTGATTCCACTGAAACGGTGCTGTATTTCCGGAAGAAAAATACGGCAGACAGAAGGGAGGAATGAAGGCAACATGCTGGAGCAGAGTTTCCAGGTCAGTCTTCTTGCAGACAAGTTAATGGAGGTGCTCAAATCTTCAGCTTTTGCATGCTACCAGCTGTAACAAATGCCCTGATGTAAGTGCCCAGCCTATACTCCATGAAGTATGGAAAGACTTAGATGTCAAAGGGTGGGGTTCATAAGACTGAGTGATTTGAGCAGGAGATAGCTTGGTTATCCAGTAAAAGACATCAAGGGGTGGGCAAGGGTCTAAGTGTCACTGTTATTCTCTAAGTAACAGTCAAACTGGGTTTTTAATAGCTAAGAAAAGAGGGTTGGATGTGGTACATTTCAACTCACTATTCCAGCATTTTGTGTATTTTGGGAGATCCAAATTCAAGCCTCTACTGTGTAGCCGATAGGCTGAGGCTTTCTCGGGCAAGCCCTATTCTGGGAGATCATCGGTTATGAATAAATTGGTTTCACAGAGAAATTTCTAGAACCCAGTCCTCTCCTGCCCAGCTGCATGCCTTGAAAACGCACCTTTTTGGCACAGCAAATATGTGTTTTGTAGAAAGCAAACTCCACTAAAAAAATTTATCAGAGTACCTGGTGGATGCAGCAATCACCTAGGAGCAATCCCAGCAGCGCTGATGGGGACCAAGCCTGGGACCCACAGCCCAAGGGCTTACTCTGGCAGGCCAAACTATTGCGACCACCTCATATGCCCATCTTACTGGAGAATTTATACTCCAGATTTAGGTAGTAAATCAAGAATCGTGGGTAAAAAAGGATGATGAACTTCTGTTTTGTGAATCCTGGCAGAGCTCTGGAGCTGGCCAGCAGCTAGCTGTTTGGTATGGTTGCAACTTGATTTATCTGTATGTCTGTCCAACAGACAGCATAGCTTCACACATGACATACTAGGTATCGAGTGACTTCAGGTGCCTTTCCGTGTGAAGCAGATAAGGCAACTGAGTATGTCTGTAAATGCCTACAAAGACACTTGAGGAAAAAATCTTTGTTCTGAATTTAGCCCACAATCCTTACGAGACTCAGTTGGCTCACCATGAAATGAGAATACTATCACATTCTTATTTCCTGGAAATACTGTAAAGGAAACCACTTGGTAAGACTCAGAAGTGTAGAGGCAGTACAGCTGTACAGAAACGGAGGGAGGTTAATGTATTAGATAGAGTAAGACACTTTCTTGAGATACAGATTTCAGGAGGAGAAAATACAATTTTAGCCAAAAATGTTCAATAAGTCTCTTCCTAGATACTACTTCCTAGATACTACAATGTAGTAAACATTTATAAAGAAATGACCAACTCGAGAATCAAAAGGAAGATTAACAGCTTTAGTTTTATATGCTAGCAGCCAAATTCTTTTCTCACTTTGTGGAACTCATCCAGGCTTCTACTCTAACTTTAGTGAGTTACTCCAGATTTAAACCAGCATAAGCAAGGGCAAGTTAAAAATACTTGTGCCACAATTGGCCTTGGAAAATACATTTCTCCATGATAGACATTAAACTGACTGCTGAGGCAGACAGCATGTCTTGCCCATAGTAATTTTGTATTTGCTTCTTTTCCTCAGTCCTTAAAATGAGTTCATGACTTCATGACTCTAAAAGTAAATACATTATATAATGAATACACTTTTTATTCAATATTTGGAGGAAATGAAAGTAAATGTTGTAAGTAATAATACTGCATGGAAAAAGCAATGATAATTATCTGATGAGAGAGTTAATATGAACGGTACTCAGTTAATCCTGTGGTCTGAGGTAAATGGCAGACAATCAAGTAAACCTAATTAACATCATAAAACAAAGACAAACAGCATTAGCCCACCAGCTCTTGGCTAATCTATTACTTTCTTCAGAATACCATTGCATGAAAAGGTTAGGGCACATGTACTCAAATAAACCCAATTCCATAAATGAATTGTCACATTGTAGTGCTGAAAAAATATTAGTAAAGACCTTTTTTTCCATTTATAGCATGTTGCTTATATGGATTTCCTTTTCATTTGGCATAAGAAAGGGTTTTGGTTTTTTTTGTTTTGGTTTTAAATGAAGCTATCATGCTTTAGCCAAACTTGACCCAGACTTTCAATCTGCACTCTTGCAAGCAAGTCCTTACCCATGCAGCTAGACCTTTGGAGATGAGTTTTGCTTAATGGCATTTCCTCCCCATTATTCTGGTAGATGAGCATTGGGCAGGGACAGGGGGATTAGTGAGAAAAGAGAGAAACCACACAACCATTGCAATAGTAATCGTATCATATTCAGTGCAAACAATTAAATGAGAGCAGCTTTGCTGCTTTTGGTGCACTTCAGCATTTGCATCAGTAATCACTGATGCATCAGCACCTGGGAAAAGCTCCTGAAAACAAGTAGGTTTTCTATAGATTATATTTTTGATTGGGGGGAAGGATTTGTGACATTTTCTTTGGGGTTTTACAAAGCAAATACACATAATGTATCATTAAATTTGATTTCTTGTCATCCTGTGGGTTCCTTCTGCTGTTCATTAAAACCTGGAGGACTCTACGTCACTTGTAGATAGTCCTTCCGTGAATACAGCGCTGTGGATAAACATTATGAGATGTACTCTGGATGTGACAAGGGTCATTTCTTTATACATTCATACACAGAGACCTGGACAGAATATCAGAGGCTGGACAATACAAAACCTCTTTAAAACTGCCTATTTTCCCAAATTTACATAGAATTGCGTGAAAAGGACTCAGAAGGGTTTTTGAGAAGTATTTCTTTCACTCTACACGAGCCATCTGAGGTGAACAGAGTTTCATCTCTCAGATGAGGAGGACTACCAGATAAAAATAGCTGCCAGTATGATGAACTAGCATGTTTTTCCTAAGGCAAAGGGTAATAGAGTACTTTCATTTTTTCTCCTGTTCATACAGTACATCTATGCTGCTTCAGAATAAGCAGCTCAGTTATTAAAGGGTAAAAGGAGTAAAATAGAGTGCCAGCCCTGAATCCTTGTCCCTCTTCAGTCCTGACCTGGCAGGTGGCCTTTCCCAGGGAGAGTCAGCAGGGATTTTGCCATATATATTAGGAATGACTGGGAAGGCACATAGAGTAGCAATTGTCCATCTGCTGGAAATCTCTGATACGTTGTTCTGTAAACATGCTCAATTTTATCTAGGTTTCTTCATCTACAAAAGGAAGAGGAGGATAGAAGACTGGAATTAAGAACAGTTTTTCTACTTTACACTGAGGATATGTACAAAATATTAGGTGCTTTGATCATGATTTATGAAATGCAATGAACATTAGCTATAAAATTCAGAATTCTGTTTCGCACAGATGTGACTGATGGACTTGGATTAACTTTTCTATGCATTTTTTGTTGTCATACTTTGTTAATGCTTTTGGCCTTTTCCTGTTAATCCTTTTATTTTCTTCCTAATGACAAACCATTGTTTAGTTAGATTTAAACAAAATTTATCCAACTATTAGCCTTTATTGGGAACAAATAGAGAACTCACCAGTAAGAAATAAAGCAAGTTAAGAGGGATACGTGCATGTAGTAAAGAGGTGGCATGGAATGACAGGAAAAGGGCAGCAGCTTTAAATTAAGAAAGGAAAATGATGTAATAATGATTAAACCACAAAACAGAACTCCAACACAGTGAATGAGCAATGAAAATAAAGTAATAAAAAGGAGTACTGAACTAGCTCATGAGACATGTTATTACAGTGAACATTATGCTAGCACTGTTTATTTTGCTTAGCATTATGGCCACCTTCAAGGTTGCTATGACAAATGTGAGCGAGTGTTTAACGGAAAGTGAACATTTTTTTAGCTACGAAGGCATCCACCAGCTCTCTGCCTACTCAATTTCCCAAATTATGTGCCACATAAATTTAACTTTATTGGCACTAGACAAGTGTTAACATTAACCACTTACGGGTTAAAACAATTTTGGAAGTATTCTATATGTTTCTCTGTTGACATTCCTATATCCATACATTGAAATCCATGCAGTTATGCCGTTTTGCTTGAAAAAAGTAGTCACTCCAAACATACAGCACAATAACAGCACCTAAACAAGAAGTTCTACTAGCTAAAGGGCTGATCCAGAGATAAAGTGAGTATATATGGCTTCTACTGGATTTAAGGGAATTTAAAGTTGTTTTTATAACTGGCCTTTCAATGACAACTTTTTTCACGACACTGAAAGAGTCTTATTCATGTGTGACTAAGTGCAAGCTCCTTACAGCAGAGGGAGTGAAGAGGGAAAAGCACAACAGGGTTTCTCCATGCAACTTACAAAAACATTATCAATGTGGTTCATTCACTGAGCAATGACAAACTCGGAGGCTTGTTACCAGTTGGAATGGATGTACTGGACCAAACAAAGAGGAAGAGTGGAACTGGAACAACCACAGCCTGAAAGTGAACTAAAAATCAAGCAGAACAAGGCCATTGGAATACGACACGCAGGAGGGTCACACACTGGCAGTGCTGCTTTCAGGGTTATGTAGCGATTCAACATATAAAAATTAAACCAGGTATCTGGGAGCTTTGGTGGCACAGGAAGCAGGTGAGGGGTTCCCACCTGGCCTACCAGGACACATAGGGGCAGTTGTAGAAGGCTAGATTAGCCTTGCAGCATTTGAAGCTGTGCAGGTAGTGCTTAATAATGTCCTTTAATGAAAACACTAAATGGTGAGTGGGGTCACAGTGGAAGTTCTGAGGCAAGAAGAAAAGCTGGTGTGAAAAAAGAATATGAGATGAGGGAACCCATTGAATCAGACCTCAATTTCAAAAGGAGTGGATCGATTTCCTCTGCTGGGACCTCAAACTGAAGGTGCACTGCCCTCTAACCTGATAACGAAAGAATTTTGCAATATTATTGTTGGAAACCCTGATACATGCTTTCTCTTTCCGGAAGTGTTGTTTATGAGATGCTTTTTTTTGCAAGTTTTTTCTCTTTGTTCCTAGGGGATGATCAGTAGAAAACTCTGTCATGGTCTGTACATATTAGCACAAGATTACAATTTCATTGTTGGGGTGCCTGATGAAATGCAACACTGTCACTGCCAGACTAACAAAAAGCATCAGGAGGCTTCAAGTCACACCACAGGAACTTGTAAGACTACAAGTGATATTCATCATGTTCTTGTCTGATGTTTGTTGTCAAAGACTGAAGCTCATAACAGATCTCCTAAAGAGCTGACTATGACCCTGTCAAAAGGACTCTACAGTAGCATGTATATGGAGGAGACACTTCTACAAACATTCCCAAAGTTGATGTCCTCCTAATGCTACAGGTGGTAAATAAGAGCCTAATCATGTACATTTGCTGCACAGGGAACACTATGTAAGCAAACAAATGACTAAGAACAAAAAAAAAAAACAACCAAACCCCACTTTTCTGGGATGTATTTGGTGATGGGAGAGGAGCAGAATCACCTTGCTGTGGAGATTTTGCTTGAGATACCACATTCTGTTTCAACACGGGAGTGGATGTTTTTGCCGTTCCTGGGGACATGCTGTGGTTCACTAAGCTCTGCCCCACTGAAAAGAAACTTTTCATGCCATGTCTCTGCAAAGTGCTGCATGAGATATTTGTGTTGGTAGAAGAGTTGGACACAAGAGCAGAACTGATGCAGGGGTTGAGGAAGGTTGAATACCAAGCTGCCAAGGTAAACCCCATTCTAGACCATTAATGGCTTGGAAAAAAATGGAAGCTACCTTGTACAGCTGATGTTTATTATCAGACCTCAATAACTCACCGGACCTATTTCACCTAAAGATGACTTTCAATAAGCTGTTTTAAGACATTGTCTACAGTGTTATCTAGCTGCCTGATAAACCACTGCTTGCTCACTGACATAGCTACAGGATGTAAAAAGTCTTCTGCAAGCTTAATTTTTTGGAAGAAACCAAGACTGTGCACTCAGCAATTCTTTGCATTCACCACACTGTCTATAAGTCCAGTTAACATTTTAAGCAATTTTACATCCTGAATGCTGAATATCTACGGCCACTATAAGTTGCTATGTTCCACCATACGATTCACTTTGAAGATGCTACCAAAAACCTCCACCATTTGGGAAGAATCTTTGCTTCAGTCCTGATTTGACATCACAAATGGCTGTCAAGTGTCATCTAACAGTCACTATCATACAGAGAGAAAGGCAAGACACTATTTTTTCAGATACTGTGATGACACATGATGACATAGCATGCTTCTGAATGCTTCTGCATTCTAGCTGTGTGCAGTGACACTGAGAAGCACCTGTTGATACCTACCTCCTCTTGACTAGCTTTCTCCACTTTTGTAACAAATCAAGGTAAGAGTGAACTGGCAATCTTTCATGATCTTCTTTAAACTGTCACTGTAGATGTGTTATTGATAAGCTACTTACTGTCCAAAAAAGGGAAGCAAAGAACTCACTGCAAAATTATATTAGCATGTCGTTATCAGCCACATTTCAGAAGCTGTTTAAAGTCAGGTAAGTGACTATTAAACATGTCAGCAGCTGGTGAGATTACTGCAAGTAGAGTTGGTCTTTCAAGTCAGAAGTATAGTTAAGCCCTAACTACACCATGTAGTGGAAATAGGAAAAAAAAATTCATTGCAGGATGGACTGCGACTGATGAGGTGCCATCTGATTATCCATGTAAATATGCAAACTGGGCTTGCATCACAGATGTCAAAGTTCCGCCAAGTCCTGGCAGCGTGTCCACCAAATGCTCTGACAGCCAAGACTTTCATCTCAAGTGATGTTGTGATAGTATGTCAATCGCTCTGTTTTTGCAGACGTGAATCACTCATGATGTCAGCCTTTCCTAAATAACCGTTGCAACACATGGGAGCGGTTTCATTTAAATGTTCTTAAGTCCAGTTACCACACACACTGTTTTGAACTGGGCATGCTTAAAGATCTTTTCTACAATATAATAATTAATTACTCAGTGAGACACGCAAAATTTTCAGAAGGCACATAATCCCAGAAGAGGTCCACACACAGCAGGATCTAGTTTGACCATTTACAAATCTGTATCACTTTGATAACTTGATAACCAACAGCCTGATCAGAGCACCTACATTTGTTAAAAGTTAATTTGTGGGTAAATGATGGTAACACAAACCATTACTGATTTAGCACGTTACTTGTGAATTGAAGAGCAAGCCCATACAGTGTTCTGTCCTGGTCTACAAAAAGACTCCGCTATACTACCTAAAGTTTCCTTACTCCATGGAAGGGAAGGCTTCTATATCATCCTCAGGAGATTAAAAGTAGATTTTCAAGTGCAGGTGCTTAGGAAGAGAGTGAAAAAAATACAAATCAAGGGATCAGGGACTTGAAAAAAGCAGTTGCCAAGCGCAGGCAGCTTTGCACTTGAGATGTAACTGAAGCCTAAATCCTAGGGGTATGTTAAAGGTAGCTTCTAGATCATGCTTCAACAGATATATAGCCAATTAGAAATACCTGCACTGGACAAAACACATCATAAAAGTTAGTTTGGAAGATCTGAAACTACTCAAGTGATCTAGAAATATAAAGCTTGACTGGTTGAGCCTGTTTTCTAAATCCTTCTAAATAATGGTAACTGTCCTAACAAACTGTTATAATACAAACCTGCTGGCATTCTCACCCTACTTTCCCCTCTAAATGTACATATACATGTTAAAGAAATCAAAAGGTAGAACCAGACAAGCTGAAGAGAGAATGGAGATAACTGTTGCAGTGAAGGAGTTTCAGTAGATACATATGAGCCACACGTCCAGGCTGTGAAGTCAGAGCGAGTCTTAGAGCCCCAGCAGCTGACGATCCTAACGGTGCCTGTGTGACCTTTCCTCCTGCCCAAAGGTATGTTCCAGCAAGACTGGGGAGTGATGGCACGGAAAAGTACAACCAACATACCCCCCCCCACCTCACTTCCCACCTTACTGGAAGGAGAGACAGAGTTGCTTTATGTTTGGATTTTTTTTGTTGATCTTGGGGCAAAAGCCTTCTACTTTACTTACACTACTGTAAGGCCTCAAGGTTACAGTGTTTACCAGGAAATGAGATCTGCAATTAATAAATACAGGATGACAATACTGTCAGTGGTCAGACCTGCACCACACTCATGGATGTTTGAGTCCGTTCAGAGGCATCAGGCTGAACAAATGAGGACAGAGAGGAAAGCAAAGAGGCAACAGGTCCAAAGGGAAGAGAGGCTTCAGGAAATAAGCATTTTTTGGAAATACTGGTAGATCAATGGAGAGAAAAGCTACAGAGAGCACAAATTCATCAAGAATAGTGCAGAAAGGACTTGAGTCATGATCAGCACGTTACCATGTAAGCTGATGAGCCAGAGTTACCACTTCAGAACCGACAGAAGGTAAGCTAGCAGGCATCCATAGACCACAAGATACCTGACAAGCAAACAGTGCAGTGCAGGTACTTTCAAATATTCTAGAAGCACAAAAATGGCCAAGGTTTTTAGAATATTTCATTATTTTAAGCTTGTAAGAGAGAAACAGGATTAAGAAATGTGAACTGGCAATTATACAGTTAAAATCTATTCTAGTAACTGCTTGAAACAAACGTCTATCTAAAAATGGGATGGATGTTTGTGTGCAGTAACATTACTTTGATTTTTTTTCTTAGGAGAGGCATGAAGGGTAATGACTCAATCTTCTCAGCTCCCCACCCATCCTTTGGCTCTAGCTACCGAGCACAGTATAAATTTTGTAGTAGGTACAGAGTCCCAGAGCCACAGCCTGGGCTGGTTATTATTACTAGCTGATAGCTCTGCATGCGTTAGGACACCCGCGTCCAGTCTCACCCTGCCACTGATGCTTCAGTCTGAGCATGTGCCTGTGCCCTCCAAGTACACACTGCTCGGGCACTTTTGCCTGGCTTCGCTCATGAAACTTGCCTCAGATTCCAGCCAGGTTTGAGAGATGCTTTTAAGTTAGATTGGTAATCTGGAAAAAGTTTGAAAAGCCTGATTTATTTATTTATTTATGATTAAACTATCTTAAACTTAGTTAGCAAATCTAGGAAAACATTTTCTGTGCCAAAAGAGCATGTGAAGCAGCTGTTCAGTACTTATGCAAACACCTGTGCATATTTTTAAGCTTACTAACAGTTGGAATAGCTTTCCCCCTCACCTCAATACTATGCTAATACTTATTACTTACATTGAGGACTTTGTTCATGAAATATATTCATATTTTAATAATTCTGTCAATGAAAAATATTGAGGCATAATGGTGACACAACTAAAATGACAGTCCTTCTATGGCACTTGAAACATCCAAGCATTAACAGTAGGATTTGCCTCCAAACTAGAGACCAGATTTAGCTGCACAAAAATCACATCAGTTTTCTGAGACTGCTCTCTTGCTTCTCCAAAATCTTCATTTTCTTGAAAAACAAGCCACAGAATTGCTGATGCTGTAAGTGACTTCTGGAGATCACCTATCCCAACCCCACCTGCTCAAAGCAGGGTCAGTTTGAGCAGGTTACTCAGGGTCATGCCTAGGTGAGTTCCGAATGTCTCCAAGGATGGAGACTTGTCTACCTCTCCGGGCAACCAGCTCCAAATGCACTAAAGCCTTGGGGATACTCCTTCACAACCAGGACTTTAGAAATGTAAGTTTACTAACATAGCTAACACAGAGATGTCTACGCAAGTCTGCCACAAGCTAAAATTATTCAGAAGTCTGAATAAAACCGCCACACTAGAAGAGGGTGTTAGCTGAAATGTCTGGAGATCAGTCAACCTTCAACACCAATCACTTAGCTGTTCCTCTGTGCAAATCCCAGACAAGCAGTGTTTATGATGAGAAGTGTTCTGTACTGTGACCTGGTGGATTTCAGGGACAGTGCCTATTATGGAAGAGCCAGGACCTGGACTGTAACAGACTTTACATATTTATTCAGGTACAGAACGAGGCTCAAAGGCCCTGGGGAATTCAGAAGCTGTATAGCTGTATTCAGAAAGTCTGAAATCTCTTGTGAATACTATATCACTTGTCAACTCACCCTGAAGAAGTTAATTTGGTGAGCAGGGCCCAGACGATGCTCCTCTTCCTCTGCTCTCCCTCTCCACTCCTGTTACTCCACATACACAAAATTTAACCTCTGTCCCATGCTATACCTCTTCAGCTCAGGGATCAGCGTTCTTGCATCTCATGCCTCCACTGATTTCCAGACTTCTAAGAACACCAAGCCCAAGGAAGAAGGAATAGTCATTCTCATGAAAGAAGCAGCCCTGAAAGAAAAAGAGCTCTCTCCTTCAGAAGCAGCATTTTAACATGTAGCTGTAACATCACAAAAAACAAGAACAGTAGATCCTGCACAGCTGGTGACTCAGCAGCATTTCTAGTACTGTTGAAGGCCAATAGTGACAATCCTCCCAAACTAATCTATCCTACCATGTTCGTTTCAACATAGTTTCAACAACTGTTAAAATTATTTAATTGTATTTACAGATGTGATTGTTAGGGCAAGAGAGCAAACCAAGAGTTGTTTAGAGCTTCAGGGTTTGGTTCCCCCCCCCTCCTCTTAGAGTTGCCCAATAATGTACAGGAGAGTTCATCCCATTACCTACCTTACAGGCAGTTACATGCAAATAGGCAAGAGACAAATGAAAATTTAGGTAAAACCATACCAGACTTGGAAAACAATTCTTTTGGATCAGTCAGCCTGTGTCTGGACGCTCACACAACAGAAAATTTCTCAGCATTACCATATTGAACAGCAAGGCAATATTTCATACTCTTCTGGCCCTTGCAATACAACTTTTAAATACTATTTATAATGGGCATGCAGTAATCAGCAGCTATACTCATCAGATGCACACACAGCCTGTAAAAACGCCATATGCTGGCAGAGAAAGCTGAAGACAGGCTTCAGACAACACGAAAAGGAACTGGTTAAGGAAAAGACACAGGAAAGATCAAGTCACTGCAACACTTCTCTCGCAGGCAATATAAAGCCACAACAGAAAGGCACCTAAGCATGTTGGCAAGTATGAAGAAACAGTCAGCTTTGGCGAAGGGACAGTGACAGCTGCTGACAGCAGTAATATGGTTTCACAACCCCCTCTACTTCAGAAATAATGAAAATGGTCTCATAACCTCAGCTTGGAACAGTTCACTACACTACTTGCTGTTTACATGGGATACAAAATGGCAAGTTACCTACACTGGGGGCTAGAAGGTCTTTAACACATGTAAATGGATTTGTTTTCTACAAATGTAGTAGTGGAAGGTGAGAGCTCACACAGCAATGGTTTGGCAGGTTGCAGTGTTGGAGTAGGTGAGATTAGCCCCATAATTCAAGGCCAGTTTTGCATGCAACAGGAAGTTTAATCATCTTAACAGGCTTTCTTACAGCTAATTGTAGCACTGACTGGAGAAACAGACTTGATCAATCAATACTGGATCTATGTTTAAAAGGACAATTCCTTCTCTTCCAAACATTTATTGTTGATCCCACTAAACACAGTTCAACTATCACAAAAGCCCCAGTATTTTCCATTGTTTGCAAGCTCGTTAACATCTGCACATGGTGAAATCAGAACTATCTTAGCAAGGTTGCTCATTATTGTGGAAAGCAGCTAAATCTTTCTAGAAAATCTCTATTTTTAAACAGCAGGTCATACTCCCAAGAGCTTTCATTTAGGAGTTCCTTCATTGCCTACCATGTAGGCCTAGGTAGGACCTAAATAGAGCTTTACTGGTCATGTTTGGGTTTTTTTCCCCCCTCTCCACCCATCCTCCCACCAAACACCAGGCTTTTTGTTCAGCTTACCTTACCCTGATATGTATTAGTCAAAATCAGAATGCAGAAGAGCTTTTTGATGGTGGTTTTAAAAAAAATAAAAATAAGAGCAGTAAATGCCAAACATGAAATAATTGTTCCTGTGCACTACTTCAAACTGACATAAATAACTGTACATTGCTAAAAACACATCAGATATAATTTGGTGGGTACTGAGATGTGCCTGAAGTCTGCCAAATCACCACTTAGCTGAAATCACAATTCATCTGAGAAGCTTATTCTGTCAGTCAAAGTCATTATCTTCACAAATATTCCCAAATTTCTCACGTCAGGGCATGGGTATCTAGACCTATGAGCTTCTTGAAGAACCGACTTACCTCTTTCTTTCTTTTCCTTGTAGGTAGAAACAAATATTGCTAGTCATTCACATTACGCAGTACTCGAAGCATAATTTAGTCAGATCCCATTGTGTGTGCATGCACACACTTTCCAACCTGAAGTTAAAGGTATGAAATGTGGGATTAGTTTTTATTCTCATCCATTTACTTGTTACATCTGTTGCCAAGCTATTCAATTACATTACATAGCTCAGTGCTCCCAAATGATGGAAGTGATGATATAATCCTATAGACTAAAGTCTTTCTGTTCTGGTACAGGATCGCACAGTGATCCGTGACAATAAGCCAAAAAGTTCAAGAAACAGTGATACAAAATACTAGGTATTAATTGCTATATGACAAGGATTAATTGGGATGTTTTTATGAATTCTCTTTAGAAACTGGCCACTAGGACTGTGGTCTACAGACTATGGTCTCTGGATTAACTTCAGTTTTTAATTTGTAAACCCCAGCAACTGAGTTTGACTTAACCCCGGGGGGGGGGGGGGGGGGGGGGGGGGGGGGGGGGGGGGGGGGGGGG
>JAVJGI010000063.1:55844780-55891875 GCA_035590275.1 Ibycter americanus
CCCAAAACACTGCCCCCCCCAAAACAACCCCCCCAAAAGTGCCCCTTACCTATCCCTTTTTTCTTGTTCAAAACCAGAAGATCGTGCATTATCCGTGATGTTAAGGTGCATTTGTCCACGATCCAATACTAGATTTTTAATTTTTATGAAACCTTGTTTAATGCTAAGTCACTTTCTTGTATTTGGCCTTCACACAATCCTATAATATGCTTTATTAACCCCTCACCTTGTTAGTCACTTAATTCATTTCTCTGGTAGAGCTGCATTTTCAAATCATCAGTTAAAAGCTCAAGTATCAACAGTTAATAGTCCATGTAATGACTACACCAGCAATAACAAAATTCATTAGAAACTGATCAGATGAACAGAATTACTCTATTGGTTGTAAACAATAAGAAACATTTGCAAAAGCTAGAGGCAAATACAATTCAGTTTAGAATAATCCATCCTAAACCCTGACCACTGAGCTTTCAAATGACAGACTCACAGATTTTTGCGTTCATCTCCATTTTTCTTCATGGACTGATTCATTTTCCTTCCTTTTCTGGTGTGTATCTTGTTCTTTAACTTGCACAAAGCTTAGAATTATATTCAGATACACACTTTCGTGGTGGGGTTGAGTAGAAACTCAAACATGATTTATATGAAGGAATCTTGACCTCCACAGCATGATGTCAAGGACAAGTACTGCTGTAGATACAAAGCAAGCTGGTACAGGCACATTTTTGATTAAAACATCATAGCAACTCTTAAAAATGGTTCTTACGATGAAAGATGCTGGAGCTGAAGCTAATACAATGTTTATTTGGCCAATCTTAAAATCATAAAATGATCTGATTAACATTTTGTTTAACTAGTAAGCAGAATACTGTGGCAAAATGATTACCTGTATTTACACCTTTTTATTCTGTTCTTGAGCTGCAACATTTAATTTCATATGTAGTTCTAAGTAATCCCAACACAGAATGCAAAAAAACATGTCAGTTGTTTCATTTCAAGATAGTTTTAATCAGGTAATTACAGGAAAAAACATTTAAACAATTTTTATGGTGTTATCTGCTACGTCAACTTACAAGGATATGATGTAACAAACCAGTTACAAACTTAAAGGCATATTTACATTGTATACTCAAAGTAACAAGTTATATTCATATACATAGAGGAAACAGCTATGGGATGAGTTAACTAAATTATACATCATTCAGTAGAAAGAAATAGCAGTTCAGGTTTAATGGAAACAATATACACATGAGGCACTTTGAGGTCATTAGGTGGAAAGCAAACGGCACCAAGCGAAAGAAGGAAAACTATGTACAGCTTATTACTGCAGCTTTGACATGAAGGCTTCTTCTTCACCAAATGCTTTGACTTCTTAAATGAACCACAACTTTCACAGTTAAGAAAGAGAAGCTTTCAGGGAAAAAACACACCAAAACTACCACCCCCCAAAACCCTCCAACCCCTCCTTGTATTTATCATTGCACCAAAGGAAATGGAAGTTTTATCCACCCAGCTGCTAGACTAACAGCACCATAAAGCATCTTTTTAAAGTTACTCTTTTGTTGCCAGCCACCACCCTTTGATCTTCATTTTAGTAGCATGAATGTATCACTGTACTGGCTGCATACTGTGCCATAAGCTCTGAAAAGATTTAAAGTCTAATTTGAACCTGTGCATTATTTACACAGGAGTTCAACATTATCTTCCAGGTACACATGAAGAGATCATTCTGAAGAGAACACATCTGAAATGGGAATGTTATATTCCACTACACAATATTAAGACATTCTTCAAAATACCTTTGTTTCTCTACAGGGAACTGCATTGGTCAAGACTGTTTGGAACATCCCTTACCTAAGCTCTGGAAAGGCATCCCAGTTTTACACCATGATTTACTGCTATCTATTGAACAGTTACCATAGTAATTGTAGATTATTATCAGAATATTGCTTTAATCTTGCACACAGGTGTAGGTACACCCTTCGCTACTGATTCACATGTGCGAGCGCACAGACCCACCTGTGCATACTCAAAACCTGACTAGTATCACAAACCAAAAGGCCAGATTCCATCCACATGAACATCAAAACTCCATCACTTTGCTGTGGGAAAGAACTTAAAGGGCAAAAATTAATTAGTTAAATAATTAAATAAATAAAAAAAAGATCTGTGACAGAATAAAAAGAATTTTAATTTAATTCCTGATTTTTATGCTCTTGTGTAATAAGCCATTGTAACTATCTTAAACCTAACAAAATGTATGGTTAAAGCATTTTTACTTTCAATCAATATTAATAATGAAATTTAAGAAGCATGATGAGATCAAGAATCACAGTAAAAGTCCAAATTACTGTTTTGTAAATTCATAACTAAAGCTTAACATATTTTTGCAGCTTAAGTAGTGCACCAACAGACAGTTAAATTACTGTGTAATCAAATATTGTGCCCGAACGCAGCTGAATGTTTTTCCCCAGTAGATGGGGCAGGAGTGCTGCTGTCATTTCACTTTTTTCCCACTTTCAAGGGGAAATATTTAATTTTCATGGTAACTGAGGCTTTCAACAAGTGAGTGACTTCGTATTCAATGATGGTTTCCCAAGGCTCCAGTCTCCCCTCCCAGCAACACAAAGCTCTGCAACTATATGCCTGACAAACTACAGTTCTGATGTTAAGCTCAAGGGGAGGAACAAGGATTGTGAAAGAAATTGCTCTTTTCCCAAATGCTTAAGAAATTATTTCGAAAAAGACTGAATAAATGTCATGTGCTGTCAAAACCAAAAGATGCACGGATATAACAGCTCATTCTGGAACGGGTTTGCTGTATGGCCACATTCCACTACTCATCTCCTAACTGCAACAGTGGGTAAGATCCCTAACCCCAGAAGAAAAAGTACATGTGCATCCTACTAAAACCAACCCTTATGTAACCATGTATCTTTGCAGTTCTTTTAGTCGCTCTCAAAGGGGGCATGCTGGCTGACACTTCAAGCACAAGAAGAAAAAGTGAACATACGTCAGTTCAGTAACCCTTTTCAGACGGATCAAGCCTTCAAAGAGGAAAGCAAAAGGTGAAAACATTTTAGCAGCAAAATGGTTAAATGCAAGGTGAAAATATTAATGCACACATTCAATAAAAATATTAAAGCATATATGTTTCATATAAAATACAGTACAGGACCAGAAGTTTCACTATGTTGTATAGTGCTCAGAGGAAACAAACTCACTTGTCTTTCTGAAGTATATACACAATGTGATTCTGTAGCATTTTCCTATCCAGCCAGCAAGTTCTTTTCTTAGGTTGTTCATACCTCTCTTCACCTTGAATTAGGAACCTAGCACTTACAAATATTAATTTCCTCTCATTCACTAGAAAAACATCACTATTTTTTTAAATCAAAGTTGTTATTAAAGTTAACAGTCTATTCTAGGCAACCAAGTTTAGCTGAAAATGTGTGAAGCATGAAAATCAACCAAAGCAGCAGCTTTCAAATATATAAACAGTAAAAACTAAGACTGCTGCTACCCCGTGTCATATTCTTGGACTTAATTCATGCAATCAACTCTTAATACAAAACTAGAAGCTCTTCCGTAACTTCTACAGTTATCAATATATTTGTCTTCTTTTCAATGTGAAATAATACTTTGAGATGATCTATGTACACAAGGTGGTCAATTCAAGCTGTAATATAAATATAAATGTTTTCTTGTAAAAAGTATTTTACAGACAGTGTTATATACATTCGCTCATTTTACTTCTGGGCTACAAAGGAAAATTAAGGGCACTGACACATGCAGAAAGAAAAATTACACAAAATCTACTGAAGAAATGCATAGGAAGTGAGAAAGGTCGTGCATCTTTTAAATTCTTTGTTTAGTAACAAGGGTATACTGAGGACAGTCTGTCCCAACTCCAGCCAGGATATCAAATAGGCACCTTCGTTAATGAATTATGATTGGTTTTAGTGTTTTACTTATCTTTAATGAGAAGGAAATGTTTCTTACTTTATGATAGAGCAAAGCATTAAAAAATTAAAAAAATTCTCTATGGGTTAATCAGTTAATTCTTATCTGAAAGTTAAACACTTAGTAAGTACAAAGCCATAACAAATATTGTACACAATACACCACCACACATACACATACGTACATACACACTCTCTCTCTCTCTCTCACTCCCTCCCCCATCCTCCCTCCAAATTTCCTCAATTAAGAAGTTCACTCCAATTTTGCCTGGGCTGTAATTTTTTTCTCAAGCTAAGTCTTTTGTTGTTGTTTTTGAACAAAACACACAGTACTTTTGTTCTCGCCCATTCAAGTAAGAAAAAGTTGCAGTTCAAAATAATGAAAACAATTTCACTTTTGTTATTAATCTTTTGTTTTAATCATAGTACTTGATAAACAGCTGAACAGGATCCTAGTTTGACAGAAGGATAAACAAGAACACTGATGACAATTTGTTACAACTGCCTTAATGTACCTTTTGCTTAATGAACATTTGAATATGCAATAAAGTATTTTTGGAGGACACCCCAAAAGAAAACAACTTGCTGGTTGAGCAACAGAAACAACTTCCTTTTTGCTATTATGTTGAAATCAAAGTCATTTATATATAAAAATAAATGTTATGTTCTAACAAGAACATTTTAGACAATTACATCTGTGCTTAACAAAAAAAATATTGGTCACTCAAGACTAGAATAATTAATATTTTAAAGGTTTTTAGATTATCAGAATGTATGGATACAACTCAACACAAACTGTAGCTGAAGGGAAACAGGACTGAAAAATACCAATTTGTCCATCTGGAATGAAAATGAGACTAAATTAACTAATTAAATATTTAAAATACTACCATGGAATGTGACAGTAGATATGGTCCATACCTACTATATCAGAGGGAAGGAAAGTTTAACATGTAATAATTCGTACCTTACACATTTAGTTAAATATAAACATTTGTTATTTATACATAAAGTCGCTTCCAAAAAACTATTAATAAGTGATTTAGTTGCACTTAAAATCAGTTTCATTTCTCATTTGCCGAGTATTAACTTTTCTTAATCTTAAATCAACTGTCACTAGTGCACTTTTAGTTAAAATTTCCCCTCAGGTAAGTTTTAATCCTTTTAAAAGAGCCCCCTCACCTAAACCATGAATGTACAAAGTGGCAAAAGTTAATCCCTTTTAGTATAATCATAGTTTATATACTCATTTTATAGCCAATAATAAGAATAGGCTTTCCTTTGCAAAATCTCCTTCACAACTTGCAACAAATGCCACGCACTCAAAGGAAATAGTTAGGCATGGCTAGCACTTGTAAAATGCCAAGGTCTGACAAGTCTTGTTGCTTCCTCCACATCAAGCATCTCTTACATGAAAGAAGATTCCCTTCAGCTTGCCAAAAAGCTTCCACAAATCCAAGTTAGATGCTTCCTGGAAACAAGATTTTTCAGCTCTGTTTGGCACAAGACTGATTCATCCCGCAGCTTTATGCTTTCCTCCACAGCACCCACATACCTCACCACAGTGATGGCATGCTCTCAAGGGGAGGTAGCAGCACATACATGGAGCAATGAACGAGAGTGCCACCAGTGCTAACCAGCGTAAGCAGAACTTGTCATCACTAGTGTCACATGAGCAAGGATCAGAGAAATCTCCTTCAGAGTCTGACATGCAGTGATACAGCATGCTCTCTGCGCAAAGCATGCAACTAACTTGGTAGATACATCTTTTAATAGGATCTGGCGCATCTTGACATTTTCCTCTGCCATTATCTTCATGATTAAACCTTTCCTGGCAGTATATACAGCGTGAACGCTCACCATCCTCTTTTCTTCTTTTTGAGTTTTTAAATTTTGATGAGGAAGGCTGAGTTTTAAATACCACAGAACTCTTTGAGTCTTTCAGGGAATTCAACTTAGTTCCATCCCCACATGGGTATAAATAGTCAGATTTTTTACCGTCTGATTTAGAAAGTGGTATATTTGAGTCTGCGTCATCCCTCTCCAGGTCGTTCTTCCACATGTCAGGATGCCTGTAGTCTGCATAACGACGTATCAAAATGTCACGAGGGTTTATTCTAACAATTTCATCTTCATCCTGAAAACTAACGTGCCTGATTGACTTCCGTGGGACCTAAAATGGCAAAGCAAGGTAAGTTTACTATAGCAAAGTTCCAAATTTATGTCTACCTACAATGTAAAACTTAGATTAGAAAACAGATTTTCTTTTCCTTGCTGCTTGAAGAGAAAAAGTGCAGCTTATTTTCTTACCAGTACAATTTACAGACTTCCTCACAATAATGAGCCTTTTGCATGATATTAGGACCATGAGCTTTAGTATTCTCTCCTGACTTTTTAGGATCTCGTAAGAGCTTTGGATATTTTCGTATCTGCATAAAACTTGATACTGTTCTTTGAATTATGCTCAAAATTCAGGTTTTAACATCTTACAGTGGCAACTAATTCCTCAGATCAATTACGCCTTACATGAACCTGCTGATTTCACGTCAGTGATGACACACTGCTTTAAAATTAACTCCCTGATACATTCACTTTGAGTTACTCATGTTATTTAGGAGAAGCTTCTCTTTATTTCTGCTCTAAATTTTCAATCTCCCTCCACCTGTGCAACAAGAGTATTGAATACTCGTTAGTTATTCTCACAGCTGTAATCTAGAGCAGGATTTTGCCAGACGAAAAATAATATTCAGTAGCAGGATCAATAAATAACAGCGGCTTCTAAATGCATCTCCCCTTAGCTAACACACAGTACTTAAATCAATTAGTTTAGGACACCAAACGCCCAAGTACTTTTTAAATTCTCAACTTGTAACAAACTGACCATAATTCAAGACCTTTTACCTCAAAAGGTGAGTAAGAAGGAACATGCTGAACATAAACAAACAGCAGAGAGATATGAGAGTTGTTTATTCTGCCTTACAATGAAAGGGCGTGGGGACATGAAAAAGTTGTTGAAGGTGGCAAATTTGAATCATCAAAATTGAAATACTGCAGGCCTTAGATAAGTGTAAGATAGGGGACTGCCACTAAATGTTACTGAAATCACATTATAAATGACTTTCAAGAAAAGGTGCAAATAATGACAGGATAAAAATGTAGCACGTGTATGGAAGGACCTCCCGAAAATAGCAGATAGTGCAGCAAAAAAGCAAAAGTCTCAGTATGTCCCAGGATTCCTGCCTTACAGACAGGCAATTATTTTCCTACACTGTAGGGCTATTATAATCGGAGCCAGAATATAAGCGAGCTTCAAGTCAAATTCTGCCTTTTTCTCCTGTCAAGTGCACAGCCTGCAAACCATCTCACAGAAAAGACGGAGGGGGAAAAAAAAAAAAAAAAAAAAAAAAAAATCACTCCTTAACCCATCAGCCTTACAAATTCTTCCAGAATCATGAATTATTTGGGAATGCATCTTTGGCATCAGTACTGTTGCTTTGAGAGTGTTTACCTTATTAGTACTGATCAAATTAATGAGAATTAATGTGTCACCATTCCATAGTCTAGGACAACAGTTGAACTGCATGTTCCTAATCTGTTGCAGTGTGTAACAACAAACTACTGAAGATGTTGTTTAAGGTTAACACACTTCTATTTCACTTGCACATGCCTATGGCTCCTACTGCACCGAAGTCTGCATGCCCTGGGAAGGCAGTGGGGGGAAGACAGAAGGCAGCTGGGAAAGAGGAAGGAATAGCTTCTTAAAATATGCCAACTTCTGATTATGTAAGGCTATCTGTAGCCTGCTCTAACCATCACTTCCCCCCTGCTTAATAATCCTTGTGTGATAAGTACAGAACTGTAATTAGAGCTGCTTTACCCTGGGAGTTTCAACTGGAGTATGCTAACAAAAATAATTTTTTTTTCCTTGGCTCCGAGCCACATAGCTGGACTTCCACAAGGTCTGAAGCATACAGGGTGAAGAAAGGTTATATCCCATTTAGCTAACATCACTGCTCTCCATACTTCCCCAGGCTCCGATGCAAGCAGTTAGGCCTCTCCTTTACTTAGAAAAGCAGAGTGCTTCTCAACTCTATTCTGTTTTCAAACAAGAAAAAGAGCCTATTGTTTTAGCATCAGTAACTAGCTATGACTAATTGGCTTTTTTAGACAGTTAACAGCATAAATTTAAGGGAAAAAGCATAAAAAACATCATTACAATTCCGTGTGTTACAGCATAAAGGATCCTTACCCCACTGTCCACACAGAATATTATGCATGCATTTAAGACATTAAATACAACTCATTGTTTAAAAGAAAAAAAAACCCCAAAACCTCAAATAAAGATCACTACAAAGACTAGTAACTGTAAAATCTGACCTCTCCTCAAGTCTTTTTAGTTTGAGCAGAACACACCACATACATAGAACTCATTTCTCTTTTTCAGGTCTTCAGCCAAACACCTACTAAAGTGCTTAAGGTCTGACATGTTACAAACAAGGCAGCATTACATTCTTTATGCAACTGATATTAAGAAGTAAGTTTTTAAGAGAGCAAGTGGGAAATGCTGAAAAACAAGCAAACAGGAAAAATGTTGGAAAAGCTTTATAAATAAAGTGGTTACATATTGGGTGTTTAATGGGACCCATATGAAATCACGAGGTACAGGAAACCTTACAGGAATCCAGACTCAGTTAGGTACAAATACCAGCAAAATTCAATGAGAGTAACACACATAGTCCTCTAGCCATTCAAAACTGTAACTCAGTACAAGTGCCATCTCTGTGTTACAGCTGAAGCACAAAGGGAAAAACTTTTTGTTGACACGACTGAACTCACTAGTATTACACCTTACTTGAAGGGGTGCACCTCTAAAGAAGGCATGGACACTTGCTTGGTACTGTAGCCTTCCCCGTCTCTCCTTAAACAAATGTACCTGATTTTCCTCAGCTTGCAATTCCACAATATGAGGACAGCCGCAGCTGAATACATCATCTTAAAGTACTAAATTTAAGCTAAGCACACATCAGTGTATCAGAAGCTGAAGAGTTGAGGAACTTTGGTATTTTTTAGTAACAGTCAAAGTATAACAGGTAAAGAGCTGAACTGTCATTAATCTCTTCTTTAGTTTGAGCATGTACTACTTGAGCTATTCAACTTATGAGCTCAGTAAGCCTGTCCAAACTTAATTTATACAAAATTGAAACAAAATAGGTATTTACCTCAAGATCTGCTGTGCCACATGGTCACATGCATGGAGTTCAGCAGGGACAGTGCAGTGTGCACGCATACTGAATGTGAGATTTTGCTGACTTGCCTATGTTCTAAATGTGTGCACCACAGGACCATGCAAAAAGCATGGAATGTCAGATGCAGGTGGTGCTACAATATGAGAAAAGTATTTTAAAGAATATCTACTTAAACTTCCATGGAATCTCCTGTAACTTCAGTCTACAAGAAGTGGATTCTAGCATTGTCATTTCAAAGAAATTCCTATTTCATTTCTATCAGACAGACACTACTCAGCGTACCCCAGCTTAAATTATCATTTTCTCAGTATCCAATTATGTACGTGCTCTTAAAACATACAGGTATTTTAGGCTACTGCACTTTTCTTTACAACTCAATGAAGACTAACAGCACACACATCACAGGTTACAGCAGCTGTTAAGTGTTAACTTCAATAATCTAACCACCCATCTATTTTATTTAAGAAATTTTAAAATTCTCTTTGCAAGTAAACGGGAAGAGGGAAAAATATGTACCGGTGAGGTGACTTACAGAAAGAGATAATTGGTGCAGATAAAGGATTAAAAATCAGAAGTTCATAATTTCAAGCTCTTTAGTTACTTCTCTAGATAACACTATTTGCTTCTTTTGCCCAATAAAACAGAAAGCAGATGATACAAGACATTAACACAACCCTATCTTGCTTCGCAATAATGACAGAAGGTATTAAAAAGCTTCACTTCTAGGAGCAGAAATATCTTCTGATGAAGTGTTCACAACTAGAACTTGCATTCTGCTTTGACTTCTGTTATTAAGCTTATTCTAAAAATCTTCCCATGTGTTTGCTTCTAGGCATAAGACCCTCAAATTAATTATTATCCAAGTCACTGTTAAGTCTACTTCTATGGTCTACAAAAAACATCGGTTCTTTGAGGCTTACAAAAAAGCAAAATGTATATTGTTAAAGGAAAAGCTGTAACACTGCCTTTCCAATCTAATGTTATATAAATATGACCACTTTCAAAAAAATGTCCGTATATCAGCCTTCCTCACGGTAGTGGTTTTTTTTCTGTCTTAAGAATGTGTTTATCAATAGCTGAATACTTTTCATGCATAACTAATATACTGTTTTCCTTTCTGTATCAAAATAGAGTATTTTAGTTTAAATAGGCAGTTAGAAAGCATAAACAATGTTGAACTAAAAATTTTTAGCAAAAGTGCCCCACTGTGTAATGCATCCAAGATTCGAATTTTAAAGATACTTTTCAATATTTCTAATCAGAACAGTATTAGTATACATGTAACCGAGACTGAGCTCATGGCCAATTAACATTTTCTGAACAAATTTAAACAGATTTTCAGGGATGCAGATACAGAATTCTGTAATACAGAAAACTGACTTCAAAGTGAAAGATCTATTTATGTTGTCTGCTGCACCACAAGCATAGGCAAATACCTTCACAAAGCTTTACCTCTGCCATCATAATGCTGGTAACATTTCAGCTGCAAAGCTTATATTCATCATTTCAACAAGTTGAGGGTATAATACTACACACAGGGATTTAGAATGAAAGTGCTTTCTTGTCAGAAAGTACACTGTGCCATTAACGCAGCAAGTAAAGGACCGCTTTTTTTGTTGGTAGTCTTACCTGGTTAGGTTGGCTAGGAAAACAGGCTCTCCTGGTGTTGAAATCCTCAAATGCTGAAGGCCTTAAATTTGTACTGTTGTAAGGTTCACTGGTTACTACAGTTTCGTGTTGGAAAAGGTGATCTTTCATTAATGAACTGGATGTATTTTCTTGAGTAGTCTAGAATACATAAGGACTCCCTTAAAATGATTTTGCATTTATACAAAACCACACCAAAATCACCAAGTTCATACATAAATGCATTAATATTCTATATAATGTGTTAGAGGCATCTATAAACACAAGTATTTTTAAATGCACATTTTTAAAGTAATTATAAGTCGTATTTTCTTTACTCCAAGTAAGCCTTGAAAATAAGAGTTCCTTCTCTGCAGAGCATACACAACCTGGACATCAGAGACACATGCCTTTGTAACTCAGTTGCCAAATGAGACCAAGAAACCTCTTCAAGAAAGGATTAGCTCAGTCTCTGAAATTATGCTTTCTCTAACTACCCACGAGGCTGTCAGTATTTACAAATATACAACTGGAGAAAAATATTTCTGAGACTAATAAGGCAAAAGCTAGTCAGACCTATTAATAAATTAAAGACAAGATCCACTGGAAAGGAACAGAAATCAGCTTTAACATATACTGGCTCAATTAAAATACCTAAGTACAGCAAGGGTGTATTAAAAAAAACCCTAACAACTGTTTTTTTGAAATTAAGGTTATTATCAGGCAATTTGATACAAAAATGAGACCATGTGGCAATATATAATGAGATATCCGCAGGACATGTGCCACTCAGAATAAGGAAGAAGTATGTTTGGGTGGAGTATTGGCTTGTGAGATGATCCAATTTCTGAAAAGAACAGGAAAACAAACAGTTCTCATTCTTTAAGCTTAACTAACTGGGATATACTTAGGATACAGTACAACATATTGATACAGATCCCATTGGGCTGCCAAAAAATGTATTGTACAATGTTTTGTTTGTACTGAGAGATGCCGTGAAGTTAACTGGCTGTCATCATCTGATAGCACTGAGAAAATTCTGGCATCATCCAACCTCCAGCAGTGAGAATGTTTCAGCTTTATTGTAAGTATTTGTATATATCTAGAAAACATTAAGTGGGAAACAATAAAAGTACTGCAGAAAACTACTGAGGCAGAGGCAAACCTGAAGTTTTGGCAGGTTAAGTACTAACACTGATTCACTAGTTTTCATTTACCAAAACACTTAAGGAACTTATTCTTGGATTACATTAGCACCTCACATACATAAAAGCCTAACGTATCAAGTTCTAAGACACCTAGGTGAAGCAGAAGTAGCTGTTCTGTAGCTGATCTTCAGGAGAAAGAAAATAATCACATCACTAAGAATTTATATATATTGTTCAGAAGCACTCTGGGTGGGAAAAAAGTTAAAATTAATGATTAATTAATGATCAGCTTTGATTAATACTGAAGAGCATACACTCCATGAAAGACAATAGCTCAATCAGGTTAAAGTTCCACTGAAAAATTTTCAAGACAGGCAAAACTCCAGAAAGAAGTACTTTTTGCAGAACCTTGAGCATGACACCACCACTAAGCAATTGACCCTGTTGTCAAAATTAAATTTTCTGGTCAAACACTGTTGGGAAAGGAGTACAGAAGAAATGTTAAAATGACTGGCAAGAGCTAGGTTTCATGGATGTATACTTATTTTAAGAGCAAAAAGCATCAAATATTAGTGCAATATCAAACATCTTCCTAGCAGGAGGTACTCCTGCAGGTACATTGCCCAATGACATAAAAAGCTTCCAAAACACTGGTTCAAACCACAGGAGAGCTGCATTCAGAATGAGGAAGAAATGCCTACAACTATTTTTCGTTTGAGCAATGTTAAAAATGCTTATGAGCAGAAATTATTTAAGCTAGGAACACACTGAACGGCTAGAAGCCATTTTACAGAAACCACAGTGATAAGCACTAAGTAGCCCTCTTACTCTCCCCAGCTATTGTCAATTTGAGTGGTCTAGGGAGAAGGATGAGCACTAAAAAAACTACTGCTTCTTCCTTCCCAGGAAAAAACCACATACTACCCACAAGCCAGTCTTTTTCCCTGGGTAAGGTTTGCAACAGCCTGCATTCTTTCCTGTCCCTGCAGGTGATTCACACCTTTTTTCTTCAGAAATAAACTACCTATAATACAGAGCAAAAAGGACACATGCACATGCTCACACAGACAGACACGCTCTCCCCTTGGCAGTCAAGAAGGGCTCCATCTAATAAAGGATACAAGCACTGCTCATCTATTACAGTGCTAACTAGCAGCGCCAGACACTGATGTATGAAATACAAACCTTAATCTTAAAGCAAGCCTTTGTGCCCTATACACAGCAATTATAAAGGAATGCTTTTATAAAATTCCAGCACAGGCACCACAATTCAAGCTAATTGACTTCAAGGACAAGTTTGGGGGTGGCAGGAGACAGAGAAAGGCATCTGACCTTTGTACGGCAAGAACTCATGAGAGTTGTTCAGAAAGCACAACACTCAGCCTACCAACCCAGACACTACAGGTAAGGGGACACTGCCTCACTTCTGGTATTTATGAAAAATGAAAAGCGATCAGGTCTGTTATGATCTTATTTAGCATATGCATGTTCACCATGCAGAACTGCAGAAATACCAGACGAATATCCTGACCTGTCTATTTTTAAGTAAACTGATAGTTTAGATACAGCCAAACCACATTTATTAGTATCAAAAAGGCTTCCTTTGGACAATGGGAAAGGCTTCCCACTCCAATGGGACGTTTTATGACAAGGTCATAAACACCTGAAAACCCACATGTATAATGGAAACACTGACAACCTGAAGGGAGAGGCCCTAGAAACAAAAATTCTATTGTACTGAAAATGCATTTAAGTAAAACCCAAACATGTAAAGTTTTCCACAAGAACTAAGCTTGGTATATTAAATATACAGAATATTAGACACAAACACAGATGCACACATTCCTCTTTTCTACTGTCCAAAGCAATTACACCGCCCACATTCAATATCTTTAACCACAGCCTGCAAAGTACAGTACTGGCATAGGTTATTCAGTATCATCTGTAAAGTAACCTACGCCAGTTTTTAATGCACAACGGAAATCTGGTTTGCTCCCAGCTGCTGGTATAATAATTACTGTCCTATGGTTGCTAAGAGATACTCTGAATTTTTTTCCAAGACTACTAAAACATTTCTGTACGCGCAGGCAAAAGGATGCTGGGTAAAGCAATAAAATGACTCCAGCTGTAGCTCTCCAGCAGAATTCAAAGCCAGATGACAGCTGTAGAGAAAATGAAAACCAGACTGAGCTTCTCTTCTTCAAATTTTCTCTCCTTACTTCTCCCAGTTTGCCAGAGTTAAGTCTGGGAGAGAATTCAACATTGTTCTGCAAACATTGTTTAAAATGTTCTGCTCTAAAGTAAGTTTAATGATTACACAGAAGGATGGAAGAGACCACATTTCCGTTGCATCCCAGTTCTTGTATTTACTTCCCATGAAGCATGAAAATCTGCTGTTTGATGCTAACCAACACAAGAATTATTTGAATGTTTTTTCCTTAAATTGTGAATAAATGATACAGGTTTCAAAAACATTTGAGTAACTTCTCCCTGCTTTATCTATTTCTAAGACTGATGGAGCAACTATTTTCAAATTTGGCAAAGAAACTCTGTTATAGTTGGGTATGTATTTCTGACATGGACTGAAATATTACCTAGATTACTCTGAACGTTTCATACAGTTTAAAGTAAAAAGGCATTTGACATGCCTCTTTCTTCCAAGGCTCTTCTACCTGAATGTATAAAGCATACGAGAGGTTTTTAGGGATTGTGAGGAAGGAACTACTAAATTAAAACACAAAACATAACTTAGAGGGAATAAGAGAGATGGAGATGTAAAAAGGCTGTTAGGAACGCTGGTGAGGGGTGGGGTGGGGAGAAACTTCCTCCGCCTTTTAGAATTCTACTCCACAAAAAAGCTTAATAAACCCAAATAATTTTAGCACAACATATTATTATTTTAAATGAATAATATAAATTCATATTACTTTTAGTTCTAGGAACTACACCTAGTCAATTTAAGTGCACTAAATATTGCTAATCTTTAGTGTTTTATCACGCAGTATTTTCTTCTCCATAAAAACAATACAGTGTCAAGAGTAAACTATTTCACATTTCCTTACAAGTCATAATGTCAAGTTATTTCTGCAAGATAAAACTGTGAACCTTTTGTTACAAACAAAATAAATTCAATGGTCACTAAATAGTGTATTTAAAGAGGCACATGAACCATTTATGTCCTCCTTGACTGCACCAAAACCACGTAAGATGCATGCAAGTTGCAGACCTTGTCCCCTTCATATCGACAAAAAAACAATCCATGTACTCATTTCTGAAGGAACATGCCAAAGTTTTTGTGCTTTTAATTTATCAGTCTACAGTCTTCTTCTGCAAGTAGTAAGAAACTTGGAAGTATAAGTACTCCATTTCTTATTACTTCAAAACTGTCAAGATGTGTTAGTAGCCTATAAATAATGCCAGTATGGCTGAATCAACAAAACCTGAAGGAAATCAAAACTCAACTGCTCAATTTTTCAGTTCTCAAAAGCAATTTCAGCATTCAAAACACACATGAAAGTACTTCTAAATGCATGAGCTCTAAATTTCATTTAGATTTACTTCTAAGAAAAAAAAATCCTGATTTTTACACATTTTTTCAGTTAAGCTAGATGAGTTTTAAAGCAACAAGTTTATATTTAGTAAAGGAAAAGAATCTGAGACAAGCTTTGAACAAACAAGAAAACTGACTGAAACAAGCTGCTTGTCTACTACATTCAAAATGTCTGGTTTTACACCAAAAAATCCAAACCTCCTACCTGTTTGGTTTAATTCCCAGTATGTATTTCCATATAAGTATATATACATTCCCAGGGTCCATTTACAAACATTACAGGAAGCCAGATAGGTCTCCATTAACTCATTTGTGCATTTCTATTTGAAATCACTCTAGTAAAACTAAGGCTTATTTAATGATATAAACAATTTGCAAATAATACGTTCATTAAACAACTAATAGTAATCGCAGTCATTTAAGCAACCTTTACAAGCAAGTATGAACACCCTTAAGTGATTTCTTTTAATACTAAGATTTTAACATTATTTGTTAACAACAGAGCATCTAAACAATCTATAATGAAGGTATGTCTTCTTGAAATGATAAATTTTATCTTCAGTAAGAAGAATGCTTTTTCTGTGAGATTCTAAAGACTGTACAAAAAAATAAAATAAAAATCTAGTAACCCAGGATACAACATAGCGAGCAAAATGCTAGCCTAGAAAGCACAAGATAAGAAATGAAAATCCAAACACTGAACTAAGAGTTGCACATACAAGTTTTGGACAACCCCTATTTCTGCTTGCTACATCTATAAAATGTGATAGTACTTATCACAAGTAGGCATTGAAGTATAACAGCAGTGTCATTGACTAGAACAGAAGGCTGTCTGTATTGATCTTATTTGGATTGTTTTGTTTGCTCTCTGTACCATTGAATTTAACCAGCCAGCAAAATAACTTAAGAAGCATGTTTTGCTTTCTTCATCTCTAACCATCTTCATTTAAAAAAAAACCAAACAAAAACACTGCCAATGAAATTTATGTACAAACTATATTCATACTTCAAATATGCACTAAATATAGGACTCCTGCTGTGTAAGAAGACTAGGACAGCATAGGCAAAACACCTGGATAACAGATGATGTAACTGACAAAGGCCTATTAAAATTAGTATTTTCAAATGCACCTTGATGACATCCTGGGGACCACCACACTAACTAGTGAAGAAAGAGATGAAACTGAAGAATACCAATACACATGTTACTACAGGGCACAGACAAAGATATGTGCATTAACAAACACGCTATGAAAAGTAAGTGTGAAGTACCCTTTTCTCTTTTTGATATTCTGCTATTTTAGAAACAACTTATGACTACTTAATATTTTTAATTAAATGGAGGGGCTCCACTGCTTGATTTTTTAATACTTCATGAGGTTAAAAATTACAGTTATGGGAGATTGTTCTGACAAAACAACAAATATCCCATTGCCCTCATATCCAAGTGTCAACCTGCTCTTTAGCATTCTATCCACACTCTAAAATGCCCTTGCATAGCTAATACTCCAAAACTTACTCAAAAATACTATTAGACACCTGGGAAAACAGCTTATAGAATAAACAGGGGTGGGGGATCATTAGGCCTTTTAAACTATAGTGGAGTGTGAAGAAGGAGGGACAAGTCAACATGACTTTTCAAATACATAATGAATTATCTTTAAACAAAATGGTCCTAGCAGACTTTCAAGTGAAAAAACCCTGGGGTATAAACTTCCACTTACAAGAGTATCAATCTTAAAAGGGGGTAAGAATTAATCATTTGGAGTAGAATGCATACTATTTGGTATTTCCAAGATATTCTGATGACTAGACTTGGTGCCTGTAATTAAAATGCTGCAGCCTTCTACACACTGACATTCATAACCCTGCAATTATGGCTTCATTATTGATACTTACACCTGATTTAGATCAAACAACCTAACCAGGGTGGGTTCAGGCTCCCCTGGATTTCTTATTCTTCCCCACTTCTGGTACTGTTATCTATAGGCAATTCTAGCATCATTTATTTTACTTTGGTATGCAGAGATATGGTAAGAGAGACTAGCTAGCTTTTTTGCCTCTAGAAAACAGTTAATTCTTGCCATCTATCCACAGCACGGATCCACAATTAAGCAAAAGTGTGTTGTGAAGTCATGAAGTATGTTTTCCTGTCTGGAATGTAACAGATATTTCTACCAGCCGTTTGCACCAAACAGGATTGTTTGTACCTGTAAGTTATAATATATTTTTTTAAATAGATATATTTATTTTAAAAAAAATTTGTAAAGTAAACCTACATCATCTATTTACATATCTAAATATATCTATGTTTATATCTATATAGAATAGATGATTTAAACACACTTTTCTCCACTTTCCCAATAACAAACTTTGTAAACAAAGAATCGCAGATATTTGCTTCAAATTTGGCATCCTTATATAGAAACAAAATAACTAGGCAGCATAATCAAGAGGTAATTAGTTTCCTCTAATCTCATTAGGCCTGTAGAAATTGCTCAATTATTAATCCTTGCAACAAAGCGTGTTTAAACAAGTCTTTTAAAAGCTGATTAAGGATTGCATTAACTTTGGCACACATTTCCTCCACCCTGTCAAAATCTCGTTCCTATTTTAAATCCAAAATATGTAATATTTATAGCAACTTTACTTTAAATTGCCTTAAAATAAAGCACTGCAAATAAAGAACAACAGGTGATTGCACAGCCAACACTTACACAGAGATAGACTTCGACTATAAAATGAAATCAGGAGACTCTTTCACCTTGCCACTGCACTGCAGTATCCTTTCTAAATACTTGACTCTCAGTCTCCTATCATAATTTGATTCTTACCCATATCTTCAAAGTAGACTGCTAATTTTCTACGGGTGATAGATACACTGCATCAATCTACACTGATAAAGAATTCAATATTGCATAAATGACAAAACTCCCTCAAGAAACCACTTAGGAATACTATCAGTTTTCTGAATTGTCACTAAGAGCCATGAGTCAACTTGTTTCTGTACCAGCTTCATATTAACTTAAATACCTACACTCCGAAAACTGAACGTATGCGTGAATAGAGCCAAGACTTTCCCTGAAACTGTAAACAGGAAATGAGATGACAAACACACACACACACGAGTAGGTTTTTACTCTGTTATATTACAGCTATTTACTGTATATATGCATCCACAATATTTGTTTATACTGGCTTTTTAATTACATGGATTCTTGGATATTACCAGGCAGTGCTACACATCAGTGTTACAGTACTTGACACGGTACTTGTGTAAAGCACTACAACTCCAAAGCGTAGTAGGAGGTAAGTTTTTACCTCTTGTGCTCCTACGACCTATAGGAATTGAATGATGCAAATAAGGGTCAATAAAAATTTGTATCTCAACAAGTGACTGCTTTATCTTCAGTGTGGTTTAAAAAATTACCTGAACTTCCGCCCTTGTTTGGACGAGATTCTTGTAACCATTGTCTCAGCATGGTTACAAGCTTTTCAACTCTAATCATATAATGGTAGAAGTGTCTATCACTGCAGACTGAAATCTAGGAAAACAAATAGGATGTGTGTGTAAAAGAAGATTCTTGACCCCCTATTTATTTTTTTTTCCCCAGATGAATACTTCATGTTCCCATGAGTTCAAAGAGGACACATAACCTAGAACAGACATTGTAAACTTAAAAATTAATCTCAGGATGGTTAATCATCCTATTGATTAAATATTGACTACTTAGGTTAGGACAGACAATATTGCAAGTCCTCCAGATAACTGTTCTGGAACGTATTTCATTACAATGAATTTTGCTATTGCTCTTGTTTTGCTTGTTCTCATTAATGAGAACAAAAACTGTTCAATAAGTTTCTTCAAAAAATAACTGCACAATTAATTAAAAAAATTTAAATACTCACTTGAAAGCAGTCTTCTGCCACTTCAACATCATTTTGGGAGGGTGGATAACCTACAGGAAAAGTAAAAAAACCAAAGCAGACAAGCTTAATTTCTTTTTATTTACAGTTTACTGCTTCCAGTAGTTCACACCATCCTTCAATATCCAGCTATAATGATATAAATATGCTTTTTTTACTTTTTTAACCAGTAGATCACTGTATTTCATTTTGATTTTAGTAAGTACCATTCATTTTTACATTCTGTATTTTATATAATCAGTGTTCCTAGCCACACTCCTCTCTTGTTCACACCTTGTAAAAGCATTTTCAAAGTGTCATCAGAAGTTAGAAGGAAGGGAGTATATTCTTGTTAATGTAGCATTTTGAAAATTAAAGGCAGATACATTTGGTTGGCATGAATGCATGCTGTGCTTATTTTGCTATAAATCAGCACAAATTGGAACTGTGAGACCCTAAGAGAGAAAAGCAGTCATATGATCTCTAATTATTTCTCTTGCAGGGATATGGATGATATCAGCACAATTCAAAAGAAGTCATTCTAGTATGTCAAAAAGCATTTCCCTTCGGAAACATGTTTCTCCCTTTGCTAATATGGTAACACACATTAAAACCCCAAATTTACAGCACAGCACAGAATATTTTTTTTTAAATTTCTCCCTTTTGAGTTACTTTTTACAAGCTTGAAAGAGATGTTCTTTCCATTCAACAGACACCTGTTCTCTTCCCTCCCTCCCTCTCCTCATCCAGCAATACATTTATCATCTTTTCAGCTCAGAATTGAGGCTTAATCATCTTCTGCACTTTGCTCACTCATTTCCATGAGGTCAGTGAAGCTCTGGAACCAGTTAGTCGTATTAATAATACTGTCCCATATAACCTGTCCTCAGAACTACTCTGACAGCTGTTAGCAAACAAGTACAACTACTAAGTGAAAGTACGTGCAGATAAAAAAAGGACTCAACAGGTCTCAAATCATTCAACTTCATAGCTTATCCTCCAAGAACACAGAAGCTGTAACCGGCTTCTGAGAAGATCAAAGTAAGACAATGTAACACACTAGCTTCCTCCATTTCTTCAACTCTAAAAAAAAAGGCAATGCTTTATTATGTAGGGGTGTTTCAGGAAATTACCTTATTAGTGTTCGTGAAACAATTTAAGACACTTACATGAATGGCACTTTAAAAATGCCAGAAGTACTATTTGAAAACTGTTAAAATCTCAATATGCTATAGATCAATCCAAATCCTTAATACTGTCAGTATTAACGTTATGCAAAGTGCTTTGACTTATCTCATTTACTAAACACTCAACAACCCCCCACCTCTGCTAACCCCTTCACCTGAAATATGTACCTTGGGAAATATCCTCTACTGCTCTCCGAATACCTCTGTCAAATGCTCTTGCATCAGCAGGACTCTGAAATGTGAGGCCAAACTTTTTGTCATCAATCTTCCAGTGGTAAAAAGTAGGAGTAACTTTGTTGTAAACGAGGTCCTTCTTTAATGTGCATTCCAAGACCACCTTCCAGAAAGAAGACGGGAGGAAAAGATATCATTGACCAATATATCAAATTTGAGAACAAAACGTAGTTTGTGAATTACCTGAAAACATACATCATAAATATCTTCCTGTTACAAGGATGTAATTTTAACTTTGCTTCTGTTATGGCCAAATTATTCACTAACAGTTGCTGATAAATGGGGTATCAGTGAAGGACACTATTTGCATCTTCCCAGCCTCAAAAGTATCTCATACCTGCAGCAAGCACTTCTGTCACTACAGGCTTGCTACATGTTCAGCAAATGAAATAGGCCACACCTTGAAAAAACATTACTGTGCTGATATCAAGTATTACTGCATCACTTGGAATTTTATTTGTACACGTATTCTATAAAATTTTTGAGCACTAGACTAACTTTATGCTGCTTTCAGGCCATATCAGTTTTCTCCCAGAAAGGCTATCAGACAAGAGAAAATAATACCTGAGAATTGTTTTAAAAACTGAAATTCATCAAAGCTAAAATAATTTTGAATGTATTACTGCCTGTACCTAGAGACAAATATATTTATGGCTCATGCTCAACTACAATTAAAACAATAATTAGGAATAGTTAACAGAACTATTTGGCTACAAAACCATTACAGGTATACAGGCATATTCAGTTATGAAGCAAAGTCTCAGTCTTTACATCATTTCCCCACTTTAAATTGGCTGGTTTTTAAAATATATTTGCATATGTAATTTACCTGAAAAAAATATTTTATGCAACACTGTTACATTGAATGTTTCTTGATTAAAAAAAAATTCAAGGTGAACAAGACAGTAAGTATGAAGGGACACGCAGTGATCTGCTCCTGTAAAGCTAGGTATAATAAAATGCACAGCAAGACAACCTATATCTCTGTATTACTAGATTCTGAAAACCTACACTGAGAGGTGAATGAGGAATTCTAATATTCTATTATTTAAACATGTATTTTCAGAATTTTCATTTTGTTACATATGCAGCTTTTTGAGAGAAAAATACATTTCTTACAGCATGTGGAAAAATGAGGTTAATCATAAACATACCTGAGAAAAAATCTCCAGCTTTAAAAAAAAATAATCTGTCTGTTCTTATTCTTATGTATCCTTTTTGTTTTTCCACTCTTTTCCTTGTCTAATTATTACATAGGCAAATAGTTGTTTTTTTCCTGCTCGTCATTATTTATTTCCCCTACCCTAGACACCACCACTAATCATGTCCTCTTGAGTTTTACTGCCTTTTAGGTTGAAGGATGACATTTTCTTTCTGGACATTTAATGCTGAAAGAGTTTATAAAAAATTTTGTTACTCCACTCCAAATTCCCTAAATGGTCAACAATATGTAGGTACAACAGCCTAGAAGAAAGCATAGGAAGGAACCTAATTATTTGCTGTAAACGTGCAAAAAAAATGTGCTGCAGAAAAAAAAAAAAGTATCATTCTGCACTTCTAAGGTGTATTACATGATCATTCTTTGTTCCTTTTGATGATTTTAAACTTGCTTCCTCCTAAAAAGAGGAGTTAAAAATGAAGATCTCTCACGTCACCGCGTTTTCTAGGTCTGTGAGCACTTCAGGGTGATCTCTACTATACTAAATACCAACTATCTTCACACTATATTTTGTGTGCAGTTTCACCCAAAATGTCCACAAAAAGTACCACAGGACTGATTTTATAGCATCTCAATGAACACCTACTCCCAAAGGACTTAATCCAGATTACTTTATACTGAAAATTCATACCTGGATAACAAACATTTTTAGAAGATAATAGCGCTGGAGATAAACTACTGGATTAAAGCTTTACTGGGTAGAAGCTATGATTTTCAAAGAAACCTAAACCTACCCAGAAAAGCCCCAAACCAATACCCTCCAACCCAAAAAGCAACTCTGCTACCACCCATCCCTCATCTGCAACCCTCAAAACATTTTATAAGACAAGCAATCATTAACAAGCAAATATTCTATCCAACACTGTAACCGTTTTCAGCTTGATTTAAGGAAACAACGAATTTGACAGGATGATGCTGTTTTCCAGATCTAAAGCTGTATGAAAACAGGCCAGTAAACACAGTAGATATAAGCGGTTAAAGGTATCGAAAGGGGAAAAATTAGTTGCATCAAAATTGTATGTGTTATCAGATACAAGAATCTATATAGGTGAGACTTTATGCCTGCGCTACCTGAGAGAAAACTCAAAAACTGTAGGTCAGAATTAGCAGTGGGACACAAATTTATGAACACCCAGCCTTCAACAGTTTTTGTTGCATCCAGAATACTAAAAACCCCAACCAAACAAAAAAAATCCCAACCATCGCCTAAAGCACTTTTTTTCTCCCCCAAAACACTTCTATGCTTTGCAGTAAGAATGTATTTTTTCCCTGCTAAACATAATGCTGTCAAAGGCTTCTTTATGCTGAAGCACGCAAACTGCCACTGGGGCTAGGGAGGAAGTACCCCAACACACATATCTCCAAAGCCTGGAAACGGAAACCAAGCTTTTAGCAATACAGATATTTTTTTTGAGTCTTCAAACATCCAAAACTTCAATTATTTTTTACTACACTTTGCTATGGTTCAGAATTCTCCATATTTATGAAGATGATATCATACTCTCCTACATAGTTACCAAACATCTGCCTTCCAAACCTTTTTAGGTAGACCTTCCCTAAAATCTCCAGTGATAAGCACAACAAAGACATGCAAAATCGTAAATTAAGTGGTCATGGCTTAACAAAACTGAATTTTTTAATAAACATGAGTTACTGGTCTGTTTTCTTCATCTGGAGACAGAATGTAAGGCTTCCATGCCAATATGAAGCAGCCACCTCAGCATGTAATGGAAAATGTTGCAGTCATCAGACTCTAGACAGAAACGCTCCGCATACACGTGATCAAGATCTAAATTCTCAGAGCATAAACAGGACTGTATGTCTACTTACTACTATTTAATGAAAAAATTCTTTTAATATCCAGATGTCACTAAGTACAACACTAATGAGTGCATAGCTACTCATAAAAATATTTGCTTGCTACAGGTTTCTTTCCTCACCTCTACAACCTACATTCTTTAAAGATATTAGAAGCTATTTGGTTTGTGTAGACAAGATGAATCGCTAAAGTCAGAAAATTTGAACTTCAACACTTCAAAACCAAGTGTTTTTAAACAAAAATAAGATGAGTATTTAAGAGCTTAGCATCATTACCTAGGGCTTGTTTCGAAAATAAATACGAAAAAACCCTTACTGCATTTGATATAAATTTCTATTTTGATAACAGACCCCATAATTGAATATTTCTAGATACTGGATATTCCTTTACTAGTTTCTAGGTGTACTTTCAACAGCTTACAGTATTACATATAGAGAGACTTTCACAATTTCTCATTCCCAGCCCAAATCTACAAACACATAAGTATACAGTTCTTGATGAAACTTTTGAATGCCTTTTCTGCTAAACAGAATGAAAGGCTTTTCTCTAGTGTTGAGACCAAGCAGCATGACCTGAGCATATGCATACTACAGAGCATGTGGCTCCAGTGCCACCATGACCCTGTCACATGATTATTATTCTATGCATGCTTTTTTCTTTTTCCAATTCAAAAAGACAACATAAGAGCTGTAGTACAGCCCATCATAATCAACCTTTTCTCAAACTTTGAAGCCAATTTAAAAACTAAATGATAGATTAAGTTTTTGAACAGAAGATATTTAGAAAAGAACAGTATTTATATTCAGCTTCAGCTTTTTATCTCGCCCTTTACACAATTACCTGTTTTTCAAAAGAAAGGTTTTAAACTGATTTGTCACTCCTGACTCACAATCCAAAAGATACTAGTCAATTTTTTTTTCCTCCTTCAGCAAAAACTTGCATGGCAAAGGATTGGAGAAGAAAATAGAAGAGAACAGAGAAGTCTAATAGACTTTTCATTCAAGAATTTAAAATTCACCAAAGCCTAAAAACCTGTAAGCTTGAGCCTACTGTATGTTTAACACTAGTGCTATTAAGATAGAAGAGAGCTACTGTAAACACAGTAAAAGAGAGCAGCAGACCTGACCAGGTTAGGAGGGAGTGCAATTGTTCCAAGCAGACTGGCTGGAGCCAGATCTAGGAAAGTGAATATAATAAAGCAGGAAACTTGCAATTATGTCAAAGTCTTCACAAAATACCCTTACATTCCAATGCAGAGCTAAACAACCTGAGCAAACTAGCAGGTTTTCTCTACTCTCCTAAATTACTTCAATGGTGCCATCAACTTGATTTTCTTCTCAGATAACTTGGATGCTTTTTGTGAACCACCTAACTTCTCAGGTATATAAAGAAATTATGAGAAATGCCCCCAACAAGGAACTTCGGTATTTTGATGTTCAGTCCCAAAGTATTTAGTTTATACAGCTGACTTTCAGACTGAGATCTATAATCCTAATTAAATGCCTGCACACCTATAAAATATATAGAGACATCTGGCACATTGGAATGGAATTGCAATGTAGAGTCAGAAGCAGTACCTGGAAAAGTAGGAACTAAAGCTAGTTTACAAGACATAAAAGATCTCATTCTTTTTGACTATAACCCTTTAAGAAGCATCTGGAAGATACCTCCAACAAATAACTCACCTACGGATTTCAAGTTGCTTTGGAATAAATTCCACCCTTCTACTGATGCATAAGCTGAAGAATAATACCGGCATTATGATTCCCATGTATCTTCAGTATAAGCCATAGGTCTGAATTCCACTTGCTCTCTAACCTGAGGTATTTCAAAACCCATGCTTCCCTGTGTCCCAGAAAAGTGCTCCAAGTTCCATGCTATAGGTTTTCCAGGATAAGGGAATATCTGCACCTTTTCTGCAACCTGAGCCAGTGCACAAAAGAAAGACTTACTAGCCAGAGGAAATGAAAATATCATCTAGTTATAAAGGTATTTTAACAGTGTGTAATGCAACTTGGGGTGGGGAAGAGACTCCGTTTGTAAGGATTACTTTCATTTTTAATCCAGAGAAGTATTTTTAAAAATGGATGTGCGTACCTGGCAAAAAAGTGAGTGATCTGGAAATCATGGTCCAGCTGACTGCACTGTAATGACTTCTAGATGCTACAATAGCTTACACACTCCTGAAGACACATGTGCTCGAAGTTTAGATAACTGAAATGTTCGAAATGGTTTAGGAAGCTTTTTTTAAAACAATATTGCTACTTTCTCTTTGCAAATACAATGGCAGAGTGACCAATTGAACAGCGTATGACTAACTTCAAGATTATTCAGGTATGCAGATTTACACAGCGAGGCTACTCTAAAATGAGATCAGAGCAACACTGGAGCACAGAAACAGCAGATTCAATGTAAGTCTTACTCAGAATCAGAAGATGATCAAAATATTTGGTTCCTACTCAGTAGCAGACATGATGAGCCCATAAAAATAAAGTAAAAAGTGGAAGTTGTTAACGGGGAAAAGAAAAAGCATCTTATGCCACTGAAGTAATCTTCAACAGTCCTTTTCAGGGTTCTCTCTTTGAGAACCCAGCCTTCTCCACTCTTTCAGTTGGAATAGACAATTACATTTCAACTTCTTGGTGTTGTTTTTGTTACTCTTTTCTTTGTTTTATGACATAAAATAGTCACCTGTCAGTTCTATTTGGACTAAAAATCCCAATTGTTTGGCTTCATTAAAGAAAAGGTTAAAAATTGTGCTTGAGTAGTAGTGAATTCACAGGAATATCCTAAGAACAAATGTAAAACCATTAACTATATTGAAAGCATAAAGTTCAGAACAGTTTCAGAATCAGTGACCGGATCCCTGTCCAACAGAATTTCTCTTCCAGTCCCCGCTACTGTCCTTCTAAAAAACCGTCATGACCCAACAGTGTCCTCACGTACCTGATGTTGGATCTTGTTTCTTTTATGCCAACAGGGGTCTTGTGGCATACTGTGCAACTTTGTTGTTAATTCATTACACATTAGCTGTTGCTTCTAAGTGCATTATTTGAAGTCTGAGGAAATACATGCACACATAGCTTCCTTTTACTCTTTTACCAAAGTATCACTGGCTCTACAGTATTCCTCCCCACAGCCTAAATCTGCATTTGTTAGTTCCCTGAGCTTTATTTGATATACACTGGATAGATGTTCTTCCTAGCTGCATTTCTTTCATCTTTTAACCTGTGTTTTTGAGGGGCTCATTTCCAACAGCAACTTCCTAAATCTGCAGTAAGATCAAAATCTGCCCTGACAGACTAGTAGGTCACATTTGGGGACAGGAGCAGGGAAGGGGGGAACAGACAGCCACAGGATGGGACATACAAAAAACCCAAACCAAACCAAACAAAACCCGACCCCAAAAAACCTGTTCAGGACAATCAAGATTCAGAAAACATATTCATACTAACATGAGCTCTATTTTGGACAGGAGCAGAGACATTTAAAGCCTTCTACCAGAAGTGGAAACAAAACAAGGCTTGCCCAGGGGAAGCAGGAGAGAGAGCATAAACAGATCAGGATGCTGATGGCTGTGACATTTTCATATGCATGCAGGAGAAACATTGAACCAGCCTTCAGCTCTGAGCGTTTTATTACACTCAGATTCTGAAGGCAAGCTGTGAATGTCGAAAGTATTAAGAGAAAATTGTCAAGTATCTCTAAATGCAATTAAGCTCCTCAAAACCAGCCTCAATAAGGCTAAAAAAAGTTCTGAAGGGAACTACTGCAAAGTGAGGAAGGAACTGCAGGTGCTTATAGCGGTGCAGGAACACAGGGTACTCTGCTAATAGCACTACGCCTCGCTGAAACAACTGAGTCAGCAGAATTTCTATTTATATGCTCTCTTCCTACAACAGCCACAGTCAAGGCAGAAAACTCAACAGTCCTGCCTCAAGGGAAAAACTGGTATGCTTGAGCAAGAATCAGCAGTATGGTATAAGAAGCAATTCTACCTTTTAAGCTTACACAGGAGTCAAATTATTGGCAGAAAAGAGTAAGTTTGTGACAAAAGTCATTAAGATGGAGGTTTTGTGCTTTCCCCACTTCTCTTTGTTTCCACAGTAAGAACTGCCCTCCTTTCAGAAACCTATTTGGCACACAAGTAACCAAGTAAGCCTTATTAAGACAATTTCGTCTTCTATAGGTCTGCAGGTAGAAATGGCTGGGATCCTACACCAGTTTTCCTTTTGTGAGGCTGACTTCTGTGATGCCATTCAAGACAAGTTTATTACTGGTATTTTATTTAATGTAGGTGAAAAATGAATATTGCCTATGTGTTCCTTAAACCAGATCAGCTCTTGGACCTGTCAGCTCATGCTTCCTTCCAATACAAAAGTTGTTTTCGTGTAAAATGGCTACTTTTAATCATAGTCAAACTCCACAATTAACTGAATCGTTACTGAGGAGTTCCTTCAGATTTTGTGTTTTTAACAAGTTATCTCATCTTCCAGTAATTCTATTAAACACAGTATCATTTGTGTATAAACAGGTTAACAAGAAGATGTAACCTCAACCCCCCAATGGAAAAAAATCCTTAATAGCAAAATGTTTCCCCAAATGGATGGAAATCTGCAATGAAAGGAATATGTTTTCAAGTTTCTAAAAGAGCAACATGCTTAACTCTAGAAATGCATGGTATTACACTTAAATAATTGGCTCTTTAGGTATATACTCATTGATATGAAGAAAAGCTCAGCAACAACATTAGACTGAGACTATAAATTTACTTTCTAGTCTGCAAGCAACAATAAGCAAATATCTATTCTTAGGTCCTATGTAGTTTTAATGGGAACATTAAACGGATGTAAATTGTTACCGTTTTATCCCTGAGTCGTTCTCCATGGATAAGAAAATCAGCACAGCTATTCTCTTCCTGGGGAATGACTTTGAAGACTGTGACACAGCTTAGTCCACCCCCTCCAAGTGGTAACCATCCACCACTTGAGTCATCCCGGGTCATCACCACAGCTCGCACTCGTGCATAACTATTACTGGAAGAGATGCAAAAGAAGAAATTAGTTTTCCATAAACACAAACCAGCTAAGTCTAGTTAAAAACAAAAACAAAAACCAAACAACAAACCCACAACGAAGAGGATGTTAATTAACATTGTGGAGGTTCAGTCCTTCCGTAACAGTCACTTAGGAGAAACCAGTCTAAGACCACTCTCAAAAAAAAATGTTCCTCTATACTTTTATACCTTCATTAGAGACTTCTTGGATCTTACATGAGATTCCTTGTAAAGAAACTTTAACGGACAATATAGTTCCTCAGAGTCAAAACTGATATTCTTCTAAAAACCTTTATAGTCAGTGATCTAGCTAGAGAGGGCCAGAGGCAGGAAAAGGACAAGAATCAACTCCCGATTTATTTTAGACTAATCATGAAGCCAGTCAGCCACCATGAAATTGCACAGAAAAGAGAACAAGAAAGCAGAAAGAGGTCAGGCCTTCTGTCACTGAAATCTAAACAAGAACAGGCTTCTAGCCAGAAGCCCCGCTTCCCTTCGTCCGTCACTCCCTCATCCCCACGCACATAACCCCTCCTTTGCAAGGGTAGGTCAGGACACACACGCTCTAGGGTTCGACAACAGAACCAGTTATGGCTACTTAAAACCTAATATTTGCAGTGCCTACCAGCTGGTTCTCTCCTGTGTTCGCAGTGCGTGGAAAAATTACTTGCGTTTTACAATTTAACAAATCTTCCCATAATTTCGCATTTTTATAAAATAAACAAATGGTTATCACTTCACTACTTAAAATCTAAATTTCCTTTTTCAGAGTTTGGAAAAAAGTTTTTGGTGGTATCTCTCTCTCTCAGCTTTTATTTCATTTGAATTAAATGACACGTTCTAGTTTTGGTTATGAATTTGCTGCTACATCATATGGTTTACCACGTATGTTATAAGATCCTACATTCAAAGTATGGTTTACTGCGTGAATTTCATAGTCCATGAATGAACATTCCAACACTTCTAAAGAAATAAATGTCATGGTATCTTTTGCAACATATTTCTGATTGAGGGTTTAAGTACTTACGCCAGTTAGCATTAGTGATGTCAAATTTAAGGAGTGAACAGGACATATTAGAAGAGGACAAAGTTGTTCCTTCTGTACAAAATTATTTGTGATATAATGATTCACCAAACTGTTGTATTTTAAAATGATCACTGCTTTATTTCCCCCCCCACCCCAAATGTCCCGAAATAATTGAAGGTAGGCTTTTTTGCGTAATTGATATATTATGTTCTCACACACACATATGATTCACGTATATGATTCACTTATATATATATATACACACACATGTAAAAAAATTTTTTTGCTGCAAGCATCTAAAGCTTAAATACATAACAGTTTGCAAAATGGGAAATAAAACAAGACTATCCAATTTTAGCTTATAGGCAAGTGAATTTGTTTAAGGGACTTTGTTTGCCCCCTCCAAGCTAAAAAACAGCCTCCTCCTCTCCCTAAACATCATAGTCAAAATGACAGTTCAGTGAGTGTTTCTCACCATTCCTGTACCAACATCTTTTAGTAACTCCTCCCACACAGCAGACAAATATAATCAAGAAAAATCCATCCTTCACTGTATGCATCTATCAGCGCTAATATCTGCAAATAAAAATGGCTGTATCTTGATGCTTAGTAGTATTACTGAAAGTTGAATCATTCATTGGTCTGTATCACTGTATTCCACTCAGAGATAAGTTCAGATTGTAGTTGTACACTTCAGACACAGGTAGTCTTTTGCCTCATTTCTCTCAGGTGAAGAGTCTCTTCGACAGAAACTGAGGACACTGGGACTTTCCTCTGGAACAGTCAGAAATAGGATGTACCAATTGGTTAAACCTACACACTCTCTTTGCTGTTATTCATTCAAGCAAACCACAAATTTATCTTTGAAGTTATTAATTCTATAAATTTGGTTCTAAATCTGAATATTAGAGCTTTCTTTTTGTATACCCACAGACTGCAGCAAGAGTTCAGTCAAGCATCATTTAGGTATATCACAGAACTTCACTTAGGCTACATGAGAAAACTGAACTAAACCAGATAATTTTTTTTTTTTTTTTTAAATGAAACTACACACCACATCAATTTTCTTTTCAAGAATTGCTAAGGAGAAGCAAAGATGGAGGATATATATCATACCGCAGTGGCTTAGCTACATCCATCTGCCAGAATTTTTCTGTCAGTGTTGGGTTTTTTCGCCCCTTCCCTACACAGAGATGCCTAGTCTGGTCTAGTTCACAATCTTCGGTTTTGTTTCCATGTTTTCTAAACTGTTTTAAAAAACATTTATCCTTTTGAATATTTTAGAAACCACTGTCAAATCCACTGCATTAGTGCAAGAGCCAAAATAAATTTCCCCAACAGGTAATATTTAATGAATAACCTCTTAAACTGAAACAAAACAGTTTTTCCAGACAACCACTCTGTAAATTAACTAGACAGATTCGTAACCGCACCTACAACAAAGCCAAAGACTACAAAGATATTACACTCAGTTTTGTGTTTTTATTGTTGTTGTTCATTATACCTTAATATTTTTTTTTATATTTTAAAGGAACTCACAGTTGGTAATAATAGCTATTTTTAGTAACAATGCAAGCTGGTTTGCAATTACCCACAAAGCAGCAGCAGGACTTAAAAGTGATTTCCATTTCCAGAATCCTCTGCAAACAAAACTGCATCTGTCTGTCACACTACTGGTGCTACTGAAACCACCCACATGTCTTGTATCTCTAAGCACTATAGCCCCATCTACTTTTGGGAATTTTGGAACAAATTGTTAAACTGCTGGTGTAGCTTAGCTGTGGGAAAAAAGGGCAGATAAGGCTCCAGTGTCTTCCAGCACCACCCCTACAGCCTAACACTTTTACCTACTCTTGCATGTTTAGCAGCTCTATCAGGAATAACTGAACAAAAGAAAACCAATCAAACAGGGCGATCAGCTGAGCGTTGCTCTTAGGAAAACTTTTACTGGCTACCACAAGCATGTGAAGTGTAGCAAGAAGAGCAGCACTGCAACAGTAGGCCCAGATCTATTGCATCATATCTAACCGTTCCTGAGAACCTCTGATTTCAGTTGTGTCCACTAGAAACTCCTGAGACAGAGGAAAGTATACAGGAAAAGCCAAACAGGATTCTGTCCATAGGAACATGCTGCTTCACAAGAGTCAGTGCTGAGCACCAGTGAAGACTGGGGACAACCACTCTGGAATCCAAGATCAATTCCTAACCATTATGGAAACACACCTAACAGCCAAGTGCCTCAGGTAAGGAGATGAGTATGGTATTCTTACGTGATTACAGTGAGTTACAGATTGTGATGAAGCAGGGGAAAAAACCCAAAAGTTATCTACAGGGTTATTTTCCCCTGGTAGTTAGGAGCTACTGAAAAGTACAGCATGTGTCTGAGTAGTATACCTACTAAACTTGAAGTAATTTTAAGATAGAATAGCATATTGTGTAAAGTTTCATTCTAAAAATATTAGCACGTGAAGATGACTCCTGCACCAAAACCAAATGCTGGAGTGGGGTGAACTAAGAAGCCTGAGAAAGCATTAAGGGGCAGAAACAAAGGGCTAGAAACTTTAAGTGGACAGGAAAGATACACAACTCGCAGTCCTTGGCCACCATCAACTTTATTTTAAGAGCATCAAGATTTAAAATCTGACCACAGGTTTTAAAGGCTCTCTCTTCCCTCCAAAAGCTGTGTATTTATATCATTGTAATGCTCTTGGGCCCAAACTGACTTATGACCTGGATGACCAAACTGTTGTTTGAGCCCAGGAAGCACTCCACTGACCTCAGCTGGCTGGGACCTTCAGCTCAGTAACTAATGAACAACATGAACAATCCTGCTTTTGATGGCTGGACAGAAGAACATAACTTTAATTTCAACACTATGGCTTTTTTTTTGGTAAAAAATAAAGTTATCTTGGTAATATGGGGTATTTCTTATGTGCAATATTAAGCCAATTAAAGACACCAAATGTTATTACAACATTTGTCCTTTCTTCCATTAGTGATCCAAGAGAATGAAGGTTAAGAATTTTCTGCCAAAATATTTTTCCCAGAGAAAAATGGGAAGAGATGTTGAAGGAAAAAAAAAAAAGCAGCTATCTTGTTGCATTACATTTATTTTAACCCAGTTTCAACAGCACGCAAATCTTCCCTCTCTTAGATTCGTATTAAGCATTACAATTCTTTTATTTGTATTGCATCTTGCACATTTCTATTTTAATATAGGACTGAAAAATAGTAAGTGATCTCAGAAACATTAAGACAAGTGAACTGCAACTGCAGATTGTTTCTTAATACTGTAAAGCTATTACCATCACCATCAAGAAACTTGGATCTTCAAGCTGAATTATAAAATGAACCACACCAGAAACTAACCCTCTTAGCTTCAGTAAAAATATTTAGCCTTATGGTTTCTTTCAAAGCTGGAAAGCAGATTTGCAGAAAAGGACCTTGAGTTTCACGTGGACACCAAGTTGAACGTGAGCCGGTGACGCACACTTGAGACAAAGGAGGCCAACAGTGTCCTGGGGTGCATTAGTAGAAGCACTGCCAGCAGGGTGAGGGAGGTGATCCTTCCCCTCTGCTCGGCACTGGTGAGGGCACACCTGGAGTGCTGTGTCCAGTGCTGGGCTCCCCAGTACAAGAGCAATATGGATCTACTGGAGGGAGTCCAGTGAAGGCCACTAAGATGATTATGGGACTGGAGCATCTGTCATACAAGGGAATGCTAAGGGACCTGGGACTGTTCAGCCTGGAGAAGACTTGGGGGTATCTTATCAACATATATAAATACCTGAAAGGAAGGTGCAAAGAGAATGGAGCCAGGCTCTTTTCAGTGGTACCCAGTGACAGCACCAGAGGCAACAGGCACAAACTGAAACACAGGAGGTTCCATTTGAACATCAAGAACCACTTTTTTCTATCCAGAGGGTGCCTAAGCACTGGCACAGGTTGCCCAGAGAAGTTGTGCAGTCTCCATCCTTGGAGAAATTCAAAAGCTGCCTGGACATAGTCCTGGGTAACCTGCTTTAGGTGGTCCTCCTTGAGAAGGGGGGTGGACAAGATGACTTCCAGAGGTCCCTTCCAACCTCAGTTATTCCATGATTCTTTTATTTAATACCTTATTTCAAAGAACAGCAATTTCAATAGAAGACAACTTTATAAATATAACTAATATGGGTTAATTTATGAGAATTCATGATACTCTGAAGTAAGAGTTGTCACTGTGCACAACTGCTATTTAAAAACTTCTGACAAGGCTAAGGAATAAAAAAAGGCATTCTGAAAAATCGTGACACACTGCTATGAAATTACACTATCTTTACTGGCACGCAAGTAACAGCTCTAGGCTGATCTCCAGATGTGAACTGGTCATGGATCAAGGCTCTTTACCTTTGACTGGCACTTTACACATATACTTTAACCCCTCCAACTTCTGGTGAATATACTTATGCGTTTGAAGCCTCACCCAAAGAGCACACATCAACCACGCTTGGCTTTTTACAGTTCTTATTATCCAAACAGCTTAGCAGAAGATTTTATTATTCCCAGCTAGAGAAATGCTCGCGAGTATGTGCATGCCCAGAGTACCAAAATGTAATACCAGACCACTGAGCTAAAGCCTGTTTTAGTTGCAGGTAATATTCGTTGAGTACTGACTCGATTTAGAAGAAAAAAAAAAAATTAATTTCACCAGTATCACATGAACATATTGGTACACTGCTGATGACATAAAGCCCTTTGTTACTACAGATTTAGAGAATGACTGCCACTGGCACAAAACCTTAATGACTTACCTACAACAGAAGGAGATGCAAATACTGTATGAGTACTAAAGATAACAATTTACATCAAGAAAACGTGACAGGATATCCCATTAATTTTTATGAAAAGTGCTGTATATATATTTTTTTTGCCATAACAACAACTACTATATGAGGCCTTGCCTAACATGACTGTAACCTTTCTCCTCTCACAATTATACCAGCAAATCAGAATATACACCAAACTATTATGCTGGTAGAAGGCAAAACTTTGCAGATTCTCTCCTTTAAGAGAGAGGCAAAAAGCATTCTTCACACTAAAGACAGGAGGTACAGCAACCATGTGTGGCTACTATGCCTAGGAAATTTATTTTTGTGAGGAGCTTAGCATGAAGGCACGTAGATTTCCAGCAGGAACCATAGACAAAGGCTGTTACATTTAAGATACGGGTACCCACACTAATTTACTGATGAGCTTTGGACTTTGCCAAAAAACCTGTATGGGACATTCCTGCTCAAACAATCTACTTACAGAAACCTGAACTACTGAGCAAAATGACTTGAACTGAAAATGATGGAAGGAAAAAGCAATGTGGGAATTGGTATTATGTAAGGAGGGGTAACTGGTATCCTGAAAGAGCCAAAAATACTTGATTACACAGTTATTTAGCAAGAGAGGCTTGTAAAACAAGATGCACCTACAATTCAAAAGGGAAAATGAGACACAAATGAACAAGTGTCCAGAATAGGAAACAGTCAAAACAGCATATTGCTGTTACAAAGTGGTCTCTTGGACACAACATCAGAAAAAAGAAATAATTAAAAAATAGGAGCACTAGAACCTCATTCCTATTTGAATACGGACAACTTAAGATTTGTGACCGTATAAAGTAACTGATGCTGCAAGGAAGATGGCTACTACCATAAGAGCTTTTGCAAAGCACAAGAACACATAAAAAACAGAAAAACTATTAAACGGATTTGAAAACCATGAAAATTACACACAAAGTAGACATTTGACATTTCTGTGAATAACATTCTAGCCCTGCTCCTCAGCAGATCCTCTTGTTTAATAATTGTGGCTAGTTCTATTACTTCTGCATGTCATCCATAAGGACTGGATAAATGAAGTAGTATTTTAGCAGATTAAGGGAGATCACGACACATACCTGGGTTCCACCTCTTTTAAAAAACCTGCCTTCTGGAGGTCTAAGTTGTCATAATAGTATGGATTCTGTAACACCATCTGGTCAAGGCATATTACTTATAAAATTGCATCTGACATCAAATAGACAAGCAAATAAAAAACACAAACTTTTTTTCTACCCTTCCCCACCAAAGTTAAAAAGAACCAAGGTAACATTCAAAGACAGACCCACAGGTTTTGGACACGTAGCAGAACAAAAAGAATAGTATATACTATGTAGTTCCCCCTTTGTAAAAGCTGCTGAGATGAGCCAGATATGGAAGATGCTTTTTAATGACTTCCACAGCTGCCTGCTTAACAACAGGGACTGTTGTTACCCTGCCGGTACCAGGGACTCCTGGATTAAATTCTATCCAATTTTAGGCAGATGGGATAACAGAATTTGAGTGGTCAGATCCTGCTACTCATATATCCCCCAAATTTAATGGCCCTCCTCCAGAAAACACTAAATTTGCCTCATTTTTACAAGCTGACAGCCATGAACTCCAGAAATATCCACTCTTCAGCCCAGCCCAGCTTCTTCTCTCTATATACGGTCTCATATTTTTTTTCTTCCTCCTTACCCTAGAATTTCTGAAGATCCAGAGGAAATTCTTCACTCCACTTATAGCACAGAACTGTCTGTACCCTCTTCTAATTTTGTGAAATCACCACTCGTATCTTATCAAGTAGCAATCAAGCTATTGGGCACTGATGCCATGTATTAATTGTGACTTGCTTGCCATGGAAACATGTATATAAAGATGAAAAAGCCCACAAATAAAACAGGAGAAAGAGTTAATTTTTTAGATAAGAAAAGTTACCATTTCTTTTCAACCTTGCAAAAACAGAGGAACATCTAAAGACATGATGGAAGACAAGCTTTTGATTTTCTCCAGCGCTTCAGCAAACTTAGGACAAGCACAAGTTTGCAGCCTAAGGCAGATTCCACTGAAACTAAGACAACTTGACACTTCCAGTCAATGTCGTCAGACAGCATCCATCCAGTCTAGAAAGAATTTTTTTTATTTTTTAAATGAAGCTTACAGATACAGTTGTCCCTTTTATTTTCCTTGGAATAACAATGATTACATAACTTATGGAACATATGATACATAATTTAAGGAAAGTTTTTCAGGTAATAGTTATATCTGAATAAGTCAGAATTTTCTCTTCTCTAAGGGCCGTTTTCCTTCAGTCTTACATATTCACAAAGTCCCTGAGCTTCACTCAAGTATGCAAGCACGATTAGATCACCCTCATAGTCTAAGCTATTAGTCATCTAGCCATCAAGATTAAGGATGGCAGGACTCTGGAGACCCTGTTAACAGGAGATGTGAACGCATTAATCAACAAGTCATTCTGTAATAAAGTTCTTGACCACTAAAATAAGATTAAGGTAACTAGTACATGGAAAGAAGACCATAGTAAAATTTCTTTTGAACAATTTTAGCTACTCCAAGAAGTTATGACAGGCTGTACTGAATATGTTATTTTCAAACAAGCACCTGTGTACTTTTTATTCCGCTGCTCCTTGCATTTATGAATTGTGCTCCACAATGTTCAAAAAAAGCTATTATTCTCCTTCTAAGACACCTAAGAACTTATTTAGCAAAAAAAAAAAAGACAAACCAAATAGACCCTGCTATACTTTCTCCAACACAACAGAAAACATTGTCTCAGATTTTATGTTTACTATGTCTGAATTTCTTTCAGGTTGTCCTGGACTATACACTCTTTGGGACAGAGACCATCTGTAATGAGTGTAATTCAATAAAGACCTCAGTGCATGCTGGTATACAGAGCTTAGCTGGTGAACTGCTACATGTTCGCATCTTTTGGCAATACATTTATGGAAGAAAAAAGCATCAGTCCCACTGAGTTTACATACCTCAAGCAACACTTGGTATTAGGTAGGCAACTACAAAATTTAAATTTTAATCTTGTCACATTAAAACAAATTTATAGAAGGTCCAGATCATTCCTGGCATGCATTTCCCACTCAGCCTGCACAGAAGAACAGAACCTGAAACCAAAAAAAGCATACCCACACTTATAAAAATAATCTTCCTTTAACTGTCTTGCTGAGCTGTGAGATTACTGATGAACGTTGTATAAGAAATAGTGCTTTAAAACTATGTGAATTAAAACTGTAGTATCATTTGTTGATATTGTTGAATCAAAAGCTTTTCTCAAGACTTACATTGATGTGGCTTTTCAAGGACTGTAACCTGCCCATATGACAGTGATCTTGCAAAGTAAATTATACTCCACGAAAATCCCTAAAGCTAAATTGCGCTTTTTAACACAGTAAGAAAACAACAAATATCCAAAAGGATGTTTCAAACACAAACAAATGGACAAATCATAAACATCCACACTAACAAAACAGGACTGTAAGCCAAACTGCAAAATGCTTACAACTAGCACCAAAATCAGGGTAAAAGACATCTGAACAAGCCTTAAGATAGACAGCTTGTGAACTTACAGATCTATTTTAAATACCTATGTTCAGTAACCAAAAGGAAGGTACCATTCCCTTGCTATGTGGCACCACACTTTGTGGTTTAAATCAATCATTTTGTAGTTTTAACAAACCATGAATATTCAGGATAGAAGAAATAAACTGAGACAGACAAGTGAAAGACAAACACAAAGACTTCTATTACAATAATCCATGAGAGGAGAAAAAACAAAAGAAAAAACAAGATTATACAAAATGTTTTAGTGGTATGCCCTTCATATTTGCAATATGTCAGCATGAACCATGCGACTTACACAGTCAATATATAACTGTATGATTTATGTTTGATAATCTCAGTAATAATTAGGATCCTAGCCAGCAGTCTCAAGCCTAGAAATAGGTGGTTCACAAGTCCTAAGCTCACATCAAAAAAAGTGTAACTAAGCCTCGTGTAACTACACTCCCTGCTCCAACTACTGCTAAAGTAACACTTTACAAGTTTCTACAAAAAGCTGTATGTAATGAATACATGGGTCAGGCAGAAACAGAGCATAGAGCAAAACAACACACTGAAAGGCCTCTCAGTCCAAAAGGAAGATTATTTAAGTCTTATTATTTGCTGCTGTTCCAGAAGAAAAGTTTAGAAACTTGTAACCAACTGCACAGGAGAAGAATAAGAAGTATACACATGCATTCCCTGCCCCTTCCCGCTCTCCCCCCCTCAAAAAAAAAGTAACAAAACAACATAGCAATACATCCACTTTCATAAATGATAGCTAGTCATGAGAACTTCTACAATAATCACTGAATCTCTCAATCTACTCAGTAACTGAAAAGGGATCCACCAGATACACCTTCTTTGTTTTGGCAATGACAAAGTCCTAAACAAAGGGTTACAACACTGAGATCATGAGATGATGTAGCATTATGATTACGTCTTGTTGCTTCCTCTTTGGACTTTTCAAAACCATTAATACCACTGGAAGTTGTGGGTCTGGGGTAGGACTTTACCATAAGCAGGAAGTTCTGAAAAGGACATGGGAGACAGCCAAGTCAAACTGCACAAAATACATGATTAATCAAGTAAGCAAGTGCAATATGACACAATGCAAGCTCAAAACAGTTTTCAGATGGTAGAATCCAAGCAAGGAGTAAAAGAAAGGGCTTTCTTTCTACTCCAGTCAATCTATGAGACAAAACTGTCGTGTAGGAACAACTAGGCAGATTTTTTTTTTGGTGCAGCTCTAATATCTATGTGGCACAGTTCTACTAAACAAAACAGATTGCTATCCACTCTAAAAACATTTCAAGTAGCTACTTGCCTCTTCTATTACACAAAACAGGGTATAATAAAATACTTTATGAAATACAGTATAAAGTACAAAATTGAAAAATCTTACTAAAGTCAATGAGATACACATTAAGCAGTTCCACAAATATTTGTGTTCTTCTATTTAACAGCACTGAAAATTAATCCTTACTGCATAATTGAAGAAATACAAACAGAAAATTAAGTATCTTTGCTTAGAGAAATAGAAGACTTTATATACCCAATAACGGTAAGGAGAAATTAAACGGGTAGAATGGATAAATAGGTGTAAGATGGCAAAGATCAGACTCAAGAAACCGGAATCTAAATTTGGCAATTTCCCTTGTAACCATGTGTTTTGTTACACTTCTGCTCTTCTTCCAGCAACAGAAGAACTTTCTTTATTCAAATCCTGAGCACAGGGCCTACTATTAAAACAGTAAGAATTACAAATAATTTTCCCTTACAACAATGAATTTTGAGTACTTTATCTGCAATGAGACTGTTCAAATAATCCCAATAAACCAGAAGTCATCATTAATTGCTTTACTAGCTAAAGAAAAGCATTCAGCATTTTATTATGCATCCTAAAAAGTGAGGTCAAAAGACCAATAACATATCACAAGTAAATTCTTTAGTGATGCTAACAAATAATGTCTAATTTTTGAGCCAAAATATTCAGGGATTTAAGCCTAAAGTACTGATTGTACTGTAAAAGTTCAGCTGACAATTCTATAGACTTTGCTCACAACCCAACATTGTGAATGCATTTATCACATATGAGCTTTACATGCAGGATGTACAATAGTGTTTTTGAGGGCACCGCTGCTTGAATTTGGTTGCTTAAACATTTAAGAAGCTACTGTGTTTGAAGGGAAGAAAGAATATTCCCTAGTCATGCAGTAATTCCTAGACTAAAAATTCCTAGGTAATTTTTATCCATTCCTCCCAGTGTTATTAAAGATTTTTTTGCTATTATTTTTAAAACTTATTGACTAAAAGAAAAATCCAGAGGGAATTGATTGAGTCAAAGGATTCTAGAACCATCACTCCACAATTTTAACTACCTGATGACTAAAGTAGCTCATCCTTGTTTTCTTCACCCATATGTTGACTGAGAAGTGCTGTGTGACTGGTACTACAGACTTTTTTACTAGTACTTTAAAACTTATTTACTAATATAAAAATCAAGAGGGAATTGACTGAATTCCTAACTTTTAAGACAGCTATGAACAACAAGCTGGCAGGAGACTATGAAATACTGGAAAGTAATAGGGACATAAAACAAAAATAGAAGAGAAACAGAAGGAAAGACAGTTTTGAGTCAGAAATACTGATTCTCAAGGTAGGGCAAACCAAACCACCAGATGGAAAAAAACATGCTTATTACGCTGACTTAAACTGAACTACAACCATTATATATATCATTTATAAGAAATATAAAACATTATACAAATAAATGATATCAACTACAACGGTATGTAAATTTCTGTAAATACAAGCTTCCTGACATAAGAGAACATGAAGTTCTAGCTTACTTGACTTACCTTCTTTTTATTGAAATCACTGCTTACTTCCATACTATTCTTAAATACTATTTCCTTGCAAGATTCACTCAAAACTGTCAGTGAAGAGATTGTCACTGACCTCCATTAACTTTGTAGTATAACTCTATGCAAAACCTATTCCCTTCTTTCTGCCCGTACTGTCAAAGCTTTGATGCATGCAGCAATCATCCTCACCCAGAACACTGTTCCCACCCTTTTATCATCTCTGTTCTTCCTACACTTAAGACAAACTAAAATTTTTCCAGTAATTTTTGTCTTACATTATCTTGCTGTCTCAGGTTTCTGGCCAGATCACTTTCCTTTTAATCCTTGAGCTATCTTCTGATTTGTACTGCATCACAATCACACCCTTAACCCTCACCTTCAAGACACCACACGACTCCTCACACGCTGTACGGGCTATCAGTTCCACATACCTCTCATTTCCCTGTTTCTAAGTACAGAAACCTCATGCCTCTTTTATCCTCCCCCACGCAGTAAGAATACTGACCATACTGCCTGAGCAACCCAGCCTCACATTTCCCTTCCCTAAATTTCCCCTTCGCCACGAACTATTTTCACTGCATCAGCCTTTAAGTTTCCTTAAAAGTATTTATGTAACATAAGGGTTTATAATTTCATCCAGGAAACCGTAAGATATGTATACATAGTATGCCAGGGCTGCTTGCAAGCACAATGCTGGTCCTTGCAGGACTCACTCCCACCCCGTTCTTAGTCATCCCCCTCAGTTCTATGTCCAAATTTGGGCTCCTTGCACCAAACTCAAAAAGTACTAATGGATCATCCCTTACAAGCAGGAGTCTGCCCGCTTGAGATCCGGCACAGCAAACTCCCTGTAACTGGTATTTACATTCCTATAAAGTATCATGCATAGTTTCAGTGAAGAACAGCAGAACAGTGAACAACAGCAGAATTGTTTTCTACAGCTACAATACAACTGCAATGCCTATAAACCCACAGCTCAACCGCAGGGAAAGCCAATCAACAGACTCTAGTCCTCAGAGGATCACTTTTCTTGTTTTATTTAGAACAGTTTCACTCCCTTCTCTGAACCACCCTCATCATTAATGAGGCGCAAGGCATGTTTCTTGTTCTAGGGCAGATTTCAGCCATCTGTTATGAGAAATTCAGTACTGCATTACCATACAATCTTTGATATTAAAGTGTTTATATTCTTGTACCTGTTGGGACTCCAGGGTATGGTGGGAGTCATGCTGACATCTGGAAACAAAATACTGTTGTCCTTAATCCTGTCCAAGGCATAATGCATCTCACAGAGGGGTAAGCGATTTAACTGAAACTGAAGTTCAACCTGCAGTACAAAATGAATGAATGAATAAATAAAGAGGTGAACCAAAAATGATTAATTCAGAAAACAGTCGTTAGACTTCGCTGCATATGATACATTTTTATCTTCCTGCAAACTACTGAGTCTCAGAAGAAAACAGCAAACATTCACTCAAAAGATTTACAATAAAGTTAACTTGCTGCTTCGGTTGTTTTGAAGCAAAGATAAATACAGCAGTTTCTCTAATGTAATTTTGTTGTTTGACTCTTAAGATTAGATTCCACTGTTCTTTCAGAAAAAAATTAAAGTGAAAACATTCTTGGAATTATTTTTGAATGCAAAAAATACTCCTAGAAAATATTATTATCCTAAAACATTGTTTTTACAAATATAAGCTTCCATCCCTTATTTTAAAAACAACACAAAAAGCGACAAGCCAGAAATTTTTCCTGATCAACAGATGACATAAATCAGATGTGTGGCCAGCAGAGATAAGCCACAAACATTATTTATTTCTAGTCAAACATTCTGGAATAATATAATTTGTCATTTATGTTCAGTTATTAGGACTCTCCAAAAGTTAATTTCTAACAGTTGCTTATCAATACATTCATTTTTTGTTCTCTCAATTATTTGTCTTTTAATGCTAGTAAATAAAAGATAATACCAACAAAATGCTGGTACAAAGCCAGAAACAACATACAAAGCATGTTAACATTCCTGATCAAATTCAGAACTGAACAATGGGTAGTGAAATTAGTTTATACATACATATAATGAAAGAGCAAAGAGAAAAATATATTCTAAATTTGAACATGAGATAAAAGCAGCTTCTGGGGAAACAATTAATAAAAACAGTTCACTCAGATTATCATTTCCACACATTTAAATTTGCAGTTGCTAATCTCTCCAAAAACAAATGAATCTGAGCAGAGCATTACGTCAAAGAACTACACGTTAACACAGAAACTTTTATACAAAATTTAACAGATTTGCACTAATATAAAACAGCATAAAAACACCCAAAGCTGCTGCAGAACTTCAAATGACTGACATACATTTTAAGGGGTTTTTTTTCAAAGCATTGCTATCTATGACTAAATATTTATGTAAGTACTGTGCTACAATTCTGATGAGCATTTGTGATTAAATGAGATTGAGTACTTTTCTGAGATTTACAATGAACTGTGAGCCTGCTTACAAACAGCCGACCGAATTACTGCTACCTGTCTGGAAAGCCCTCATTTACCTGGAAAGCATACCTGTAATATTTAAAATTTCTATGGTCAACTTTACTGATAGCACCCCATGTCATCCAAGAGAAATACCATGAAGGCAACACACTCATTCTAAATGTACCCCCATGCCCAGAGCAAAACTCTGATCTCAGATCTATTAATCTTGTCCTCTAGCACTCACTGATTCTCTATGTCTCCTCTAGCACTCACTGATTCTCTATGTCAGTCCGTTATTACTTAATCACACTTTAATCTCATTATAATTATTGCTACCAACCAGAAAGTTCAACAAACACAAAGCAATACTAGAATATATTTTTGTAATTATCTTTTCTGACAACTTATATAAAGATTTTAAAAAGCCCTTGTCAGCTAAAAAAAATTTTCCTTATATACTATGAACAAAACCCAATTTGTTGTATTAAAGATCCCTGTGGTTATCAAAATAAGACAGCAAACATGAAAAAAAAGAAGAAAGAAAAGAAAAAAAAAAGAAAAGCAGACAATCACTTCTCTAAACACAACAGGCCTCATTTAAAGTCATATAAAATTCTCTCGTGAACCTTCTCCTACGGAGGAATAATTTAGCCTTCCAGATTTAACTACTTGTTGAACATGACACTCCTTTATCTGCACACAAAGTCACTTCCTACTATAAGGATGACACCTGTAAAAAACCTTGTGCACCAGTGATGTTTACTACTTGAAGATCCTCTCCTTCAAAAGGATTTGCAAAACACAGCTCTTCTGTTTGTTTTTTTTTTCCTAGTATATTTAAATATTACACTGTTGTTGTTATTATGTAGCTTGTAAAGTCAGCACTAGCTTTGCTGGAAATAAACAATGTTTGCTTGTATCAGTGCAGAATGTAGCCATTAACTTTCAGTCTCTGGCAGATACAAAGACATTAAATATTCATCCTATCACATTTTACAGCAAGACATACATAACCGTAACTCCAAAGAAAAGGGCAGTTACAAATATGCACGACGTTAAGCATGGAGTTCACTAAAGCGACCGTAACTCCTAGGAAAACTTCTTTTAAATAGGACATATGAACCTATAAGAATTTTTTTCCCCACTGTTCCACCATGTAGTTTATGCCTATCCACGACCTTAGTAAATACCCTGGTCTTCAAAGCGGTGTGGTTTAGTGCTTGTCAGGAACGACAGCGCCAGCTCATCCTGCCCGAGGGGGACCTTGAGCCTCTTTCCACAGCTCTGTCCCACCCATCTCTACCCAGCACCAATGTGTCCACCCAACCATGTCCCACAGATGTTTGGAAAAAGACTTCCCCACAAATGGCAACGGTCCCAACCTCACAGTTTGATCTGTACAGGAAAAAAAAAATCTTTGCTCAGAGACCCAAGGCTAACAAAAGATCACTCAGCATACCAACGATAACTTAAATGCAGAAAAACCGTGATGCTCATCTGAGTGACACTTTAATAGCCCCTCTTCTGGGAGCCCAAGCAAGATGCCTAGCATTAAATACTTCTTATTATCTACCTGCATTCACCACTTTAACAGCTTGTGATTTGTTTTGGTTTTAATCCAGTTTGGATTGAATCAAATAGTTCAACTTGCTGTTGCAGAGTACTGAATGAGGCCATCTGTGAAGGAAAGGCATGTAACCTGCTTTAATATATATTCCACAACAAGAAAACAGTGGGAAAGGAAGTTAATCCATTGCCAGTTTCACAGAAGAGGACACAGAACAGCATAATCACTCCAAAAATAAAACAGTCGCATGTTAGTTTGGTCACCAAAAAGAGCAGCGCCCAAGGGGGTTTTAAAGCACCAGTTCACTCCATCCCACCTTCATGAACGGTGCACTCGATAAAAGCAGAATTGTGTATTTATTCTAGTTAAGCCAGGACAAAAGGCAAACAAGTGATCAGGAAGTTTCTGAGATTAATTATTAGAAGAGGGAAGGAAGCAAACCACCAAACATACCCAAAACCTACAGCAATAAAAGCAATTTTGTCAATGTTTAAGAATCACACAGGGAATACCAACTCCACTGAAGACAACAGCAAAATTTCCAGCATCTTGAATAAAAACGCTATACATCCAAATTATAATATCCTCAGTTCTAACCTGAGGATCCCTTTCCAAATTTTCAGTTAATAATTAATTTAAAAATATCGTAAAATTTGTAAAAATATAGGTAACACTAAGGATTTGACCACCAGTTCACTTTTACAAACAACTTTAGGACCCAATTTTTAATGCTGAATGGATTTGCTGCCTCAGAAGTTTTACAAGATACTCAAAGAAAAATAAGCCAGTTACTGAAGCCCCAGCTCATTTTGCATTCCACTGGAGTTTCTGATAGAATCAATTAGTAAGTTTAATCATTGTTTTAAGAAAACAAACACACAACCAAGAGCCCAGAACAACGTACATCTTCCCAGACCAATTATCTACATTAAATTAAGACATTAGGATTCTTGTATATGTTTCCCCAAAACAAAATGAATAGGAGGAGATAATCCTTTGGTGAAAATGTATTCATTTCAAACAATTCCAGTGGCCTTAATCTGAGGTTATTTCTGTTTGGTAACAAGATCAATCATAAGATCTACTGCAGACACACACTAGGCACAGGTGAGTATTTGAATTATTTAACTAGAGCTTTGTCTTCCCTTACAGCATTAGATGTAAATGCATGCAGCTTGCTTGCAAACTACAAAATATTTTTTTAAAGAACTATATATTGATATATAGGTATATACATCTTCACTCTTTTCATGTTACTTGTAAACAAAAGCCTGATGTTAACTGCCAACACAATTTTCTCTAGCAAAAGTGTTGTAACTCCTCATTCTGTGACTGAATGCCTCCAAGACAGGTAAGTATCCGTCTTGGATGTAAGTGTCAGGGGAGCAAGAGACATGGAGACAGTATTACCATTCTGAAACACAGGATGTATATAATAAAAGTACTTATTCACCTTCCTTATGCCTCCATCTACTCTACCAGCCCTCACCATCTTCATCAAGGAAATACTGTAAGTTGAAGAGTTTTCCACTGAAGGACCATATTCCTTTTGTTCTAATACAGGCGCAGAAAGCAGCACAATGCCCATTCATAACATCAACAGAGCTTATTGAAAATTAATCTCACCTCAGGCCTAAGAACAAATAGTGGAATACACAATGACACAAACAAAAAGAATGAGAAGATACAAAATAAAGAGTCCAAGATGCAAGTTAAAGACCAAGTTCTAGTTGGCTGTGTCAAGAGCAGCAGTTTTTTGTTTGTTTGTTGTTTGTTTGGGGTTGGTTGTTTTTTTTTTTGG
>JAVJGI010000063.1:55891902-55932812 GCA_035590275.1 Ibycter americanus
CGCCCCCCAGGGTTTTTGGTTGGTTGGTTTTTTTTTGTGAGAGAGAGATAATACAACCCTCCTTTGACTTCATTAAGAAAAGATTCCTGAGGTCTTCGGTGCAAACAGGTATGATGAGCACAACGACGGAAGTCACATCAGAGAGACTAAGCTGGAGAAAAGTTCAGGCAGCAGGAGTAAGCAATATATTCAGCAGTTTTAGACTGAGAGGGGAGAGGGGTAGGTAGGTCTGGTTGAAGAAAACCCATGAACTACCCACAAACACATACCTGCAGGAACATAAAAATAAGACAAAGCTTTCCTTTGAAGCCCATAGAGGGCTTTATACTTGAACCAGAGATGTAAAAACAAATGTCCAAGACAGCTTACAAATCACAGTCTCAAAACGTTGAGATACACAAGCAAAAACCTGCAAGCAATGTCTAATCATCTCAGAATATTGCCAGAAATTAAATTCATTAAAATGTATTTTTACTCTGTAGTAGTCCTAAAATATTATTTTCCAAGTAATAAGACTCATATATACATGTGCACACCCACACATATATACATGTATATTTATACATAAAAAGATGTCACCTATTTGAAATTCTCCTCCATGCTCTGCTTTCTGTGTATGACGACTAATAACAAAATTCCTTTTCGTATCTTCAAGCGATTAGTTTGGGTGAAGCTGAAATAGACATGGTGAAAACAGTTCCCATACCAAAACCACTTCCACTCACACTCACCTGCATTTCACAATCTGCGCGAAGATTAAGTTCTTCACAGCATTCCCTGGATACCCTCAAGAAGATATAATCCTTTGTTTTTTCCTCAATAGCTGCTTCATAAACCTTCTCTTTGGTTCCTTGGGTCTGCGCTGACTTCTCTTTAGTGACAGGCAATAAATAAACAGCGTTGACTTTGGTCATCACCAGCCGTCCAGCCAAAGTGTCTTCCGAAAGCGTTTCAGTGAGCTTAAAGCGGCCAAAAAGTTGTCCATTCTGGGCATACTTTGCACCTCCAGAAACACCAGTGAGCATGAAGCTTGCTACAATCTGCAATTGCACTTTTATGTTGAACCTAAGTAAGAAAGCACCAAGTCAGTGCAGAAAAATGCTCTCAGCTTCAGAAACCTCATTAATTCAGACTGAAGATGCACTGCCTTATATTCTGAATGCATAACTTTTAAACATAAACAGGTATAGCCAAACTCGCTCTTCATATGTAGCTGTCTAATGTTTACACATTTTCCTTTCAATTATAGCCTATAAAACACGTATTTAAAAGAATCAACATCTCTGAAGCTTAAAAAATAGAACCCTCACAAGAGAGAATCAAACACTAGATCTTCTGAGACCAGAATAAGTTTAAGGTGAATTAGAGTGCTGCGCATGTCTCAGAGCAGTAAAAATTTCCAATGGAAGAGTCTGCAACCTTATGTTAGGTATTCAAGGAGAGAAGTGCAGGCAAGGACCAGAGTAAGATTCCCATTTATTTCATGTATCTCTTCGAGGTTGCACACCAAAGAGGGTAATCTACATCTTAATAGGTAAATGGTATTACACCTATAATTCAGCAGAATTGATACAATGCCTCGAAAAAATCAAATTGTAGGCATTAAAATGAGATAATTTTATTTGAAATGAGGGAATGGCATCACAGGCTCAGCCATATAAACCATCTATCCACTGAATTCCTATTAGCAAAAGTTTCTCCTGTAATCACAGACGTAACAAATTCATTCTTTCAGTTACCATTTTCTAGAAGTCACGTGCATAACACATTAAAGTGACTTATTAGCACACTTTATTGACCTCTCACCAATACATAGTAACCTTCTCCTAGAGTGCTGCCATTTTTTTAAACAGATTGCTTCAACCTGATTTTAAAAAGAACAAAAGGGGAAAGAAGTCTGTCACACCAACAATATTCAGTTCTCTTCTCATCAGCAACTTTTTCCTGAATTTGCAACAAATTACAGAAAAAAAAGTGAAATCCAAAAGTTTTCGCAAGTGAAGTAAAATCTCTTGGAAAAAACCCCATCATTTTCCTATAACACTTTTCATACTCATACTGTTTTTATTTGATATGTTCTTCTTGTAATTTCTATTTTAACCCAATAAACTGGTAAAATATTGTTTAAGCCCTGCAGTATCAATAATCATAAGCCTTTAACAATAAAATCCAACATTTTAGCTCGCTTGGTAATTAAATATCTACCAAACCAATCAAATATATTCTATTCGTATCTGGCAAATCTTGAGTCTTGCACAAAAATCGCACGTTTGCCCCCTTGCGGTAACAGTTGCTGCTTTACATAACACAGACATTAAGTCAGATCCAAATTTCACATCCATCCACTCTCAAAAAGCAAGAGATGTCTTCTTACTGAACATGGGTTGGTTTGGTTCAGCAGTAACCACAAATGTCACTGTTCAAGCTACAGTTAACACAATCACTCAAAAGCACGTACTCCAGGGAACACGCCAGAATTAAGCACAACCCTTCCAATATCCACATGTACTAAAAAAAACCGAAAACAAAACAAAAAACAAACTGTCTTCTATACAAGGTCTGCACTATTCCAAAGGAGCTATCAGCAAGTTAGCAATATCTAAAACAGCTCATATCTCATTCAGATCACTGTTAAAATACTAGGTAAAACATTTAACACAGTATCAAGAGCTCAGCATTATTACTAAGATACAATCACTTGCTATTGTGAATTTATTTTGTTAAAACTTTCTTAAAGCTGAATCCCTATGCTGCTGAATATGTATCATCTCATTCTCAAAGCTGGATTTGTAAAAACGTGCTGGAAAACTGTATTACTGCCGTTCTGAGCCAAGGCACAAGTTAGTGTCTTCATAAATGACTGAACTCAATCTGCTGTGCTAAAGGGAATCTAAAATTTAGGGATTAGCAAGCAATTTCCATTGAGTAAACTGACACCTTCTGGCAAACTGTTAAACTACAAAATCCTCCACGGATTAGATTTAAGAGAAAAAAAAAAAATCAAAAGTTGCATCTTTCATCCATTCCTCACCCTTGCTTTGCAGGTTTATACAAAATAAGGGTTTCAGTCAAGCTTATACAAATCAAATGACCAAAAACTTGTTTCCTCCTAAGCACTGCAAAATCCCCAGCCTACTTCCAGTGTTAACGACACTAGCTTAAAAAAAAAAAAAAAAAAAAAAAAAAAAAGGGGGGCCTGCTGTACAAAGTTAAAACACACAGAAATTTAAAAAAGACTTCATAAATCATTAATCCATCCAGCACCAATGCAAACAATAAATTCCCAAAAAGCAAATAAACCCATTCTGAACAAAGCCCCATATAACACTTTCTTAAAAGTACATTCAGCACATTTCCTCTTACATTTACACATGCAGAATTCAGACAGAGTGTACAGTGTGACACCTACCTATGTCTTGATAAATGTAAGACACAGTAATGACAAAAGCAAATTTACTTTCCATCAAAGCCAGTACTTCACATTTGCACAGCCATGAGGATAAGCCTTCTCTGTAATTCTGGCAGCAGACAGTGTACTGCATGGAAGGAGCTGTATGTCACTTCACATGCTCTTTAATGTTCATACAAGAAAATATACAGTAAGTTCTGTATCAATCTGTCTACATCAATTACATGCTGTTTCTCTCTTGGATGTGCAAGAGAGAAAGGAAGAGTTTTAAAACCACCAACAGATGTATGCAGGCAAACAACTTCCAAAACCAAACTAATCTCAAGATCGGAACATTGGTTTGCTTTTTCTTATAGAGTATGTTTGCGTTCAGAAATTACACAGCAGTGGCTTCCTTATGACTCTATTTTGTGCTGTACTCATGTGGAGTAATTTCTATAAACACCTCCTGAAATATTAGAATAAACATGATTTAGAAGTAAAGCTCTCTGAGACCATCCAGAACATACTCCCCTTATAACCGAGTTCAAGACTTTATAAGCCACTGCAGCCTTCATCCAATACTTTGTAGTAGTTCCACTCTGGTGATCGCACAAACTCTGAAACGCTGTTTTGCTAGAAAGTGGGAAATCGCCAACATTCTTAAAACCCAACAATACACTTCAATGCAAACTGCAGACACTCGTGTTATTCCAGTCTTGTCATAAGAGACCATGTTGACAACCCTACTACTTTTACGATATACATACACAAACCCATCAGAGAGCAGCAGCTCATCAACATTTTCACTCACGGCACCACTTCAGAGGTACTACAACCCACTTGCATTTGTATTTCTGGGCCCATTTCTAGGCTTGCAATCCTGACGCTTCACTAGAGAATACCAAGTGTGTGATCTTAGCCACAGAGGATCAAAAAGGCGTGCTAGTTTGAGCCTTGTTGCAATAAAGTGGGTCAGCTACAAGATCAAAAGAATATTTCTGTCATCAACACTATCAAAACAGAAGAGTTCAAGAACATTATTAAACTTATTTTTATTAATCTACTAGATAGAAAAAGAAGAGCAATAACTTATCACTGCACCAAACTGTCCAAAGGGGAGGCATTACACACAGGATACGCTTATTTTTCCTTCCCTTCTACAGGCATGCTGCTCTTTGGTTTCCTATGAGGCATGAGAGTGTAATTCTCAATGTGTAAATTCACCCAGTAAAAATATTGTTTACTTTTTTAACATACTTCAGAATGTTTACTTTAAACCCACTTCTGTCTTAAAAAGCCTTAGGAACGTCAACCTGATTATAAATATGTATGATGGCAAATATTTCTATATGCTGCAAACAGTGTTCAAGTGTGATTCCTCCATATGTTAGATTCCAGCTCAAGAGCAGAGCGCAGCAGTCATGAAAGACATGCAGAAAAACTGTTTAAATACACTGCCCTTCATCTGAGATACAACAAAGAAATTGAACTATTTTTCTGCTTTAGAAGCATTAGAAATACAATTACTCATAGTATTTTCTTCCTAAATTCCAGAGAGGTGATTCAGCTGAACGTCTATAGCTCCGGGAGTGGTTCATCTTAAAAAGACATTTCTGATCTGGAAATTAAGTAATTGATAGAACTAAATTTGCTACCAAATTAAGTTAAAGGGAAGTTATACCTTTTTGACTTTCCATTCTGAATAGTGCAACACTTTAAAACTCTTTCGTACCACAAGACTGCAGGAAAAATTTTTAACCACAAATATCGAACTACAGAAAAAAGGCCCAGTGAGAGTCTAAACATGGGAAGCTCACATCTTTTTCCTAACTCTGTATTTGTTCATGCAGCTAATCCAGTTGGTAATATGGACATAATACCTAAAGACAGAACAAAACAAACAATGTATACTATATGCCTTTTATCAGGAAATTTTATTCAGAAGCTGGGTTTCAGCCTATTTAGAGAATAAATATAAAAGTCAGCTGCCACATCATCATAAGATCAGTTTGATCCACCCACAATTCAACCCTTTACACAAAGATTTCACATATTACTTTGCTATAACCTACTTTCACCAAGGAACAAAAATGTAACTCCTATTATTAATATCCTCTTGTATAGAGAGCCAAAAAAACTATAAACAAGAATAATTATTATCCAGAAATTAACAAAACATTGTACAACCACTGTTTAGTGCCTCCAACTGTAAGCAATGACTGATACATACTATTTATTTAAAATGAGTTACCACTAAATCACATTTGTTAAGTACTAGTGACCTTTATCAAAAGCTGTTATTTCCAGACTCATATTCAAATTAATTTCAAAGAAACAGGAAGACTCAGTATCTTAAACAAGCATGTAGGTTTAATAAAAAATGTTGCCATACTCATTTTAACAGGACAGTAAGAAATATCTAAGAAATTTTTTTTATAAAAGTATCACTTACTTGCTAACTTCCTTATACTGTGCTATTTCCTCAATATAAAGGAGGTCATGTAGCCGTGACTGATAGTTGGTCTTGGTCAATGATTTGTCCAGGACAGATTGTGTAAATAGCTGGTCAGCAGAAAGAGGGATTTGGTATCTGGTAAGAAGGCTCTTCTCCAATTCAGTAGTTTCATTAGGCTCAAATTCTACAATAGTCTTAGAAGTAGAATCCCAACGCTTAGCTGTGGTTAGTAGCTGTTGCCGTGCGTGCATCAGGTATTCAAGGTCTGAATGTAGATACATAATAGGGAAAGGAAATAAGTTCAAACTCCATATGTGTTTAGGTTTTATTAAAAAACAAAAACAAAACACCACCCCACACAAACCCACTACTAAAAATAATCCCATTAGAGATAACAAACTGAATGTAAGTAAGTCTCGTCTGCCTACAACAGCTTTAGTAAGTTCACTGCTAGTACTTACCACTCCTACTTTTCATGTGTACACAGAGAGCAAGCAGGCTCTCTAACAATATCAGAAAATAAAATATTCTATAGATAGCAAATAGAATTAATACAGACAAACAAGGAAAGTACTTTTATTTTAATAATCACAAGCATCTTGAAAGGACTGGGCATTGTAATATGCTTTCAAAGCCTAACTGCAACATCACCTCATTTAAAAAACAGTAAACAGTTAAGAACCTTACAATATATACTATAAAATTTAGAAGGTAATAGAAACAAGTTGATAAACTAGCTGGTAAGAAATCATTAAACTTGCAACACTGAAAATATTTTTAAAAATTCTCCAGTACCATAATACGTGTATTCTGCAGAGTTGCATTATATAGCTAAATTTACTTTGCTAGGCATAACTTTGTCATGTTAGGTTACATTTCCAAAATTAGAAAACTAAAAGGAAATTAATTTTTCAGAATACCCTAATTTGAGGGACCACATAGTTTAAATAACAAACAGAAGACCAAGCACTGTGTACAGCCACCCAAAATATATCCATTAACACCACAAAAACACTATGACAACAGTGCATCAGCCAACAGAATTGCAGTTAAATTGCAGAGCTGAAAATATTTGGCATTTATAGTGAAGCTATGGTATCTTAATGCATCATCTCTGAGTAAGATTTAAGATAGGTATCCAGGATATCACACCAACGCTGAAAAATGTGCAAAAAAGATATTTTCAAATTCAAATTAAATACTTAACATCATCTTGACTGTCTTTATTCTAAAGAGAAGGAAGCTTTTTAGCAAAAGAAATCAGTTCAGCTCAACTACGACCACAGGAACATAGCTTATTTTACTCGCTAATCTCATGTGTTCACTAAGAAACCACGTTTAAATATCCACCTTGAGCCCGAACCGTGCCATTCACTACAGTTCTATGGCAAGAAAAAGTCCATGTGTGTGTGGTTTCTGTGTTTGAAATGATCTCACCATAAACGAAGCTTTCTCTGGTGCTAACCATACCTCAGATCACAAAAGCACAATAATCACGCTGGGATTGAGTCCTTGTTTGCTAGAAAGACAGCTACTTAATTCCCGGCACTAGAGAGGCTTCCACTGGAAGCCTGACAAACAGTTGCTGGCACAGATTGCACATACAGTGACCCTTGCTTAAAGAGCATTTTGTACATTCTCAGTGCACAGAAAACTGCTCTTAGTTGTCTTTTTCCATAGCAAATAAAGATTTCAAGATGCGTAACGGAGGCTCCTCCATTAGAATATTTTAATGTTGGCCTTTCTTTCCTGCCTAGATACCTAGACAGGCCCCTGAATTCCATGCAAATGTAGAGACCTCAGGCATCTTTCTGTTTGAAAAGCACTTCCATGAGATCCCAATTCATACACATCAAAAGTAAAAGAAACAATGGAATCGGACACACATCCCTTTCACTTGCCTGCTTGCACACTTCTTTGATTACCCTGGCAAGAAGCCCAGGATATTTGTATTTCCATTAATTTGTCAAGCACCTAGCACTTTTCAGCTGAAATAAATATAGCAACAACCTGCTTGAAGACTTCAGTATCCCTCTGCGCACAGACAAGCAATATGTGAAAAGGAAGCATCAGTCACTACTGCTAGTGAGTGCTATCTTAACCTCATCCATCACTTTTCACGCGGATTTGGACTGCCTATTCCTTCTATCGCCTTGGTTAGTAGTTAAAGCCAACAAGGACCCAGCCCGATGATCGGTTTGACAGTAACTCTTGACTTTGCAAATAAGTTATGGCTTGCTTCTCTTGATCTTAAACAGGTTTACAATAAAAGGACACCTGTTCCCCACAAACTCCATGTCTTGGGAAGCCTGTCAGCTGTGATAACCCACATTGTTACATGGGGGTCACATATTAGCTCCTGAAAAGACCACAGCCTTGCTTCTAAGCATAGTTTCTTGTTCACAGTGCAATACTCTCTGCTTCATGAGGTATTACAACTTGTACAGTCTTCCTGCTCTTGGCTACAAGTATTTGGGTCATCTGGAAAGATCAGCTCATGATCTTTGCTATTTACAGTTCCTTTTTGTTAATGTTGCAAATGTTAACCTGTTATATGAAAATAAAGGCCAAGAATAGAAAATTGCTGTTTTCTTAGTTTCCTGTTTTAAACCTCTTTATCCTTTTTCTTCTTCCTGCTTACATCCCAGTGCTACAATTTTGTTTCCTTGGTGTTTGTATCTCTCAAACTTTCATTAAAAATTACCACACTGTATCCCACCCCCTTGCTTGCTGCCAAGTGACACGGTGACCTATACTAAGCTTTCTTAATCTTTTAACTGTAAATCAAAGTGCTTCCTTCTTTTTTGCACCTCTTCAAACATCTTTCAGTCTATTGACATCTTTCTGATAATGGAGCTATTTCAGGCTTGAACTGAGAGGCACAGATCAGTTTCATAAACAGAATACAACCCTTATAGTAACATGCAGTTAAGTTTTGTTTTCCTTGAACACACACAAAAATAGAGTTACACTTTCTTTTAGGTTTTCAAACTTCATGTCAACAGCAATTCATTGAGTTACAAGCCTACACTTTGCCTCTTGCCTTTGACAACCCTAGTCAAATATTGCAAGGGGAGAAAAAATAAACAAAAAAAACAAACAAAGAAATCAAACAACTTCTCAGACAATCTGCTTTAATTAATGAATGAATTACCAGGTGTATTCTTATACAGAAACACTTCATCTCTCTACTGACCTTTTTCTGTGTGTTTAACATTTGCGTCAATACAAAAACAGTCATAACAAAATAAACATATCTGAACTTCCAGTGCTGCCTTCAGACACATAACAAACTAGAAATTCCCAGCATTCTGACAAGATTTAGGAGCCATATGCTGACACAGAGTAATAGTCATACTCCAGCTATCTATCTTATTTAAGCTTTTGTCCACTATTTACAATCATATATACGATGAACATAACATAGAGTAAAATACATTCATCAGCTGTTAATACAGATGCTGTTCTGCCCAGAAATATGGGAAGAGATGGCACGAAAGATTTCCACTATTCCAAAAAAAATTTTTTAATACATTACCTTCAGTTGAAGCAGCATCAATCATTACTCGTTGCATGAGGACTGGTTCTAATCCAAAGTCAAACACAACAGTTTGGCGAAAAGTTCCAAAGATTTCTGTGTTAAAGGCTATACTGACTTTGTATATATAATGATCTATTCCGTTCTGCACCATCTTTCCTCCTATCCACTCCTGACAGTTTTCTGGAACTTCTTGTGATACCTGGGTAGTGCTGTCTCCAGCAGATATTGCAACGATACTAAAATGTGGACGATGGGCATCATAAAGCAATGCCACTCGATACAGCATTCTTGCAGGCTATAAAAAAAATGCAAAGGTTGAAATGACAGTGTGTTGGAAAACTGAAATTATTTCAGGAATATCTCAGTGTGTTGGAAAACTGAAATTATTTCAGGAATATCTTCATTTGCAATCATATAATGAGAGCTTCTAAGAACTCTCAACTTCTCAGAGCAGGTACAAGTCCTGCCTGCTTTCCAGAAATCTGGGCAGTCGATACATAATCACCAGAGCTGCTGGGAAGAGAGAGAGGAGATGGTGCTAGGAAGTGTCTCTGTTTTAAGAAGAATTACGCAATTGAAATCTTATTCGCAAAAGGCTATGGGCTGCATTCTAGTTATAATTGACTCACTTTCAAACGATAAGTAGTCCTACCTTACAAGTGAGAGCAAATGTCCATGTCTGATGAGACTTTTTGGTGGTGACAGTTACCGATAGCTCAGGATTATGTTCTACTCTCACTCCTTCTACACATTCACTAAGCTAGATTAAAAGAAAAAGAAGATAACATTAAACTTCTACAGGCAGTATCAAAATAAAAACACTTGGGAAAAGGTAGTATTTTTTAACAGAAAGCAGAAAGTATTCCCTATACTGTGCAGGATTGATGCAAGTCCTGTGTAGGAATTAATGAAAGTATGTGCTAACTCAGAGAGACAAGCAAGCCAAATTACTAGATCATACTGTGTAAGCGAAGAATATAATAATTTAAGGACAATTAACCGCAGGACTTGATTTTCAAAAACCAACTTAATTGTAAATGTTTGAAGTAGAACGCTATTTCATTTGGAAAGAAGGATCTGATACAATGAGGCCCAAAGACTGTATTTCCAGAAGACCCCAGATCTCACTGACATCAATGAGACTACTAGAGGCACCAGGAAACTAGAATCAGGCTTTCTACTCATAAATGCATTTTGCAGAAAGTCCACTCTTCCCAGATTTTAATCAACAATAGATGGACCGAAAACTCCTTAGGGTCAGTGGTAAGTAGAGCTGGTCGAATGCCACAAGAACATTCTCTGGAATTCCAAACAGCTGCTAAGATTGATTTATCCATACCCCACACTCTTTGGTATTCAAACGTTTTTGAACATTTGGGGGATTGGCTTTTCTTCATACAAGTGCCTGCAGCTGCAGGCAAAGACAAGGAGCCATGCACAAGCGAGAGCCTTCTCCACTAAGTCATGAAAACTTTGCCTTTTATTGTTCCCCAGTTTAAAAAGTTCTGCCATCTAGTCAAGGAACAGGAACAACACCATGAGACTTGGCTGACCCATCCTGCACTAGGAGTAGTAAATATGCAAAATGCACAAGCTGTGAGTAACCCACAAGCTATAATTCACAAACTGCTGAATTCCTGAAAAGACTGAATACATTCGCAGAAATCAGCCTATGCCTCTGCTATCTGTGCAAGAAGACATCGGGCAGGATGGAAAGGGGAGGAAATTGGTTGGACAATTTCTTGGTAAGGAGTAATTCGACCAGCTCTGATAGTAAGGGCCAAAAACAGGCTCATCTGTTAGTTTTAAATATGAGCACATAGGGAAGTAGTATATTTTCCTTACCACTTTCTCAGGAGATAACGAATTCATCCATTTCTCAATCAAGGTTTCCATATAACTGCCCGAACATTGTTTGTTTTCCTTCTGCTGTTTTAATCTGATCAAGCGGGAAGCATATCGTTTTTGCCATTCTGTTAGCTCTTCCTGGGAATGTGCTGAAGTACACTGTGCACCGTACCTGCAGATCCCTTGCTCTAAAAATCTACATAAAATAGGAAAAACGATTATGCCTTGAACTTTTCGGTCTCCAATTAAAAAAAAAATTATCAAAATTTTACTTTTAAAGCCAGAAGGACATTCTTTAAGTCTCTCTCACAGAACTAAAGGCAGTTTAGTTCATGTGAACTGATTTGGAAATAGATACATGTACGCAGCACTTTGTAAGAGAGGTGGCAGCCTCTCTTACTGCGAAGTTCAGAAGAGTATATCAAATTTCTTTGAAACATAGGGGGACAAAAGTCTTCTTAAGAAATTTCCAGCTTCAAAGAAGAAAGAATGAAGTGTTTGTACAGCAATTAACACAATGAGATCATGGACCATCCCTGAAATGACTAGGCACTGTATTAATATGAATAAAACACTGTTAATCAAGGGCAAAGGGAAGATATAGCATAATTTCCTCCACTAGTTACATTATTAGCTGATAAATACTCAGTCAGCAGTTTTTCCTGGAGCAACAGTGACATCACATGGTCCTTTCTACTAAATACACTTACACAGAAATCATCTCTCAAGGAAAAGGTTTAATCCTCTTCTTTGTAAACAGTGTATCAGCCTAAAAGCATCCATTTTTGCAGAGGTTAAGGATTTGTTAAATAGTACGTTTTTCATTTAATGGCATGTGTTGATGCATTAAAATTAATGATATTGCAAATGCCTGTATAAAATTTAAGCACTCTAATTCTAAGAATTTATTGCAAGTCTGGGCAAATGCCTATATAACTTGGAAACTATTTTTATAATTAAACTTTGTATTAAAAATCATAAAACACAAGGCAGTAGCTTTCACCAGCATTCTTCAAAACTGAAGCACTTAAAAAATAGATGATAAAATGAAGAATAAAATGGGGAGTGGAGTAAGTTCTGTAGGTGCTAAGAAAGTACAGGATATACAGGATATACAGAATAAACATCAGGCCAGGAGGCTGTTTTGCTAGAAGACTACAAAGAGTTAATGTAAGCATCACGTTTATTATAAATAAACCCAGACAGCTGATCTCTGTCAGGATATTAAGTTTACAGAATCTTTGTAAACATAACTACATTTGAATTTCATGTGGATATCTACGTATACTAAGAATCTCTTCCTACAGTGATGAGTTACTGTAAAAAAGAAAGGATGCACCAAGACTATATTAATACTGTAAGTCAGGACCCCACATCATTGATGAAGACAGCAGAAGGGGATCAGCGACCGAATAATCTCTCCATAATATACTATGTACTATAACATTAATTAAAATGTGAACTCTGACCTATGTGACGAAACCAAATAACACCTGACTGTATGAAAACCTTGCAGCAGAAGTACCTGGATATCTAGGCCACACTTGTATCAGTGGTTATAATTTGATTTAGCATACGTTTTTCCTTTAAGTAAAGTTTAAGTATTTAAAGGTTTGTGTGCCCAAATTGTAAATAAAATAAGCATGATATATATCATAATGCTACTAAAGGCATTCCCAAGCTTATGTTGCTTAATAAATTTCAAATGAAATTATTTTTCTTGGCAGTCAATTTCAGTACTTCTGTTTTAAATTTTCTAATTCTCCATCACGTTAGAATGCGAAAGTACAATTAGCTTTTTCATGGCCCAAAGTAAATGGAGTGAAAGCATAAAAAAGTTGTTGACCTGTTCTTATTAGCTACATAGCAGATTAAAAATCAAGTGAGTTTCCTTTTCATTATTTAACAGGAAAGCATATTACTTTAAAATTTGTCATCATTATGCAAGTTTTCCAAGTGCTCATTGTTAGTATTTATAACAGACAGGTTTTTTCTCATTTTTAGTTTCTTATTTAATACCTCCTGCAATTCCATAGCTTCATTAACTAGAATAAATATGCTGTACTCCTGCTGCTTTATGGCACACAGGGGAAAAATAAACTGCAGCTTCAAAAATTCATATTCAGTACCTGTAAACTGCTTTCTCATAAGGAGCTAAAATCTTTAGTCCATGGTCAGAATGATACTGTTCATATGGATTTGCTGATTAAGGCACACTCTCTTCACTGTAAGGGTTAACAGTGTGCATAAAGCTAATTACAACTTCAATGGAAAAATGTTTCAGAGCAATGGTTGGAAGCATGGTATAGATGTTACTCAACATAAAATCATCATAAGCTAAAAATTGTAAATATCTGCTTTTTAAAAATTGTTGAATATGCGTCAGATATGATAAAAGTCAAAAACAGTGGCCAAGATCTGGCATCTCTAGAAAATCATGCCAAAAGTAGCCCAAATTCAGCAATTCAGTTGTGTAATTTAAAAAGCAGGTCAGATTCCTGCTTGCACTTTCAAAATAATTTATTTGTATCAGTTACATATATGGCAGAATCAAATGCATGATGCTGGTTCCTCCCCATATATATTAATACAGTTTTACTTAAGTAATGATGATTAACAGCACAAACTACAGGCAATACTGACTAGATAACTGAAAAAGGCAAGGAAGAGAAACTCCAATACAAGCCATTGGATCTTCAGCAAGGCAATTCACCTCTGTGTACCTGAGCTTACACAAAATGGAAATAATGAGATCTGGAGGGAAATTCCACAAACATTTCTTTTATCTGGAGACAAAGCCCATCTATCAACAAAGCCCGTTTAGCTGAAGGCATGCACCCTGTCTGATGTCAAAGCACACCTCACTGTGCTTCAGTTTGCTAACACTGTTGCCTGTGGGAATTTTTCACATCTCTGAAATTACACAAATTAGAAAAGGCAGGGGAAAAAGACAGATGCTGACCTGTCGCTAGAAAAATGATCCTGAAACCACACTCTTATGAAAATGAAGCTACTGATTCCATTTTATAAATGGAAGTGCTTCTGGATAAACTGACCCTTCTAAAAATCTGTGAACAAACCAACTCCTGTTCTAACAAGTACCTTCATTTTGCTGACCTCTTAATCGTTCTGTCAGCAGCTAAATAAAAGAGGAAACGTTATGATCCCTCGGAGAATGCTGATATAAAGCACTGACTTTACCTTTTACATAGCGTATATTCTTCACTGCTTGTGACTCCCCTGGGTGGAGGGCGGAACTGCCAGCCATCCCGGGACCCTGCAGAGTAGTCAAACCTTAGGTTATTTTTCTAATTGCCAAGTATTTCTGAGTCTGACAGTAGCTGTCCAAGGAACCGTATCTCTAACATCAAACCAAAGTGTATTTGTACACAAGCAAAATTACCCACTAAAAATTAAATTTTAATCCCTAACAAATTCGTTTAGAACAAAGGTCCAACGGTTATGAAGGCAAGTTTCAAGCAACTTGCAGAATGGATCAGGCTCTGATACGGTGCTTTGACCAACGAACAGAAACTTCTGCCTCCAAATGCAGTCAATGAGGAGATAATTCTACCTCAATCCCCAGGGCTCATCATGATAGTCAAACCCCTTTTTTGCTTCATGACTATGAGCAGAACCCAAGTCTTCTGACTATGAAATGAAGTAGCTTTAGAATTGAGTTACACACCTTCTTCTAAATCTTCTACATGATATCCTGATGGTACTTTACCAGCTGCCTACAATTATATGAAAAAAAACAGTTATAAAGGAACACAAAACAATTTCATCAACAAAAACTGCTTTAGCTTCTTTGTTGTCAAAATATGTTTTAGAACAACCAATACAAAAATATTAATCACAACTCTGAAATCACTTCCAGTCACAAACATGAATTTCATATTAACCTAACAACTGGTCTACAGACGTTGATAAAAGGAATTCTGCTAGGAACACCGAGTCCACTCATTGTTAGAAGAAAATTTTACAGATTTTTACAAGACAAAAGTCCATCCTGTGAGCGTTTTAATGTGAACTGCAGTGAAGTTTTTAAAAGGCCAAAAGTCTAAACTGTATTGAGATGTCATTCAGCTTTGAATCTACATTAAAAATAAAGCCCAAATCAATGACAAAGCATAAGCAGAAAAAGAAGAAAAAAAGAGAGAAAAAAAGAAGTAGCAATTTAATCAATAGACATGATGGATTAACCTCTAATACAAAAAAAAGGTGACTGAGAAGGCATTTACATTTGTTAACCAATTTCTTAAGACACATTTATTACTTCAGAATCATTTCCAACAGAGAAAAATACAATAAATAATTAAGCAATACAGATCTAAACGCTTTGAATTCTTTCTATTTGCTACTTCAAGAGTCAACAACCTATTAGCATCTTTCTCTATTTTCTCATACATCATGCAAGATTGTGATGAAAGGCTCCTGAATAGGTAGGTGGTAAAGACCAACGGACCACTGGCAATAACGATGTTTGAACCAGTATGTTCATAGTGAGCCTGATCTCCCGGGACACATGAAAACAAGCCTTTCAGCTGTTGCAGGTACTGCTCATTATTTTCCCAATAATATGCTCATTATTACCTCTGTTTCAGCAAGAAGTGTTTTCAGTCGTGTCAGATCCTTAGTTACCATCCCGTTCTGGGGGAGAAAGAATATTAATACATCAAACACATAACCCTTCACATGCATTAAACCACTAAGTTCATTTCTCCCCCCGCACCACCACCAAGGAGAAGGGCAAGAAGGAAAAATGAGTTTGACTTACAAGGTGCAATCTTAAATGACAGAGACTACGTAACACCAAAGCAAACATTAGGGTGAAAAAGGGGATTCACTGGCCAAAACCAGCACTAGACTTACAGCAAGTATCAATACAGGACAAAGCAGGAGAGCAGTGTACACAGAAAAACTTGGGGGAAAAAAATTTATGAAGTTTGGCTGCCATTCAAGACAAATATTAATAGCTACAATATTTATTGTTGCTATCCTCCAGAACAGTACTCTACATGCACAGTAGCCATGGAGGCAGTACAGCCCAATGGACAAGGACTCAGGAGACCCATGCTCTATTATCAGCTTGGCTACTGGACAGCTGGGTGACCTTAGGCAAGTCACTTCACCTCTCCACACCTCAGTTTCCCACCTGCAAAATGGGGACAGTGAGACTGACTGTCTTCACAGAGCACTTTGTAAGCTACTGATGAAAAGCACTACAGTGAACCATATGCTACGGTTACTGAAATACTTTGGCTCTAAAGGAATTAATACAATAAGCCTTCACTGCTGTTGCAGTGATGGATTCATTTCTTCTTAAGGATCTACTTTACAGCTTACTAATTTCTACAGTTTCATAACTCCTCTGATGTAGACTACGTAAGTTTTTGAGTTTTCACTAAAAAGCAAAGATTAGCCATGTAACTAAAAATAACTGCATATTCAAGTACATCTGAAGTAACACTCTTTCAAAGTTAAGTTTATCTGAAATATATAGCTAAGTAACGATTTCACAGTCATTTAAGTCAAAACTTTGATTAAAGGAACCAAGATCTGTGGTTTTTCTTTCAATAATCTCCTGAGAAATTTAATTAAGTGCTACTACATTTGTTAAGACTTCTCCACATTTTGACTGTGCTACTGAGCAGCAGAAATTACTCTCTCTGCTGAAAACTTACACACTCAAGAATTCTCACACTTGGGCTTTTTTCAAAATGATTTTTCACTTCTTCAGTAGAAGGCTGCAAACTGAACCTGTTGAGCTTAAACATATTAGAGCACAAAATTTTTTACCAAGAATCATTCTCTTAAGTCACTGGGGAGGAAACTGGATGGATTCCAACTCTTCAATAAATTCAGTCCAAAACTTTGTTTCATTTCTTCTCTTAGACAATGGCAAAAGTCAGTAAATCAGTTGCTGATTTTAATATTCCTACTGAAAACAACTGTGTCTAATAACCTAAAATTGTAAAAACCTCTCAAACTCTGCTTTGGTATAACACTCTGGAATTATATATGAAGGTACCTCTATTTGCACAACAATAGCTCAAACTAAGGGCACTGTACGTTTCCTGCGATAAGGAGCTTTTGACTATTTACTAATTTTTCCTAAAGGCAAGTTTCCTTCAACCTCACCAGGAATTTTTCAATGAAACATTTTTTTTTGTTAGAAAACACCAGCTAGACAAAGAAAAAACCTTTTTCTTTACATAAAAATAACCAATGGCAGGGGGGAAGGGAATTCAGGATATATACCAGACAAACAAACAGAAGTCCCTCTCAAAAACAACCTACTGATTAAGTTAAGCACCAAGATATAGGAGACATGACCCAATTGCAAGGTAATAATCTCTCCTACAAGTTTCTGATGTCACTTACAAGTTCCTCATGGTCTGACCAGAACTTCTTTTCTCTGTGCTATGACCATGTTTCTGGATTTAGCATCACCAGCAGTTCATGGTGATGAACTGCGTGCTGTTTAATCTAGACTACTGAAATAAAAAGGAAACTATCCTTTGGAGACTTACCTATGTCCCTAATCTTCCCCATATGAGTAGTCACATAAGAGCCAAAACAGTTACTTACATGTATGGAGTTAAAAGCATCTTTACAAGTTTTGACAGTTCAAGGGTAAAAATAGCAGCTTTGAACTCAAATCTTTATCTTTGTCTTGAAATGCAAAGCTTTTTTTTTTCTCTGAAAAGCTTTTCATGCTGTCTTACAACTTATCGTGGGCCAGTTATTTAAAAGTCCTATCAATAATTTTTGATGGCTTTACCTCCTGAAGTACATACAAAATGGTGTCAGGTGCAACTGCAATGTACATCTCAAGCTTTTGCTTACTTTATTTTTTTCCTAGCCAATCACACAAATATGTAAATTATTTTGCATTCCCTGAGGATTCAGAGCCAACAACAAAAAAACTTTGCACAGTCATAACAACTCTGAAACACTAGTAATGCAACAACCTAGGTATCCTGATAATGTATACTTATCTTTGTCTTTTTCATACAAATCATTTTTGTTGCAACCTGCCAGTCAAACATATGTTCAGAAGTTTGTTATTAAACACATTTTTAAAAAAGGAAATACAAAACTGCTTTTTTAAATTATGCAGACTGCAGCAAACCCACTTACCAGTGATTCACCCATCAGTGATTTGGAAAGAACATTAGACACAATTTGCAGCTTCCCTTTAAGATGCATGCAGCAGAGCACTGCACGGAAAGATCCATCTCCCTTGGCCAGCCCCTCTCCCAGCACTGCAACATAAATCAGCAACTATTAGCTTCATCACAGCATACATTTAAATAAGCTATATACAGTTTTCCTTCACCTTTAACATGAAAGTAAAGTCTGAAACTTGGGTTGAATCCATGGCTTCTTGGAAAGACAAGTCTTGGATGTAAAGGAAGTATTACTTGTTCTTGTCTAACACTAATTTGAAACTTGTCTCCCACCATCTAAAAAATGCTGTACATGAGCTCAAAAAAGGGTGTGATGTTTACATGCTAAAATAGACAAAAATTAAATATGGGAAGGGTAAATTCAAATATCTGACACAGACACAAAGGACCTCCTCTTCACAGAAAGGATAAAAAAAAATAGCAACCAACAACCTCTCAGTAACACAAACATGCTCAGGAAGATCCATTCATGCTCACAAAAAGCATGCCCTGTCGTTTCCAAATATAGCTAACCTCCTCACGGTCAATTCCTGCTACTTTAAAAGGGCTTTTATTCACTTAGGCTGTAAAGTGCAGGATATAGGAACGATTGTTTGAGTCCAGAAATTTACAGGCTCCATGTAACAGAAACCTTTCCTAATGCTTTCTAGCACTGGATCAGATAGCTAGCCAAACAGACACTTTCATTGACACTTCCAATAGTGAAAGGATTTATTTCACAATATAGACGTGCTTCAGACAAGCATGAGTAACACTTAATCATATATATTACCTGTCCAGAAAACGAAATGCCAGAGTGACTAAAAAGCTAGTAAGCTAAGCGTATGAGTTGAAAAGAAGGCTGGACAGTTGTTTAAAATTACAAAATTTTACTATATATTACTGTTATTGCAGGCAACGTCAACATCTGTGTTTATACTGCTACTCACGCAGATGCAAACAGCTCCTGTTAGCACTAACAGGAATTTTACATTGACCACAACTTCAGGATTACGTTTTAAAATAATAAATCGAAACTCCTCACTAACAGACATTCACATGATTAACAGAAATTGCATTAAAGACTGAAGAAAAAAAAATAGTCCCACAGAACATTTACATAAAAAACCCTAGACATCTCTTCCATAAAAAAACCTAGACATCTCTTCAAAACAAAAAGGTAACTAAATCCTCTTTATAAAGTCAAAGATTAGTCTGAATCCACCACTCTGATGATACTGACCGCATTTCCAAAAATAGAGCTTACTTCCCAAACCAGAAGCAGCAGCACCAGAAATAGCTTTAACATGTCTGACAGTTTGCTATTTTAACCTCAAAGATTAGATGTCCAATTATGACATTTTATATTATTAACTGTATAGTATCACCAAGCTAAAACATACAGTTGCATGTAAAAAGTTGCAATACATTAACTAGTACCTTTTGGTAAAGGTTTGTGGAATAATTTAACAGATTGTAAGTTATCATCATTCCTTGTAACAGTGCAAGCAGCATACTATAAAGAACATATATTTCTCCAGCTATTCCAAAATGTACTTATCATTCAGGTTAAAATAAAACACTGTCACAGGTATGCAACATGTCAAGTCTTGTAAAAAGACAGAACCGCAGCTTGAATAAAAATTTGTCTATTAAAAAAAAAATAATTCTGAGTATCAAGGAAGTGTGAGTATCAGGTAGTCCATACCAGGGTTGTTTCTTCCCAAGGATATTTCAAACCTAAAACCTTTCAGGATCATTAATGCAGATACGCTAAACTGTCAGATGCTGGGCTACTGTTGATAACAGCACATCATAGGGAACCACAACCAAATAGTTCATTCATATATTCATAAAAATTGGTGGGTGGGTGTATACAAATATATATATACACACACACACACCATTTTATATGTATACACATACATAAATATGGCATAAATAAGGTGAAAAAATTATCTGGAAATAATATTTGCAGAACATGATGGCATGAATTAAGAAAATTAACGTTAAATTGGATGCTATCTTTGTTACTAATACACATTTGAAAGTTGTTTTCTCTACTTAATTAAAAATAAAAAGTAGAGATCAGTGCTTCTATTCCACCCACTTCTATGCCCATCCAGCAAGAGAAGAAAAAGTTAACACGACTGTTTCGAGATACTTGTACTGACACATATGCCAAGAAAAAGCTTCACAGATGAATGTCACCCATCTACCCCTATGACAAACCCACCAGATGTCATCAATGAGAATACTATTCATTAAACTGCATTCTCCCTCCTACCTCCTTTAACCATCATTCATCTTTCCATATGTGTCTCTCTCACTTTTATTTGCCATCATGAAAGACAACTGTAAGGTTAGTCAGAATATTACACCCTTGGCATGTATTAACAGTTAAAAGAAGCAGCTTTAAAAAAAAATCCAGACTATTTTAAGAATGGTACTAATTAAGCAATGTTCAGCCTTTTAAAATTTGTTAAACCTTAATTTTACACCTACAGAAAGTGAGTTTACTTTTCTTAGTTATGTTTTGTGGACCTTCACAAGCAGGCTGCAGAGCCCCACAAATTCCCTAGACTACGACTTGAGTATCAGTGAAGACAAATGCATTTAAAACAAAAAACCAAGCTAAATAAATAAATAAAAAAACAACCACAACTAAAAAAACCCACACAAAACCAGAAAGGAACAATTTAAAGGTTATCATCACTAGCACAGGAATGTCAGAATAGCATATCACACAGTCTGTGTAACAAAACTGTGATTTGAGGAAACTTCCTTTAAAATTCAAGAGTAGTTAAGGTACTAAAAACTGAAAGGTGGGATCTACCCACCGTTTCTTTCCAAATCTAACTGATAAACTCTGTTCCAACACTTACCAAACTCAGCAGAGTTCTCAGTGAGTTTTGAATCACTTGCATTATACATGAACAACAGAACATTAGGAAGGATGGTTAATTCCTTTAAAAATACACTGACTGAACAAGGCAGTGAAACATGAAAGGCTCAACTTCAATGTGACATATGCACATTTGGAAGCTTTAACAAATAGGAATATATGTAAGTACACCATCTTGACTGTCTCTGAATCAATTCCCAAAATGCAAACCAAAATATCCTCCCTGTCCTTAGGAAGAAAGACAGAACGATCAGCTGTCTTTATCTTCACAAGAATCCTAACACTATCAATTCATCCTACATTTGTATACTGAAATATCTATTAGCCAAACAGCACCACTGTGCCAAAGACATGCATTTGAGTTCTGGTACTTGAGTATGTTACAAAATAGTGAGAGCTCTCAAAACAAAAAAAGTAGAAAAAGTATTATCAAGTAGATACATACTTTTAACTAGGAAAAAAACCATTGTTAGCAAACTAACAAATCTGGGCATCAGTTTTAAAAATTCAGACAACTGACTAATTTATAAGACTATGTAATAAAAAAAGAAATAAGCATACCATGCCTACAGTCTTCATCTGCTTGCCCATACTTTTTCTGAAAGGTAAAACATGAAAAGTTTAAAAATAGCATTATTCCAGTTAGCATAAACAACTACATGCTTGAGTTACAAGTTTCTTAAAACTTTTCAGAATCCATTACACCTCATCTTTTCCTGGGTGGAAGATGTAAAGAACACCAGTCACATGTCAAATATAATATTATTGATTCTTAGAATGCTGACTTTTTCCTCAAATTCTCAGCAAACTGACATTTTAAAAGAGGAAAATGAATGGGCAAAGGTGTATGTTTTATATGTGTTTGTATGTGGCTCACAACACCTCTGAAAAAATACAAAAACTTAACTTCCTTTTCTAGCCACTGTAATTTTTTTTTAAACATGCACTAACATGGTGCTGTTGAAATTTGTAAGGTATGTATTTTATCTTACACTGTCTTATCAGTGGTGATGTTAAAAATTACTTTAGCAAAACAAGAAGCATAATTAGGATTTTTTTTTCCTTTACTTTTTTTTTTTAAATTATAAGCCTTCAAGTATCTATATAATTCAAGCCTTTAATAGGAAGGTTTTGGTTACAAGTATTTTTCCAGAGCCCCTGAAGACTTACTGCAATAATTTCACTATGATGAATATCCAGATAGGTGTCTCACAGGATTTGCAACAGCATCAATGGCAGGAATGTATTAAATGCTGCTAAGCACCTCTCTGCATATTGGTCTATGTAAATAATTTTGAGAAGTCAAGTCTGTAATAAAACAACTTCCATTAAAGAAAAAAAAAACCAACTTCAGTTATTTCTGAATCTCTTCCCCTGAGGAGCCATAAGATAGCCACCTCTTAATTTAAGAAGTTTCCCAATTCTTGTTTTGCACACAGAATAGTCCAATCCAGCTATCTATTTAAAGAATGTTTAAAAATGCTCCCTAATCTGATGGGCAAGATTCATCTTAAAGCTGTCCAGCAAGGTCTTACAACTTGGCCAAACTTTTTCCACTTGGGATGAAACTGTTCATATCCAATACATGAAGATTTGGGGTGGACAAGACCCCTGTAAATCTCTAATAACACTTCCAGAACAGAAAAGTACAGAAAAATGGAGGTTCATTAAGCAGGTTATAGGTTTATTCTTAAGCATTGTAATGTCCTTTCCTTTAAGGAACTGTAAGTCTGTGATGCTTTAAAGGAAGGACACAAATTCGGCAATGGGATCACCTATAATTCAGGGTTATGCCTCTTGCCTTGCATTTACAAACCTTTACAAAGACCCCAGTTTTCACATTTCCATTAAAAATCTGCCAGAGTCGAAAAGTTACATCTTCCACCAGATATGCTCTAGCTTAGCAATGAAGAACTAGTATATCATCAAGTATTAAAAGATTAATGTTAAGCCTATGCTAATGGAGCTAAATCAGGTATGAACGGGCTACCTGAATTCTGCGATTTCTTAACATTGTTTTTTGAATGTTTAGATTTGCAAGCTTAATTTCAAGCTTTTTAAAGATAAGGTAATTTGGTATGTAATTCAGCATAACTGTACAAACCTAATACCCTACAACCAGACAGTTTGCCTTCCTGGAATTTTTTTTTTTTTTTTTAAAGTATTTTTCTTCATTCTTTTAGGGCACTGTGATTCAGACCCAAACTACTTAAGAGGTCCCAATCCTGAAAAACAAATAGATCAGAGAAAACTATAAGACAGAAGCCTCATATATGCTTTAGCAAGAGAGATGCTATGGCAAAGCAACATGCCAATCACAGGAAAACTCTGAAATTTATTTAAAACTTGATGGTACAAGATACTTGACTGTTCTTTCCAGTTCACTAGATACTATTAAAGAGTCACACTCACAAGTTGTAAAAAGGAAGCAATTCTATACAGAAGAGTCTCGATTTTGATGCGGTCGATTTCTGCCTGGCATGCCTCCGGGAGGTGAGCTGGGGGGTACTGGCTGAGGGAAAGGAGAGCCTCTGTGCAATGCTTCACTGCCACTTCATAATCCTGCTGCTTAAGAGATTCACATGCTTGTTCACATGACTTCTCTGGTCTTCTGTCTGCCATGACTCAGGGACAGAAATCCTAGAGTGGGGGCAGAGGGGATGATAAAACGTTGGTTAGCTGCATAATGGCAGTGACAGTTTGCCAACCAACTTCATTCCCATCTCAAGGTGCAGTACCACATCCCGTTCGTTCTATGCCATCTGCATTTCCTATCCCAGTTTCTCACTAACTAACCTCTTCCCAGTCTTTTCTCCAGCACTCCCAGTTCTCGGTTTCGATTCTAATTCAAGAAGGTATTTAAGCCTGTGACTGATTTTAAGAATATAAGTAGTGGTTTCAAATTTTAAAGTCAGCTTGGATTTAGGCACTTTGCTACATAGAGGCTTTGGGTCTTCGCTGGCAACGTGATCTTCGCTTTGGAAGTAACACAACTCATCCACCAACTGTCCCTTCTCCGAGCCTGCAGCCATTCATTCCAAGACACTTTTCTCTTCAAAACATTTCTCACCTACACTTAGGGGACGGAGCCGCTCTCTCTGGCTGGGTGAAGCACAACAGGGAAGGGCAAAGATGAATGAGAAAGAACTGGAGGTCAACAGCAAACCGCTTGTCTCTTCCTCCAGTTGGGTTATTTCCATTCATGTCTCAGAAAGTCTAGATAGCCCTGCACACCAACACCTTTGTGCAGAACTTCTTAAGTAATTTTAAAGCAAATATTGGGGGGGGTGGGGGGGTGGGGGGTTGAAACAGTTGTGATAAAAATCTGTATACAAGGCAGACAACGTTATCTGTCAATAAACTGAGACAAATGGTTATACACTCTAAACCACCCGCAGAAAACCAAAGCACTTCCGTAATCCGACTACATTATCCTTTCATCGACGTAATATTTAAATATATGATATATAACCCTAGAGACACTGTACTTTAAAGCTGACTTCACACTGACAAAAATGTGTTCTGATAACTGAAAGAAGAAAAAATGTAATTCTCATTTTCATTTTTAGCAAACAGCATACTATCAATATTTATGATTATATATCAACTATTATGATTGTCTCAAATAACTACCTTTCACCCATTTTAAAAATGCACTGCTAAAAAACTTCCTTTATGCTTGACGTTTTTAACCAAACTAAGGTACCTTCAAGAAGTTAATCTGAAGGTCAAATAAATGCATTTTCTTTGTATGAAAAATAATTCGCTATCCCACTTCTCTCATTAACACGTGTAAGCAAATATACAGAAAGTCTCGGTTACGTTTCTACTGTATGTTATGCGACACAGTGTTCTATGTGTTCCCTTCCGTTCTTCAAATTTGATTTTCAATATCGATATAGAAACATAAAGGAAGATTGATTTTTGAAGACAACTTTGACTTAAGCCACCTTCCCTTTTACAACATCCATGTAAAAATTTCTTATATACAAAAATGTATCTTCCCAAAAATGAACGAACACAAGCATGAATATTTTGCAGTTATCCTGATACAAATCTGTGACATACGCCTCTTTCTGCGATACTTAATAATGACCTTGCAAAATATTACCCAATTCATCCAGGTAATTTCTTTTTCTGTTAAAAATAAGTTCCCATTTTCAATCAGAACAGGAACAGGCAAGTAGGTTTTGCATTTCCATACATATGAGTAAATTCATTCATGGAATAATTCCATTAAAGACACTCAGCTGGATCACTTAAGCACATATTTTCAATCCTATAAATGTCAGGTATTCTTAAGCTGTTTATGCAAGGATCCTTTCTAGATACAACCAAAAATTGCACTCATTTCCATCTCACTAACATTTTAGGCCACAGTCCATTTTACAAATCTAGGATTTGCTTCAATAGCTAATTGATGTTTTTCTCATGTACATTCTGTTTTCCCCTAGGGGACTGGAAAGAGAGGATTTCATGAACTCTGCTGTACTGCCGATTTCCTCACTTCCTGGCTGACATACAACCAAAATTCCTTTGACCAAAAGTCTGATCAGAGCTTCTGTGTTTATTCCCAAAGAACTGATTATACACAGATCCCATCCTAACTGACTGGGCCAGCATAACTGACAGGCGTTTGAAAGCTGGGTTATCCAGCCCTTCTTCTCCAACATGGCACCGCGTAAAAGAAAAACATGTTACTTATCCGTTGCCTTATGCTGTCTGTTTTGATACGTACTGACCTAGCCTGTTTGAGGAGAAGCTGGATTTTCCATGCCCAGCAGTGGCCTACAGTACTGCAAAGGCCACACAATTTCTTTGGTCGACTTGAAAACTTAAGAGAGCGCTTCAGAGGACATAACTGACCCTAAGCAAAAACCTGTGGATTAAGTTAAGTGGAGCCAAGAGACGCCAGGCCCAGGCTGTTTGGATACCTGGCTAAACTGAGTCACACTATCAGTATTTCACAATGTAATTAAAAAAAACCACTGAAGTCACAGTGCATGGGACAATGATAGATAAGGAGCTGCTGCAGTATAATTTGTTTTTAAAACAATCTAATCGTAACATAGACAACCAGTATGTGGACAACACACAGAAAATTATACACTTGGGCTCTCAGATTTCATTTCAATTCCATATATATCCATACGTGCAGACACAAATATGCACATTTATTGGGTATTTGCACCATCCACTTCAGATTCCAATCCAGATGCTCTCAACTGTTCCTTGGAGGCACCTGGCTCTTCCTGCTGACTCTTTAAAAACCCGTGCTCCTAGTTTTGGTCCCCTGAGCTGTGCCTAAATTAGCAACTGAGACTAGACTATGTGGGTTACAACCACGCTTTCTTAAAATCCAGTCTATTGTACTACCTGACCTACCCGTGTGTAAAATTTCATAACAGTTAATATTTTAACAGCCAAAGAAAGGAGACACTTGTCAAAGGAAATTTATTTTGAGTTCTATAAATGTATATTTTCAAAAAATTTCATATGTAAAACTGGACTTTCTACATTTACTCCAAGAGTAGAAATTATTGCAGATTAGAATTGAAAGCTTAAGTGTCACAAGGTCTGTGTAATATTGCCAATTCTGTTTGCAAAACTGAGCAAATTGCATATGCACGTCACTTTTCCTGTCTGTAAAACTGAAATTAAAATACTAAGCATGTAACAGAACAAACGTCAGGATTATTAATTTTCTCAAAATGACCTGGAGAGCTGCATGCCAGAAGAGTTCCAAATTCAAATCTGAGTAACAACTTATTCTAACAGTAAAGTTTAACACATCTTCAAAATTTTGAAGAAACAATAAACAGGCATACTCCCATTATCTTTAGTTACACATCTAAAATAGGTGGGCGGACATAAGAAATACAGGCACAATGTCATATCAACAGAACTTCTACTATCAGTGGTCAATTCAAAGCATTTCTTAGCTTTGAATCATCTTACAGCAGCACCACTGCCTGCAGAAAGGCTCCTGATTCATGCACTCAAGTAAACTATTTAAACACAGTGCCTGTGAATTCCACCTGATACGACGGTAAACATCATGGTGACTAGAGCACAGGCAGAAGTTTACACAAGTCTTCCTCGCTGGCTAATCCAGAAATCTAACCTTGGCATTACAGTTTGTACCTTCAGAAAACTCCTGCCTTTTAAGCACAAGAAAACATACTGATCTTACATTTCTTTGAAGGCCAAGTTGTGCTCAGCTTAGCTTCCACAAAAAATTATTTAAAAGATCTGGTTAGTTCCAACTGGTATAACTTAAAACCTTGGTATTTTTTTCAATGAACTGTGAGGGATTTTTTTTTTCCCCCCTACAACTAATGATTTTCAGGCTCAATATTCCTAATGAGTATTTCGCCTTCTTTCCAAAGGGATTTTGTAAACAAACATGAAAAGAGTAACTAAAATCTAATCTCCAAATAAAACTGCACATTTCCCCTCCAGAACTGCGGAGGGGGTTGGGAAAGGCAGAAGGGACAGCTTGAGGAGGAAGACCGATAAACAATGTGATCTACACAGTCATTTATTTTCAAGCAAACACTACGCCTGCTTGGTGCACAGGAGGCTTTTGAAGAACTACTCCACAGTCTGATGAGCCAACTTCAAGCTAAAAATCAGTGTAGGAGGAGAGAACACCATGAACTAAAATTTTAGTGTTTCAAAGCAGTTTAACTCATGACTGTGCACTTTCATGCTTCACAGCTTACCAATGTATTTTATGGAATCAAAGGGTCCATACATTAAGATAATGATAAGTTAAAGTATGTGACAGTTCCTAAAAAATTTCAAACAGATGCTTTTTCAATTCACTGTAAAGCATCTAGCCAGATAACTCTCGCTGTACTTCATAAACAAACAGATTAGAGGGCACAATGCTGTTCCTATTAATGTTATTGGCAAAATTCCCAATGTCTGCCAAGACAGAAGGATCAGATCCAAGGTCTCGCATGCCAAGCTGACAAACAGTAGACAAGTCAGTAAATATTTGCATATTTTAACCAGGCATTAACATCTCTTGTAAAGATTTATGCTAAAGCAATGATGTTCAACTTGCAGTCCTACAGTGTGACTGGTAGGAACTTACTGTCAATTGAATATACTTCAAGAGCCACATCCTGGGATTTGCAAACCGAAGCCAATGAATGAGACCCATTGCCATGGGGAACATGCAGGGAAAAAGCCTCTCCAGCTGCCTCCCATTACAACCCATAACCCTTCAAACAGTTCTGCTGAGAGAAATAAGCACCCAAATATTCCTTGCCAAAGCTATTCAGCTGCGTCCTCCTGTTAGCAGCCCACTGTATCGCAGGAAAGGAGCAGATAGGAAGGGTTTGCCCTTCCATTCCCTACTGCGGTCAAGCTGGCACAGGCTCAGAGAAAGCAGGGCAGGAACTGAACTCATTCTGCCCCTCTCTAAGGAAACGTGTGTGGTGACCACACTGTGTTTCCTAACCCTTGGTGATTTTTCAGCCCTTTTCACAAATTGGAAAAGCTGGCCACCAAACTGGACAGAAGTTTTAAACATGCAATAAATTCAGGTAGTAAGTCAAGAAGAGACAGCTGTTTTACCATAACTTCCCAGGCAATTCCTCTTAAGAGGCAAGAAGAAGGCTGCTAGATTTATTTTTGAGGCTGGTTGCTCTGTCCTTCCCCAGTAACTTTTGAACTTCAAGTCAATTAGAACGGAATTTCACAGAAGTCAAAAGGGTCTCAAAGATGCTGCAAGTTTTATGAAAAATGTGTAACAAGACAGATAACAAAACCCAGACTTTGAAGTCCACCCAGGAAAAGGGTAAGTTATAATTCAGCCTCTTATTGATACCAAGACATCAGTTACCCCATCAATTACTGCCACATGCTGCCATTTACCCAGCAAGAAAGACAGCGCTGCACCAAAATATCACTCATCAGTAAAAGAAAAATCTTATTTATTTTTCTTGCCCATAATGATAAAAGCCATAAACTGCACTCATTTGCTCAAGGATCCATCCAGTACTCTCCCGGTTTCACTAAAGCAGAGTTCCCAAACTTTTTTGACTATAGACACCAGCAGTACACATTGCATGGCTTTTTGAAGTTTGTTACTGGTAAAACTGAGATGTAAGCTATTCACATACGACGGCCTCAGAAATTTGTTGTTTCCATAATACAGAAAATTAGTATTTGGGAAGTCAGAAAGTTGGTACAGACATAACCCCTGTGACTGAAGAGTCTTCTAGTTCCCTCTCACTCAAAATTATCAGGAAAAGACTGAAAAGACACTTTAATTTACACAGGTATGGAGAGGTCTGGGTTCATTTAATAATCTGCATTAATTACCATACCTTGAGTACACGACACAATAAAATTTTAGCTACTGTGAAAATGCCAATGTTATAGTTAAAAATGATGGGTCACTGAAATTCAACTATCAAGACAGCAAATAAAACTGCATTTGTCAGTCCACATACTAAAATAGGGAATTACACATCTATCTAATGTTAAATCATATTATACAGTTCCTCTGGCATCTCTAGTGATCCCATCCTAAGGCACGCTTGCACCCCTAGATGTTAAGTAATTGTTTTTGTAGCACTCCACGATACCACTCAAGTACCTTTAGATTAGCAAAATAAAATTAAATATTTATTCTCCTCACCTATAGTGATAAAATAAACTTATCTTCGCCTTAAGAAAATAAAACATTTCATTCAAGCCTCCAGGAAGGAATAAAACTCAGCTGCACAAAATACAGAAGTCACTTTCAGACATACACAGGAAAAATACACTTTCCTAGTGTCACAACATACATGTCATAAATAATCCCACACTCAGAAATAATTTAATAAAATGAGAGTAGATAATAATAGTGCACTATACCAATGTGAAAGACTTAACAGAACAGAGAGAAAAAGGATGGCGCACCTTTCATGCGCAGGGTGCAGAAAAGAATGATATGAAAGGTGCTTTTGCTTTTTTTTATTTTAAGCAAAAAAAAATAGCAGAGATCTCATGCACTCATTTACTGCAATTATGGCTGAAGTCAGTAATATTAGTTATACACTGTGCTCAGAAATGTACTGCACACCTTACAGAACAAATACAAAAGTCTCCACCCTTGAGAGAGGACAATCTAATCAGTTTTCTGAAATAACTGAATTACTCTGGTTAATGTTGTACAACTCCAGGCAAAATGACCCTACTTTAAATTCCAAAAATGATGTTCAATCTGAAATGGAGCATACAGAATGAGAAAAGCTTATTTCAAGGTTTTATTATATAGCCGAACAGCAGCAAGAACTTCTGCTACACGGCCTCTAAGAAACATGATATGCTTGATTTCAAGAAGGGGAGGGGGGGAAGTAATGAAAAGGTTCATGATGCCCCCTACCATTAAATACTTAGATTACCCTTCCACATTGAAAAACCAAAGAGAGCACCGTAAATTAGGAGGACAAGTGATCTCTGGCCACATAAATGGAGCCTTGAGTCTGATCCTGTAAACTTACGTATAAACACATCCACATTTACTGAAAAAGGAACAAGTGCCTGTGGGTGCTTTACCATTCACATAACAATAGGAAGAAAAATATAGCAGCAACTGAGATTAAGAGCAAATGCCCTCCACATCTGGATCCTCTGTGTTCTTTAAAACACTTTACATACATCACAGATAGTAACGAGTTAGATTTTATTGCATGCATAGACTTATTGCATGCATGATTTCAGTACAGACACTTTATTAAGCTATTATTAACACTTTATTACCTTTACTAATCTCTTATTTTCACTTTGGAAATAACAGCAGAAAGGACAATCTATACAGCCAGTGGCAGCAACATTTACACATGGACAAAGTGTCTATCTTTGGCTCAAAAATCCAAAAACAATTCACGGCCTTAGCACTTGTAAACACCTCACCCACCACAGAAGTACCCCTAACATCTTCATCTCCTGCCTTTAAAATGATCCTTTTTCACACAGCTGTCTGAAAACATTCCCCATCTTGATGAAACTAAGCAAAACACATGGCAAGTCAAAGCACAACATTGCTGAGGGAACTGGGGTTGTTTAGCCTGGAGAAAAGGAGGCTGAGGAGAGACCTACCTGACAGGGGCTGTTGGCAGGGGGGGTACCCCCAGTCTCTTCTCCCAAGTAACAAGCAAGAGAGCAAGAGGAAACGGCCTCAAGATGCACCAGGGAGGTTTAGACTGGATATTAGGAAAAATTTCTTCACCAAACGGGTGGTCAAGCATCAGAACAGGCTGCCCAGGGAAGTGGTGGAGTCACCATCCCTGGAGGGGATTAAACGTTTAGAGTGGCACTTAGGGACACGGTTTAGTTGGGGGCTTGGCAGTGCTGGGTTAACGGTTGGACTTGATGATCTTAAAGGTCTTTTCAACAACCTAAATGATTCTACATTCTATGATCTACCCGGTGTGCACTTGCTTTGACTGAAAACCACCCATAACCGACAGATACGAGACTCCTAGTTACACAAAGCAAATATATATATATTGCATTCATTAAAATTACAGTACATATACTAGATTGTAGTGTTTAATACTCAAAAGTTGTATAATGACAAAAGTATCTGCACAAGCTTATGTTGGCCCTCTTGTGTGTCTGCACTAGGATATTGCCTTTAACTGTATTAGTCACAAACTACATTTTCCAAGGGCTACCTGGCAGAATGAGCAGGCAGAACAGAGGCTGCCTGCTTAATGGACACCTAGTTAAATACTTCAACATAGGGCCTAAGGACTTATTTACTGCATGCTGCTCAAATCTGATTATCAAGACTGCATTTGAATTTTTTCATTAACTTTTCAATAATGCTTACAAATACCGTGATCCAGCACGTCACAAGTATTAAGAAAATATCTTTATCCTTCTGACAGTATTCCCATTTTACAAAGAATTAAGACATTAACACACATTGAAGTCAAAAGTTTCTGCAAATGTCTTATACTCAGATTGAAACAACTAAAAGTGATTTTTTCCCCATTATGCTCTGCCTTGTACTATATGGGCCTTTATATGATCAAAGCGAAACACCCAGTGTCTGCCAGAGTGACTTACGAGTATTCAACATTTCTCTACATCACAACATGGGAGCATTCATTAGAAATACAGAAAATGAAGCACAGCAAAGGTGAGGCTTAAGTATGATTTGCCTTTTTTTTTTTTTTTTTGCTATCCCCTACTCCATTTCTGAAACGCTTTCTAATGTATGCAAACAGTGAAACTATTCCAACAACTGTATTAGCATTATAAATTATATGTACCCATACAGTACAGCCTCCCTTCTATTTCTTTCTAACATTAATATTTTTCAATCTCAATCTCCTTGTTCAGCCACCCCATCTCCCCATTTATTCTACATATTCTGTGAAAAACTGCAGTTTGCAACTTGTGTTTAAGTCCAGTCACTGCCTTGTCTATGCTGCAGGAAGGCAGAGCTGGTAGGAAAGAGGAACTGGGTATTGGGAGTCGAGAAGGGGAGTTCTCTGTGCTCTCATTTTTGTCCAAAATCATACCAGGGAAAATGCAGAAGCCCTACCCTTCAAATTGTACAGTAATCCCACTTAGCTCAGGCTGAGGTATATTCACTGCAGGGATGATCTTTTAGATTTGTACTAAATGCTAATTTGACCAACACTGAGCAGATTTTCACAGGGCTGATAACAAGTATATCCTTGGCAGAAACATCATACTATACCACATCTCAACTTTTTACGAAGCAGCACTATAGGTCATCAGATTATTTTCTATTTTATTGTGAATATAAGAATATATTTTTTGCCCGATTTTTAGAAAAGACCGAACCATGTTGGCAGAAACCTTCACTCCCTGCACAGCACCCAAAAAGTCAGCCTGCGATAGACACCTACCATGGGAAATTTCAATCCGAATAATTAAAATCTGGCAAGTAATAACCAACTGAAATGAGGAGTATGTCATAGTAAGCATCAGGTAACATAATAATAGGTGGTGCTTCTGCCCCACCTAAAGTTCTTTTGGCTCCTTCCTAGAAAATCTTCACGTAAACAATCTTTCATAATAACTGGTTAACAGCAGCAGTTTGTATTCCATATACCTATATGTTCTTAGCGCTTTTTGAGAGTAAGAGTTTCTCACACTTACCCAAGATGAGGGCATTTTAATTGAAATACTGTCCCATGGTTACCATCTTATCCCCATAACAACATCACCAATTACTTACTTTAAAAAAATGCATTAGAAAAGTAATTTAATCTTTGCTTCTCTTAATGAAATTTGCCAGAGAAAAACAAAGGGAAAAATCAGCACTGCACAACCAGTTGGCTCTCCATGGAGCAGCACCAACCTGCAAGTCTCAAACTGTAACAGGCTTTGCAGAAGAACACAGTATTCATATTATAAAAGCTGTTTTAAACATCATAACCCACAACTTTTAAAACTATAACCTACTTGTGGCAGAACCTCTCTTTTAAACACCTGAATAATAGAGCACAGCCTTGTTCCCGAGTGCCACTGCACATTTCACATTATAACGTTTAGTAGTAATTTTGTCCAAAAAAAGTGAACATCATCAATCTCAAGGAGTTCCACAGTCATGCAATTACCAATATTCTTCTTGGCTGAGTCATGAGATATTGCCAAAAGTCCTTTTTGAGAAATGTCTGCTGTATGATATATAAGTACATCTGTGTATATGTGACTAAACATCTGTCACCTAATTTTCAAAATGCGAAACAAGTACAGAACTGTGTTCCCAAGGAATGCAAAGGGCAGTCAAAGAAGATTCCTAGGCATCATTTCAACACAAAACACATCAGAACATTTACAAATGTAGTTCAGATAGTTTTCCACGATGCTCACTGAACTTGCCACTCATACAGCACTGTCTTCAGAGAGCACCTGACCACAGTTCATCTGCCAAAGTTTACCCATTTAATCAGGCTCAGAGTCAAAATTAGTTCCTAACTTTCACTCTTGTGTTCAGTTCACAGCTACTTCCAATACAGCTGTATTTGGATTTCAGCAATAAAAGTGTTTTTAAAATTAGGAAATTATTTATCACAGTAACTCCCTTTTTGGAAAACCCCATGCAAAGTCTTCCCCGCCCCCAACAGCTAAGCAGCTCCAAAGCTCAGTAGGTTCCATCCATGTTTTCTCTTCTTAGCAGGGATATTGTAGTGATGCTGAAACAGCCTTTCCTCAAATGTCACACTTTCATTTTCATACAAGAACCTTCTCCACCCTTGACATATCCCAGTATTGCAAAGCAGCACACCCCTGTGATTAGCAGATCTACCTGAAGAACACAGCTTTGATCACCAGTGCAAGGTATATATCACAGTTCTACAGCTGGAGGGGGGGCGGGGGGGAAGCCCTAACTTAATTTTGTGTTTGAGATGCAAAACATGAATCGTTCTTTCAATCCATTCAAGAAGCAAAAGAAAATAAAAATTTTCATGCTGAATATCAGTTATATTGCACGGTTACAGTGCACAGTTCACAAACTGAACACAGAAATAAGCCAGAAAGTTGTGACACAACAGGAAAATTTTCTTTCAACATACCTCAGTCTTCATTGCAGCATTATAATGAATTTAAATTTATTAAAGTAGTGAATAATACTGTGACTGAGTTTTTCGTTAGGCATTTATACAGTGCTTAGCACAAAAGGGTCCTACCATAACAGATTTAATAACAAAATCATGCCACCCACAGATACTGCAAACACATCTTTCCCAAAACCATACCTATTATGTAACTGTGTATGATATTTTTGTGTGCTGTTTTGAAAGTTCAAAGCAATAACTAACCTCCACCACTAAAAATTGCTATCTTTATTGTAAATAACCTTTGAAATTCATTTTTACATGACTGTGCTTCAAACAGCTTGGCATAATATAGCTAAGCCTGGTTTGGGGAGTTGTCTTCTAACTCTGTATTTTAATTATATTAACCCTTCTGCATCTGGATAATGCTTTTATAACATCCCTGTTTCCTCTCCTCAAACGCATGAACACGATACTACCAACAGGTTCAATTTTTAGACCTCTCCTGAGAACAGAATATGGATTCCCAAGTTCTCCTCACACAGCAAACCCTATGGGCAACACCACAACTTGTATCCAAAACACAAATTTCCCAACGGCATTCACCCTACTCACTCCTTTTGACATGAACATTAGAGATGCAGCCACGTATTTTAAACCCCACTCAAAGAACAGACATCAGTAGGAATGAGTAACGATCCTACTGTGGTTAATGGCATAATTCCGACAAAACTTCGGAAGAAGATCAGTGCCTAGCCAAACAAATATAAACGAAACTACAGCCAAGTACTATCAGTCAGTTCAAACGACAAAACAAATGTCCTGTACCATTCCAAATGTGTGAGTGTCTTAAGATATGGCCAGAATACAGTTACCTCAAAAACCATTAGCACAAACAACTATAATCAAAAACATCACTTCAATAAAATAGCCACAGCACTCAGCTACAGCACTGTGTTAGCACAGCTTCAGAAGTACAGTAAAAAAACACATTCCCCCTAACGAACTCCCTGCGTAGACAATGAGAAAAGCTCAACGCTGGCTCCCAAGATGGCAGAGGAGCAGACGCAAGGCTGCTATCGTGGCTGGTCAACAGTGGTTGGGAATCCCAGCTAGCTGATGGGGAATGTAGTAGACAGCAACAAAGGAACATTACTTAGGAGCAGAAGCATACTGCCTGTCCTCATTCCTCCCAAAACTACCCCAGGATAAAATGAAATTTTCAATGACAAAAATACAGATAATCTTACATTAAGTGAGAAGATATATAAGGAAGAAGCATTTATTTTATATGCTGCCAAAACCACTATGCTTTTCATTTGTGGCATTTTCCATTTATTATGTCCACAAAGATTTGCTACTTTCTTGGTTTGCTGAACCACTAAATATTTTCCAGCAAATTAAACACTCATGCCGCATTACTAACAACCGATATTCTCAAAAACAGCTTGTCATGTTATGTATTTTCCTTTTGCCATGAGGTCTGAAGGGCTCCAAAAGATCTTCTAAGCATATTTAAGCAGTGTAATTTTTAGTGTTTTGATAAATACAGTATTTTTGCTATAGGTAACTATGAAAAAAAACCAAACCCTGTAAAATTCACAGACTGGAAGTTCATTTCTAAAGAACACTTACCTTAACTACCATAAAACCAGTTCAGACAAATCCACACACTGCTCACATTTCTACCCTTCAGATCCTGCCACTCCAACATTCAAAATTTCATACCTAACATAATTCTATTATTCTTTTTCTTCCAATGTTTAGTCATTACAGCTCTGAGAATCATCAGCCTTCCTACTGGCTACAAACAGGAGAGATCATGAAATTTATTTTCCCAAACCACATATAAGCCAAAGATTAAAAATATCCACCTCTGTCACATCATTCTTCATGCAAGTGGTACTTCCTGAGACTAACAGAAACAAATCGCACAACAGTTCACAGTAACATCTCCAAAACATCTCTTTACAAAATCACTTGCAAAAGCTCTTGCTACCAACTCAGCAGCACTGAGTACCTACTGCTGCTTGGAAAAGCTGTATAGTTCAGTGTTGTTAATTCTAAATTACCTTCTTGCTAAAGTACAAGTCTTCTGACACCTAACAAAGACTCCATACCACTTAGAAAAACTGATAGTTTGTACTCATTCTAAGTAGGAAGGGGCCACAGTAACTGTTCAAACTTTTTAGTTATGAAATGGAACCTCTCAGTGTAGTAAAATTATACTTAAGAAGGAAGAAAGATTGAGATCTATGATTTCTTATCTGGCTTTCCCGTAATAACTCTGTAATTTGGTATTTTGGAGGACTCTGAGAAAAGACTGGGTAAATAACCAGTGCATCTCTATTAAATTTATGACAATGAATTTGCATATAAAATTATAGAGAAATATTTTGTTATTATGTCACAGCCACATTAAGCATCCTTTAACTTCAACTAGCAGTGCAATAGAAATGCAACAGAAAAACAAATTCTTACCCGTGGGTAATTACAATCTCCCTGCTTAAATTCCTAATCACTTCTTTTCCTACATTAATATTCACTTTTCTGTGTTTCTCAAACATGAGCAATTGCTTCTGGTTGAAACCTCATGTTGTAAATATTTGTGTGAAGAGAAGATGGAAGCTCAGTAAGCAAGACCGTTTCTGAATAAGGAATTTGAGTTACGTATCAATACCACCATAATAAAATCATGAGAAGCTGGCCTGTTTCTGTAGAGCAGTCTGACATTGCAGACTCCTCATTTTACTGTCTATAATGTTTAGTTACTTTCTTCCTCTTCCTCGCCTCCTGCCAAATAAATACTAGGAGAAAACAAGTGTTTACTTTCCCAGTCACAATCTCCACAAGACCAAGCATTCCTCGGGTTTTTTTATTCCATAGCCTTGCTGTGTGCAAACTTTTGGAAAAGCATTCTCTTTTTCAATATTCTCTCTTTTTCTTCCTTGCTGAAAAAAGAATGACAGTTGAAGAAGTCTACCAAAGGAAGTAAGAAATCAAACATACAAAGTACAGTGTCTTTAAATATATGTCATTGATATACATAAACACAAGCACTGACTACTGCCAAAGACCACAGAAGAAATAGCAGGACAAACAGGAACAAAAATAGGAAGGTCTTGTTTGTTCTGATAATCTAACCCGTAATACTTCCATTTAGAGGGGGAAATACATATACCATGTAGTGATAATGGGATCTTGCCTTAGGACCTCCACAAATGAAGTAAGAAAAGATTAAACAGCTATAATACGGGAGCAGGAGGGAAGATCAGGAACACAAAATTGGCTCTTTTCTCCCCCATGATGAGCCGCTAGCAATCCTGCACCAAGAGCAGCTCTGGGGATCTGCTTCCAGTAAGAAGCCTTTAACAACTCTAGGAAAAACATGAGGCCAGGATTCACATTTACTAGGCTACTTGGCCTACTGATCCCCAAGGCAGGGGGAATGCCAGCTGTCCAACTACTCTATCCCTAAGCTAGAGCAGAACGACAGCATCCTTCCTTCCCATTCCCCAAGCCAGCTCCCACAGCTTTCCCTAGTTATTCAGCTGTACACAGGGGTCAGGATTTAAATTACTAGAAAAGACTTTGCTCATTTAGATTTCGCTCCTGCTACCAGACCCATTAGGTACCACTGACCTCAGAAAGGAATGCCAGTGAGGTGAAAGATTCAAGGGCTTTCAACTAATAATCTGAACTGCTCCAGCAATTGCTTCTGCCATTACTAAAATGAAAACATCTAGAATAAAGTACAGTAGCACATGTAAGATGGTAGTAAACAACGAATAAAAAGAAAACAAAACCACAGTGAAAGTCAGAAAGACTATCCAGCTATAATTGCAAAGGGGATTTTAGTAACAAAAATAATTGCCAAAGATGGAGAAAATATTTCATCAGACTACTAAATTAAGACAGTTGGAAAACATTAGTAGTAATATTGCCTAGCTCTTACATAGGCTCTTTCATCCATAGGCTTCAAGACTCTTCACAAGTTGGTAAGATTCACTATTCCTATTTTAAATTCCTTCAAAAGGAAGAATAAACAGGTAAAGTGATTTGCATCAGACTGTCCAGATCTCTCAAGCACTAGGCCTGTACCCTACCCGTGTGGAAACAGTACCTCTTCAAACCTTCTAGACACTGTTACTTTTTTTTGAGATGAGAACTTCTCCGTAAATCTAACATTGGAGCAGAAGTTCTCTCCAAACTACAGCCCTTCTCCTGCAAACAGATCTACTAATACGGATCCCAAAGTGCTGGAGCAACTCCTCTGAAGCCAGTGAGATTTCAGAAAGGGAAAGGTTCCTCCATGACAGATCAAGAAACAGAACTGGGACATATTACAGGTTAAGATGCCACTTCCACATCTCACTTTAATTTTCAGTTTGCTGGGGAGAGACAAAAACAACCCCCAAAAAAACCAAACAAAACACCCAAAAATAAAACAAAAAACCCAACAAAACCAGCTATTACAGCCTTTCAAGTCCTAGAGCCATCAGTTTAACAAGCCTCTTCCACAGAAAAATTAATCTGACTCACTTAAAAAGGCACAGCGTTCATATGAATTAAAGGAGGGGAAATACACGCTCTGTACATTTCATAAGTCAAAAAAATTCAGAGGTAAGGAGTGATAATAGAAATGTGATTTCAGCTAGGAAAAAAAAAGTCATTTCTGCTTTCATAACAAATTACAAAGAGAACTCAATTTTATCAGTAATAACACATAAAATGTTCCTTCACTTACCAATAAAGAAAAACTGTTCTGCTAATTAAAGTTCAACAAAAAAAGCTTAACTCAGGTTTCGCCGCTCACAATTTCTGCGTTGTAAAAGCTAAGCCTAAGTCATTCAAGAGCGAACCCCCCCAGTTTGCATCCCAAAGAGGGAGAGGGAATGCGGTCGTCACTTGTACACTTTCCCCTCATCTAAGTTTCAACTGCATGTTCAAAATCAGCTCCTCGCTACAGAGGACCAGCAAGCTGCCCTACAACCCCAGGCTGTCCCAATCAACCAACCTTTGCCATTAAAAAAAAAACAACAACAGTTTTCATTCACGATCTGCTATGACTCAGAAGTACTGAAACAACTGAATTTAAAGCACGTTATTTTAAAACCTCCCTGCTTTACCAATCAGTCTTGGAAAATAATGCAAATTTGCCAAGTATCACTTAATTTAATTTGGTGGTTTGTGTTTGGTTTTTTTCTTTTCATTTTTACAAAGGAATGTGTCTTTTCTTAATAGAAATAAGGGGGGGAGTGGGGTATATTTTATCCTTTGCCTTGTTTCAATTATATTATTTACTAAGAACAACAAGATTAGAAGACCCCAACAATTCAAACCACCCCAACAAGACTAGTCACGATGCACTCAATCTGTCAATGAGGATACTCATTTTTAGGATAACCTTGTGTCTTACAACTGAATTCTTTTATTTCTTCAATGAAAAGCAAAATACGTTATTTTAAAACTTCATGTGAAGCTTGCTGCACCTCTGATAATGCAAAAGTCCTATTTACCTTGTTACCTCTCACTCATTTTCTCATTAATTGGAAAGCAACCTGGCAACTGTCTCCCTGCAGTTATTTCTTAATTTCCATCAATGATATGTTTAATCATGTTATGATAATCAAACAACAGTTTGACTAACAACAGACAGAAGTCAAACAACTCATCTGGAAATTAATAAAAGGACATGACCCACCCCGGGAGGGGTAACATACACCCTTCCTACTTGGGGATTTGCCCTACACATTTTAGAGAGAGATATATATACACACACATAGTCTCTGCCGGCAGGACTGTATCACAACCTGCAGTACAAACTCCCCTTTTTCAGTTTCAGAACAGCTGCATCGTATAAAAGGTGATCTCAGGATCTGTCAGACCTCCCAACTTCTAGCCGCTCAGCCCTGACAAAGCCTCCTGCAGAAAACAAAAATATAAGCTCATCTGCCGGTCCTTCGATTGCTCCAAGGGTTAATTTTACAACAGCTGTTAAATTCTTTCAATTTATTTTTCCATCCTTCAACAAACCCTACACCTAAA
>JAVJGI010000063.1:55932912-55944644 GCA_035590275.1 Ibycter americanus
AAAAAGGCAGTTTCCAAGTATTAATGAGCAAGCCCTGACTGCATGGAGACTGAAGGAAGGTGGCACAGGAGATCCCATCCCCACTTCATGAGGCCCTTGTTCAATGCCAAAGCCCAAGAGCACCAGCACTTATCAATCCCCTTTCTCCTTCTGCTAAACCACCACTATAGCATCAGACAGCAAGCAACTGACACTGGTTTGACCATAAATTCATTTCCTAACAAAACTGAATTGCCAAGTTTTTCCCTAGAACCTCTTCTTACCATTTTGTCTCATCACCTTATTCACATGGTTCTTGTGAGACAGTTTCAAGAAAAGAAATACCCATGCAGTACACAATGCTCTGAAATACTCCATTTAGATGCTAAGACTCATTTCAAGTTCTAACATGCAAACATGAACAGCAAACTATACCAGAATATTAAAACTGAATAATCTGTCATAGCAATTTCAGTTCGCTTCAACTTCTGAATGCCTGAAAACATAACACTTGTATTAAGAACAGATAAGCCATTCAAAACTAAACTGCCGCTTAAAGTAAAATGAAGTCCTACCAAACAACTACATGGTAAAGTTTTCTACCAAAGATTCAAGAAACAAATAATACATTTCAGCTCAAACTTCCTGATGAGGAAACAGATGCATATGGAATTTAACCAAGTATAGCAACTGGAAAAGTCAGAGAGAGGATGTCAACAAGTTTCTTGCACATTTTCAAAGGGGCATTTCCAATCTCTCAGAAAGGAGAAACCGTAGTTGACTCCTTTGTAGTTTTCAAGTAGTTCTGAACCATCATCTGCCTTGTCACAAAAACTTCCCCAAACCATTTCAAACCACAGATCTGTTCTACCATTAAAAAGCAAACAAGTGAGCAGTTAAGTTCAGTGTGGATTTTAAATAAATCTACTCCCACCCTCCCTCATTAAATGATCTCAACTGTAAATTTGCTTTAGATGCTTTAAGAGGTGGCTATTAAGTACACTGAGAATAAGTTATTTTGTGTATCAAAATGACAGCACCAGTGCTATTTATTTAGTGAAACTGGATTTGTCAGTGTTGGCAAAACGCAGGGCATTAATGGAATTCTTTTTATTTCTATTTTAAATGGCTTGTGTACTTATGCAACTTTAGCTTTTTCTGAAATACTCCACAGAAAGGATCTAAAAAAACCCAACCCAAAACCAAAAATGCAAACCCATTCTGAAGAGTTAAGTATTTCAACTTATCTAAGTAGTCTACCAAAAAACATTACAACAACCCCCCACCCCCCCACCCCCCACATCAGTTATATCACTTGGGGGAGGGGACATTTAAAAAGAAGTTCAGATTTACATCTCTTAAAAACACCTATAGAATTAGGAAGATTTGCTTGTGAGTACCCTTTTCTGCATAGCTGTACAAAGAAGCATCAACTTCCAGACTTTCAGCGCTACAGACAGATAATTTCATGCAATGCCTAACAGTATCATTAATACTGAATGCAACTTAGTTCCTGTGGATCTTGGACCCTCACTTGGTAGCAGCCTCAACCACCACACTAGGCAACTGCTGCTGCAAAGCTGCATATTAAAATGAATAAACCACACACAAAACACTTTCCTTCTTGAAGGAAAAGGTATATAATGGAGCTCAAAAGCCTGAAAATGAATGAACAGAAGTTTTATCATTAGGAAAAAACAAATCTTAAAAAAAAAGATAAACAGAAGTAATACATAATCCTCCCTACTTCTGTTGTCACATATTAGAGCGTTTCTGATCATGCTCTCAATGGAAGTTAAAGGCATACCAATACTACCTGGCCATTTAAACCTTGAGAAGTATCAGTCTGAGCTTCTTGTGATTTACTGGAATAATTCACAAAGAAAGAGTTAGACCAAGAGAACTTCCTACCTTTTGACCAGCATTGTTATTGCCAAAGGACATATCCCAAAGTCAAACAGAAGCAATTCCTGACAAAATTACTTGCTGAGCTATAAGAAGAACTCATTGTGGAGAAAAGCAAAAATACTTCTTTGGAGAATACCATTTTTCAGTGTAAATAAAAACAACAGAAGTTGCATGCTACGGAAAACACGATACAACCAAACTGATTTTCTTGGTTAATGCTAAAAGCTTGAGCAGCATCTTTCAATGTAACTGTTAAACACTGTGTTTCTCACGAATCAAATATACAATTTTGTTATATAGACAAAAAAGGGAATGATTGTCTCAGCCAAGGAATACCAAAACTGCAAAAAAATCCTCTCTCACCAAATACACACTAGATCATAGATACTAATGCTGTAACTAGGAAATGACAATTATGCTTTCTCCACCGTAAAATACCTAAGTTAGACAAGAAACAAAAAATGCAGAAAGCAGATCCTTTCTACTGTAGGATATTACAATTTCTGCACACTCTGACTGTAATTGCCTTGGAAACAAATTGTGAAGCAACCCCAGAAAAGCTGGCCAAAACTACTCCTGCCCTTGAGAGGCGACACTTGTTCCTTTTTTTGACATGTGGAAGTTAATTAGGATATCTCTTGCAACTTCTCTACTGAAATGATCTTTTCCTGAAGCACAAGGCAGAGATTTGGATCACCATGCCTTATTTGGTATGATACATAGATCAAACCTCATTGTTTGCACCCTCCAGCTGGAAGGAGCATGAGGACCTTAAAGCTTACTTAAAGCTTTTACTTCATCCACTGAGCTTCAGTTGTGGGGATCAAGCTTATGGACCACAGATTTGCCAAAAGGTAGAAAAGCTAATCCCATAGCTCCCAGCAGCTGCTCAGGCCCAAGAAACCAGCTGAAGTAACAGATTTGGTAAATTTATTTCCAGTTACTCCACAAGTCTAACCCATACATTTTGATTTTGTTCAGAAAAGAAGCTATACCTATAACTGTAGTTCTACTTCAGGAACATTTGTTCACAAACGTCAAAGAAGTTGAATTTTCTGTAGTGGAGAAGTCACTCAACATTGATTTTCAACATTTCTGTGATGTCTTCTCCTTTCACTGCTGAAAGAAAGATGAACTCATAGCCTGTGGGAAGCATTCTGTCTTTCTACAGCAAAGGAAACACATGTTTTTATTTGGGTTATGTTTTTGTTGTCCCAGAGTGGTAAAAAACAGGCTTCTTGCTAGCATTGCTCAAGGGTAAAACCCTGGTATTAAGACCTGTAAGGGTGCTTAGCAGGCCAGTCAAAATGTCTCAAAGGGACACTAACCAGTGTCTTATTTTCCAGAGAAGCTTTTCAGGACAAGCTGTATGAGAATGCTAAAACAGAGAAATGCTCAGAAAAATCCTTCCTAAAATGCTAAACACAAAACAAAACCTACAAGGATGGGTCTCTCTACAAGCCAACACACTTCAAACCACAGAAAGATACACCACCTTCAGCAGTAAAAAAATAAAATAAAATATACAAATAACAAGATAACTAATGCAAGAAAACTACAGTTTTAAAAAGGTACAGTGCAGAAGGAAAGAGAGAAGAGAACCTGAAAAGGTCCATCTAATTAGACATCTAAGCTTATCAGTTTTCCCCTAGTTAACCACAGCTTACTTCAGAAGGAGAATAAAAGGCCACCACAGGAAATTACACTATAATATACTACAGCAGTTTAAATTCATGTCATCTTCTGGAATAGCTTCCTTGAATAGACCTGTTCTTCATCCAGAATTTAAGTAACAGATGAAGAAGAGCTCATGTTTTCTACCTTGCTTCAGGGGAATGAATGCAGACATATTCTCCCTTTGCAGGCAGCTGTAACAGAGAAATGAAAGTTAGTGAATTCCTGCACTGTCAACCTAGGGAGTTGAAAGAAAAACAAAACTGGTTTTGTATCAGTGAGAAACATACAACGTGCTTCCACAAGCATCTCCTCAACACTACACAGAGCACCCTAAGTATATGGTGTAAGATATGTAGCATGTGATAAGGCAACACTCTACTGCAGCTTCTTCTGAAACCATTTCCAAAAAGTCCTCTTCACCCCCCAAACAACCTGAAAACAGAAGTGCCTAATCCCCTAACAAGATTCCCTCAGCCTGTCTGTAGCCAACAGGCTGGGGTGGAGGAATGATCATGGACTCAATTTTCAGTGCCCCAGGCAAATGCTTAACTGATTTCTGCAAATCCTCCATTACCTAACCAGGGTTGTTAACATGCACGGTTCTTTTCCATCACCATAGTAACAAAGCACGTACATTTTAAGGTGCATATGGGGGCTCTTCTAGAGGATGTGTCAAGTTGAATACAGCTAAGACAATATAAGATATTTTAAGCTAGACACGTTCAGTACAAATACAGAAAGCATAAAAGTGCTGTGCTAGTGATCATCACAGGACTGTTTAAGCAGCGGTTACACATCCCTTAAAAAGTTTTCTAGAGCCTGAAAGAAGTACAAGATGAAGCAGTATCCACTCAGGGCATTTATGGACCTTAATGCATAAACCCAGCTGTGTAATAGTCATCTGATTTTAGACATTCTCTTGAACTTCTTGAGGAACCACAGAGCAGAACATAGTAAAAAATTAAGAACAATACACTTTACCTCCCAATTGTCAAAAGAAAAAAAAAGTAAAAAAAAAATATCCATTAACTAGAAAAACATTATTTACTGATTAAAAAATGACAAGCAACTGGCATTTTCATTTCAATGAGAACTGCAAGTACTTTGCACTTAGATGCCTGAAGCATGACACTATTCCTGTAGGATAAACGAGCGACATCACAAAAAACCCAGGCTTAATAGCAATCCATGCATTAGGTGCCTCCACAGCAAATATGCCCATGCGTGCCAACAGCCCAACTGGCATCTGTGACTAGCATGGTAGATGCACATATCCCATAGTGGCATGACTTCTCACAACAGATGTCATGATCACCTTAAAAAGAACCAAACCAAAAGCAAGTTCAACATAACAAATGTGTTATTCCCTCAAACAATTTCTCATAGTATGCTATGGTGCTGGGGGAAAAAAACCCAACACCAAAACCCCAACTTTCAGATAAGGATTAGTTAAATCACGCTAGCAGAAAGAGTATAAGAAACAGCATGCTACAGGTCTGGATTGAATTACAGCAGTATTACCAACATCTGAAATACTCCCAGAGTTGAAATCTGAAGATTAAAGACTAAAACCAGACTAAACTGCAGAAACAAACAAACAAAATTCCCCTAAGAAACTTGTTAGAACATTGCTTTACTTGTCAGTATCAGTATTTATAGAATTTTAACACTTATTAAGATGCAGTCCTCAATTACTCAGCACCACCTGTGCGTGATCAGAAGCTGCAGTCCTCTCTGGCACAGGATGAACAGCAAATGAGGCAAGGGGCTGAAAAAAAAGAAAATGGGCATCTCCTAGTATTGAAGGTTTGAGAGCAGAACCCAGGCAATCAGATTATATTCCTGGCTCTGTCTCATTATCAAAATCATCCAAATTCATACGCCCTGGCCACATGGATTATATTTGCACAAACAATCTCAGTTCTCAAGCCTGGAAATTCTCAAACATTTAATTTACAACTTTGCATTCCCTTGGCACACTCATTATGTACCACTGGTACCAGCAATCATAATTTCTTCTACAGTTTGGTTGGGGTTTTTTTCCCCTAAAATCTTGCAAAATTAAATAAGAGAAAGCAACCCCAAAATTTTTTTCCATAACATCGATAGCACAGATCAGTAGGATTGGAACTACAAGTGGAACTTGTGACAAGATAGATAATTGTCTCCTGAAGCGTGCAAACATACCTATCTATCCTAAGTCTACTCTACTAGGTAACTTCCAATCTATTCTTGGTCCTAAAGGGAGCAAAGACCAGTGATTGGCAACAGTAACTAGTGCTTAAAAACATACAGGTTTGGTACAGCCACTTACATAGATTTAAAAACCAAACATACAAACAGGATTTCCCACTTTAAATGTATAGGCCTCAACTCTAAATCCTGAATTAGCTTCTTCACGTCTTTCAAAAATGTGTTCCTTTTCAAGGCTCAACGTATATCGGCCTCAATCACAGGCTTCAAATTAAGGCATGCTGTACTGGGATCCAAGAGTAAGCACACCATGCACAGAAATACCTAGGGCACAGAGTATTGTATCACATCAGAGAGGCTGAAAAGTTCCTAGGAAGCTAAATAAAAATTCCTAAACCAGAACAGGCTCTGCACTCCCATCTTTCACTACCCTTACTTAATCCTTTCAAAAGGTTAAAGAGAGAGAAAGCACTTCTGCCCACAAGGTTTATAACACTCCACCAAAATAGTTCTGCACAATTTCTGAAACAAAAAAACCCAAGCAGGAATCCTCACTGAGAGTCGTATCTTACCAGTTCTGGGTTTATTTAAGGAATGCAGTCAGTCTCAGAAACAATTTTTAATAAACCTGACAGTAGCTTTCAGTAATTACTTGTTTCATTAATAAAATTCTTCATGTTTCTTGTTGCTATGCTTGTTTATTCACAGCATTTAACGTTACTGAAACTGAAATAAATCAGTTTCATTTTTGCTTTGACAGGCTTCAGTTAGTGTTGCAACTCATCGTTACAAGTCAAAGGAAAAGGGTAATTGTCAACAGTTGTCAGATCATCTTGGAGGAGATCTATTTATTTGATACTGTTTTTCCAGAGAAAAAAGGACAACTCTTTTGTTGTTATGATGCCTGCTCTCGCAAACCATTCAAGCCAAACATCAGCTCACAGAATTTCTTCAGGGTTCTGAACAGGTGTTTGATTTGCTGTAGCAGAAGTACAGATTACAAGACTTCTTCACCTAACTAAAACATCACAAACAGCAGTAGTCAAAATTTTCAAACACAAGAATGAATACACTGGGGGTGGGTGGGGGGGTGAGAGATCATTACCACCTCACTGTTAAGATGGTTTAGATGCTTCAACAGTACACATTTGGTGAATTCTTGTGTAAGGCACACATGAAAAATATTTTTTTCTGAATGGAAGTTTGGTCTCAGGCAGCAATGTGGAATGCAGCACAGTCACTGCTGAAGGTTCTATGGCCTATTTTCCCAGTTTCAATTGAAGTATTTACTGTCATATGACAGTGAGTTCTTAAAAGGAAAAAATGCTTGTGATCGCCTTGCATATACAGATGCATTTATCGTCATTATATTGAGACCTTTTTATTATTATAATTTATTTTCCACACCTTATTTGGAGCATTGGGAATTAGGGCCTGCAACTGTGTGTAGTTAGCCAGTTATTATTTAATCAGAGCCACATTTATAAACAATTTTAGTATTCAAAGCACTTAAATGCACATTTTCTGTCCCTTAGCACAGCTAAAGATTTGTTGTTTGTTTTTTCTTTAAATTCTTTTCTTGTTACACATAGGAGAAAAACAGTGACTATAAAGCACGGAATATAAATAAATGAATGTATTTTAACAAACTGATATCACAGATATCAGCATTAACATTATGTAAAACCTAAGCTTGAAAAGATGTGAAAACACATGCACTTAAAATATCTGCTTACTTCCTACAAGTAAGTGCTGTTCAATACCACTGTCTTAGAGACCTATTCCTATTACAGATATTTTTCAAGTGGAAGAGATACCATGTTTACCCTAGTACCATATACCATAAAGAATGCTAACTATATACAACATCATACCACCTCACGTATGAGAAAAACCACAGGGAGTAGTGCCAGCCAACAGATTTTACTAGATCATAGCCTAAGGACTAGTGAAAAAAAAAAAACAAAACCAAAAAAATATTCTATGACACAGTACAGGAAAAGCAAGCACAACAAAATTATGTATTGCTATTGTCTTAAGTCTAAAAACATATGTTAATACAGCATACCAAAAGAGCATTCAGTCCCCTTCCTCCCCTTGAAAAACAAGCATCACTGAAGATTATTTCTGCTGAATACCAAGCCTGGTTAGAAAACACACCTAACAAAGTATTACAAAGTATAAAAAATGTTACAAATATGTTTCCATCATATTGAATTTTAATTTGGAATATTTGTACCACTTTAGTCACCAATAATAAATAAACACTTCATGACTAGAAGTGCTTTCAGAAAGCGGAATGAGTATTTTCAAGAGAGAGAAAGAAAGAACAAATTTCCTATTTTCAGGGACCATTTAATCTTTGTTTACAACCAATTTCAGCCATTCAGTAACTGTGCAAACTATGCTAGTTAAAATTTGCTCGCTTAATTGTTGTTGCACATTAGAACAGAGAGGAAAAAGACAAAGATAGCTCCTTTTTAATATATCCATAAAGAAATTGGGATCCTCAACAACATGGCAACTCCCAGATCGTCTTGCAAGTTCCTTTAAGGAAACTGCAACACGTTCCAACTGAGAAAGAAGAGGAAGAGGGAAAAAGCAGACATTTAAACATTAAAATGTCACCATTTAAGACAACATACCTTGTATGCCGTACCATAGTTACTTTTTTTGAGTCAGAGAAGTAAAAAAACCAAAAAAGACAAAATACTTCATTTGTCTCCTTCATAAAAACTTGTGTCAATATTCTGAAAAGTATTTGTTGTTTCTGGTGTTTGTCATATTCCATCAGGTCATCACCAATGCATATGATGTCTCCAGATACACACAAAACTGGGTAAATAACAAACAAAAATGCCAGTGTTTAAGCCTAAAAACCACCAGGAGTGCCCTCAGCTTTAATCCTGTGACTTCCGATCCTGGCAGGATATATTCCTTTCAAGACAAGTCTCTACTTTTGAAACGTACACTGACGTCCTCACTGTCACTTTAACACTTCAAGAACATTAAACTTTAAATGAACAAACAAGGGAAACATTCGTTAATTTTTAATTCAAATATTATCGCTGGCTCCAGTTATGCTGAAACATCCAGAAAGCATTTTTTTTTTCTTTTTGCAGTTCCACAGTAATCCAGGAATGTTGCTAAGGTAAACCTGTTTTTAAAAAAGAAATTAAAAAACATAAACACCACCCCCACCACCCCCCAACTCCCAGATTATGTAACACACAAAATTAAGTTTAACCTTCAAAACAGTGTCATGTAACATAAAGCCAAAGAGACAGAAAGAAGCAGTTCCTAAGACTGGAAAAGCCTCCTCAGGACTCTGTAAAGACCCATTCCCCCTAAAGCAAATATATCAAATTTGCGCTGATTTCATATAATCAACTGCTTTAGAAGCTTTGCTTTCCTCAAAATAAATGTCTTGCTTCTTTTTACAAATTCCTTACATAAGGGATGAAGAATTCCAAAGTCTATATATAAACTTCAATAGCAGAAAGAAAATTAGGCTGCTAAAAAGTGTTAAAATCTTCCCACGACTAATAAAAGTAAACTAGCCGGCTTTAATTTCTGTGATGATTTCATGTTCATCTTTCAGGATTTGGGCTTACAAACCCATTTAAGAGTCATACGAGGAGTTCTGAAGCACAAATGAAATATAAGCAGTATTTTCATAAATACTGAAGGAAGACATGAACATAGCAAGTATCTTATTTTAAAAATTTAGTTCAGCTTTGCTCTTTCAAATCAACACTTGAGGATGTTTACAACACCATAATCTAAAGGCTGTTAAGCACATTGCATTAGTGTACACTCCGTGTTTCTTTGATTTATAATCGCTTGAATTATCTAGGAAAATCAGTATAGGATTACCTATATTTATGTAGCAAAAAAATTAGCATATGCAGTCTGAATCTGTAAAAATACAGTATGTGAAAACAACTCTGAATATAATTCAAGAGCACAAGCATTCCTCGAAAAAGAAAGAGGCCACCTGCAATACAGAAAAAAGTAAACAAGCCAATAAAGCAGTGCTCCTACTTTTCAACAGCAGCAACTCACGACTCCATCTTAAGCCTGTCATCATTCATCCCTACTGAATGGGGAATATATAACGTAACAATTATAACACTGAAATTGAGTTGCTTTTCTAGACAGCAATAAAATCTGCCACTAAAACAGGAATTCGGTACAGTGCTTGCTGACCTGCCTGCTTTGACATTATTATGTTCTTGCATGAACAGCGAATTAACCCATGAGTCCACAAAACCTACTAATTCCTTCATTTAAAACCTGATAGTATTTTTGAACACCACACTGTGTTCATGCTGACCACACTGATTGCAAAACACTGGGGGGAAAAAAAAATTAGCTGGAGATACAGAAACACTCTCATTTAACTAATACCTAACTGACAAATACAATTAACATAATTACAAGAAAACGTAAAAATCACCAACAAAGATTCATCCATGGCAATTAGAATTTTACAAGGCTGCCTTCCGTATGTTCATGACCGACAAGAAGCCTACTAGTCCTTAATGCAGTTTTTAATTAATCTTTCCCACCACCATTGAGAATTTAACATTATTAACTGAGGTCAGACTCTAGACACCGCAAATATTTATATCTTACTCCATAAAATGAAGTTTTATAAGCAAAGAATTAAGCTCAATTACCAGAATATTCTCGGTAGCCACAACAACACAAAATGCATTGCAAAGTACCCGTATTTGCCCTTATATGCCAAGAGATTTGTTAATGAATTCAAGGCCACTGATGTCATCAATTATACTGATAAAATTAAACACAGTAAACTGCTAATATATGACGGATTTAAATTTGTAGATCTGCCCCATTTTCACAAACGGTTCATTTGGAGCTTCAATCATATTTCCCAATCATTTAAAGTGACACGCTTGTGCTATGTGCAAAATCAACCAAAGAGGAACGACGACTCTGGCCTCACCAAAAATGCTGTCAAAAAAAGCAAATGAAACTGAGAAATATTTTTCTTATGTTTCTTCTGATATTCTAATAACCAAAGTAAAAAAAAATAAATCTATTATTTGAGAAAAAGCACTGTTTATAGTGCTTTGTAAGGTTACACACATGTAGCTTTATAACATTGAATTAACTCAAATTGAAAACTGTATGTGAGCTTCCCTTCCTCATCTTAAGTAAGGATTTGTAACCTTTCAGGTATTCTCTTAGGTTGCACTAACAACAAAGCCTCCTCCACTCCACGAATGTATAATTAAGGATCACCTTAGTGTGATTTGTTAAGATAATGAAATAGTGTGTTCATGAGCAGTGAACATCACTATTTTAACACTGGCAACCACAAAACAGTTACATCAAACAAATCCATTGTCTGCTTCAGGGATCCTTCATCACTAAGTTTCATTCGATTTTATTTTTTTAAAAATTTCAAAATATTTAAAATCAAACGTAATACACTAACCTCTGCACAGCTTATGCCATATTAAACACATTTCTCTCTCTTCAGCCACGGCACAGGGTAAGGAGAAATGATAATAGCTAATTTGCTGTAAAATTTTCAAAGTAAAGAGACAAAAATGAACTGCATTGCTGATTTCTGTCAATGTAATTGTCCTCACTGCTACCTGTATTTTGTATAAGGCAACGTTTTCAGATGTCTCATTAGGTATGCCTGACTTCCTTCTACACTATGCTGATATACTGCAGATGTAAGACAGTATTGTGCAATAAAATGTAAGTTACCCAAAATGGATTAACATACTGTCTTGAAAACACGTTCATAATAACGAATCGGATTTTCAGTATTTTATTTTTGAGTCAGTATTTCTGGAGGGGAAAATATTTCAGCGTTTCCTGAATAAAACTCTTCCCTGCTGAAATGTTAGACGGTACAGTGGAGAAGGTACTTCTGAACTAATGCTCCTTTACCGGAAAAAGACAACCACAAACCGTCCCGCTCACGGGGGGGG
>JAVJGI010000063.1:55948530-55986462 GCA_035590275.1 Ibycter americanus
ACCCGTCCGGTAATTAGCTCCGCGACTGTCGCTGTGAGCGGGTCGGGGCGGGCGGCCGGTCGGGGCACGCTGCGCCGGCAGCGGCTGTGGTGGTGCAGGTGAGCGGTGACACCCAGGCGCAGCAGCAAGCAAACCCAGATCCCTTTTCAGCAACTCAGGAGGCAAACGTGCTGCTCGAGCTGATGGGAAAGCGGAGCAGCGTTGCAAACCCCGAGGACTAAAAAAAATCATGAGTCAGACCATCAAGCAAATTAGATTATAATAAAAGATTATATTGCGGTTTTGTCTGTCGGTTGGATTTTGATTTCTTCCTGCCTACTCTCTGTGCATGTTGCCAACTGATACGTCTCATTGTCCGAAGTTTATGGAGTAAAATACTGTGGTGCTACTGTAAAACACATCGCTTCCCCAATGCACGTTCATTATCCCTGGCTCTTCATGTACTTCCTTGCATTTTGCAGCTGCTCTCCAAGAGCTTTCTCCGTCAACTCTAATCCCGTTTTGGTTTTTCCTGCAACTGGGATTTCTTCCCAGCGCTGGCGGTGCCATAGGAGCAGCGATGAGCTGTTCTCGCTTCCTGTTTGAAAAGGATGGGGCGAGCTCCCTTGGCAATAGAAACGTGTCTGATTCCCACACTACTGTTGGTTGCCTGCTTTCCCAAGGAAGGGAGACACTGGAACATGGGAAATCGGGAGAAGAGAGTTTTCACCCATTTCGAGGGAACCTGGAGTGCTTCACACCATCACAGGCCAGACTACAAACTTGCATCATCTGTTGAATGCACAGAAGCAGGGCAGTATTGCATTTAACAAGGGTATTTCTTAAGGAAATTCTTCCTTTTCACCTAAGGTTCAAAATACAATTTGTCTATGGGTCTTAATGATATCCAAAGATTTTTCTTGAAGACTTTTCTTATGTGATAGAAAACTATAAGAAAATAGGAGTGAGGAAAAAGCATATACAGTTTCAGTCAGGTGTTTGTCTTGGGGGGTGGTAAGTTAATGTATTTTAAACATAAATCTATTTTTATCTTGTATAGGAGGCAAAAAAGGCACATTTTGGTTCTGCATAGTTTATGTTCATTGCAGTACTCCTATGGATTGAAATTCCATGTTTCTATAAAAGGGTTCTACCATAAACATAATGGAACAATTATAGTAAACTGCTCTCACACTCTCTCTGATAAAAGCCTTGTAACATGTTTCAAACAGCACACATCTCAAACCTGCAGTAATAAAGCTTGCTTCCTTTTCTGGGAGGCTTTTGGGAAAATTTCCAATTGTTTTGTGAAAACATTCTTTTTTTTCTAAAAGAGTACACTCAAAAATGGATCAGTTGTTCATGGCACAACCTCATCCAAATACTAAAAATACAATACAAACCGATTTTTGTACAACTTTACAATTCATATGAATCAAAATGAGTATATGATAGGATGCCCCTCAAGTGCTTTGAAACTCAGCGGTAGGGACATGATACTATTCTACTTAGCAATGAGAATCCTTTCAGAGAATTTCCTGTCTTATGACTGGCAGATAATGTGACTTCCTGCTAATTTAGTTCTCATGTTCTACTGGCTTCAAAGTTGAAATATTTGACATTCTGTAAGCTAATGGTTTTATTAAGATGATTTGATTAATATGATCCTGTACAAGAATGCTCAAGAATCAGCCCAGTTTGTCAAGTGGTGGTATAGCTTTATTCACTGCACCTGAAGAAAGAGGCATGATGATGATAAGACCAACCATTAATCTGTAGTGTCTTTTTATTAATTCCTTAAATATATTTCATGTAAAAAATATTTTCATCATGGCAGTTCAATAAAATGAACTGGTTTCTAATATACCACAAAGAATTCCAAAACATTTTGGTCTCCTTAAGGTTTTCAAGAGTGTCTTTATTAAGAATAAAATGTGTATTCAGTTGTCAACGGAAAATGTGAGACTCATCCTGCAACCTTTATTTGTCTGTGTGTAGGAGGTAAGGGGAAAAGGACCCACCGCTTCACCTGTGGTGGCTCTTCAACTTCTGCAAGCAGTCTCATGCTGAAGTACATGTAGCAGAGGTCTTGCAAGCTGCTTCTCTCCCTTCACCTGAATATCATCAAGAGGACAGCAAATCTGCAGCGGTGTGTGTCTTGATTTTGAAATCTTGTTTGCTTACCTCTGCCCAGGTTGGAAAGATTGAAGAACACAATTCTGGGGTATTGGTGTCCCTTTGCCAAGCAGCAGTTGGTTTCAGGGCTTTCCAGGTGGGGTTTTTTTTGGAGCAGAAATAAGTGGTCCGGTGTTTCCAATGCAAATGGTCTACTTCAGAAGTACGTGTGACCCTGCCTGTGCAAACAAGGCAGAAGCAGGCTAGGCATGGGTGCTACCATTCGGAAACCTCAGACAAATGACCACTTTGAGTCCCAAGCACCGCATGTTCTGGGGTCTTGTCTTACTTTGTACATTCTGTGCCTCTCTGCTTTCTGTTGTTACAGACTTCACAATTTAAGTGTCCTGAGTTGAAATACGGCCTTCCTCTACGTGACCTGGAAAAGATACCTCTACAAAGCTAATCTTCTAGTAGTTTTCACTAGAGCAGCTGAGGTGCACTCACTTTTTGGTGTAGGGTAGGTACAGGGATGACTCCTTAGCTAGAGACAAGATATACCCAATACAGAATGGGGCAAATGTGGTTAAAAATTATGGCTTTTTGCACTGCTTTTGATGTTTTCCTACATCCAATGCCTACTTTAGTTGCAGTTTACAAAAAACAATGTATATGTCAATGCCATTGCTCTGGTATAACATTTTGATAGCTGTGGACCTCTGAGGTGCAAATAGTCTCTGGCCCCACTTCAAAAGAGACCTTTTCAAATGAGAAATGGGAAGGTGACAGTTACTGCTAAAGGACAATAAAGGCAATGTATATAATTATGAAGCCATGTAACATACAAGAAGAAATCTATGTAAGTGAAATAATCTGTATTTTGAATTTCTGTATTTTTATAAATTTTGCACATGTATGAATCCCAAACTCAACAGCGTTTGTCCTTCTGTGACTTAAAAATGCTTAGTTAGTCTTAAAAATGCTCAGTTAACCAGGAGTAATTATGATGAGGCAGCAGTCTGCTCTATGTTACAAAACATATTTACTTGACTAACTGGGACTAAAGTGTTTCTCATATACTACTACTGAATGTAGAGCCAGCATACATATGGCCCAGTATGCTTATTTACCATTCCTTGACATGTTTCCACGTGTGTCTGTGAATGTCTCTCATGAAAGAGGTGGTGACGAGTGGCCATGGGGTGTAGCAGGACTCTGAGTCTGCAGCAAAAGAATTATATATAGAAAATGTATTAGGGGGTTAGGTTGCATAATTCTAATTGGAATGGTATTCACATCTTAAAATCCATAACAGGATCAGTGGAAGTTAAGTAATACCATCCAGATTAAGTCGGTCATTGCAGAACTTTAGTGACCAAATCTGAATTGAGGTTTTAACTCCTAAATATGAAAGTTTTGAACTCTGCCTCCACAAAACACAGTGATGCTTATGTTTGTATCCAGATGCTAATGATAAATTTACCAAAAAATGGAGGTCGGGTGGTCGTTCTGCCATTTTGAAGAAAATTATTAGAGGTAATTTAGGAATTTCTTCTGTAATAGCTTTCATTCAGAATCCTCGTGTGAGTTAAACACTGGGTGGTCATTACACATATCTTAATAAGGATTTAGCTAAACTGAGCTGATTAAATCTATATTAGTATTTTTTTCTTTCAGCTAAGTCAGATTTTGTTAAATTCTAACCAGAAATCCTGTTACTGCATAGAGGATAAAAAAGTTGTTTGTTCTACTTGATGCTAGTGTCTCAAAAAATGTTTTCCAGCAAGAAACAAAACCATGTTAGAGGCAAATCCGTATCAATTTCTGTGTATTTGAGGTGGATCTAACTCATCAGAATATCAGTTTCATAAATTATTCCAGTATTTTGTAATAACCTAGAAATATTTATACTAGATAGAAAAATGCTAGCAATTTCTGCTGCATGTTGGGAAAATGGAGACCCAGGTGTGAGGATGGGGGGAACATCTTGTGTGTTTTCAGATGTATCAGCTGCTGTACCTTTGATGTGGCTGATGTCGCAGTGGTGATCTGTGGTGTCAGTTCTTCAGGAACTTTACCTTTTTTGAGCATGCTTACAGGATGTTTTGGGATAAGCATATGTTCGGTTTTTGTGATACCTTATATGCTTTAAGGTATGGCCTGCTAGGGCAGCATTGCCACCGAAAGAAGCAGCCTCACCTTCCTCCTGCTCTGCTCCCTTCCCTATCTTGCACCTTAGGTAGCCCAAATACTTGTGTGCTGAGCAGTGAACTGCACTGGGAAATTCACCCAGATTAAAATTAGTGTGGGAAATAGTGATTAGTCTTTCAGTATTTCCAGTTAACCATGCAACTACATAAACACCCATGCTCATCCAAGAATGGATAACATGGAGGGGAAGCAAGAAAATGGTGGCAGTGCAAACCTACTTTTTAGGGAGGCAGGGGTGATTTGTGCCAGCCTAAAGTGTGGCTTGGTAAAATACCACAAAATTTGGGTAAATAAAAGGAAGAACACGGACAATCTAAGTACACTGAAAATTACTGCAATCTCATTTGTTTGGTAATGGTTGTGTTAAGAAGTAAGTAAAGTAAGTATTCTGTGAAGAACACAAAAAAATCTTATTTAGAATCTCATTCTAAATTCAATATAATCTTTTATGTGTTTCTCTTTTTTGGACTTTTTGGCCTGTTATTATCAATAGTCACGTAGAAAATCAGGCCCCAGGATCCTCCAAAGGGAAAGTCCCAGATATATTCAGAAATTACAGCGGTGCCTGCTGGCCAGCAGCTGGGGGCAGATTCATTGCAGTCATTTCAGTCTGTATAAAATAGGAACCGGAGACACATTTCTGTTCCATATGTAGAAATGTGTTGTCTAGGGGAAACTGTGGTCTAATGCGCCGAACACAGAATGGCCCGTCAGCAGTTCTGTTTCTCCTCCCAGCCCTGCCACCCCTGTGTTGTGCGATCTTTGGCAATTCATTTAAAAATCTGCAGGGTATGGCACGATTGAACAAGAGCTTGCAATGTAGCTGAAGAGATTTCAGCTGAGACACTGTGGTCAAGTGTATGCAGACTTTAATTCATTTCAGAGCACAGCTGGGAGATTAGTTTCAACTTACCACTGCAGGGAGTTAAAGCAAACCTGTTTCTTTTACACTAAAATTAACAAGGAGCATTTACACAGTCATTTAATATGTTCAGCCATGAGGAAGTTCCTACATCACTCAGCTTCCATGGGAGGACAATTCTTACTCCACCCGGTTTCTCTCACTTCTAGAAATGAGAATGGAAACATCCACTATATTTTTAAAGATGCCTCAGAGATTCAAACTGGTACATAACTCTCTCAAGTTTTTCCATTCCAACAGAAGCAAAAAGGAATCAGACATGGGTGTGCAAGGTCTGAATGGCATGTTAGCTCAAGTGCAAGTGAATGTTCCACATAGTCTTCACTTTAGAAAATAGACTGTGGTACCAGCATTGCAAAGAGAGAACTTGCCTTGTACCACTTCAGGTGCCCAGTTACTCCAGCATCTTCTCCCACCATGCTTATTATTGCCAATTTATTGAAATTGCTTAATACAAAAGAATGTTAAAACCTGAGACTTTCTGCATTGAGCTTATTTCTTTTCCTACAAATGGGCTTGTGCCACAAACCAGTGTGACAACTAAGCTGTATGTGCCATTATTTCTGGGAGGCACACAGAGTTGTGCTAAATTAACTAATGGCATGATTATACCATAAAACAAATCCAATTAAATTGTTACATGTGCCTGCTGCCTTTTGTAGAAAAGCTTTAACTCAGGGAAGGAGAACAAAAATTTAAAACAGCAATATAAACCAATTTAAAAATCAAGCATCCAGTATAGAAGTTTCTTTGGTATTTATGCTGCATGTTTCCATTCATCCTTTTTACTACAAAGCAAATTCATCCTTTTATTTTAAAAAGTCACCGTCTTTCTTCTTAAGTAATGGAGATTATGAATATTATTTTACAATTCTAGTGTACTTCAGATCTGAGATATTTTTAATTCCAATTGCCTAAGAGATTTTTCTTTTGCCCATGAAGATCTTGAAGCAAAAATTCCTCTTGCTTACTTCCCCAATTCAATCTCGTCATGTGTAACCCTAGAAACTCCCTGCTTCTAGTTATCAGCACTCAGACTAGGATGTGTCTCTGGTTTAATAACTAGCTTAGACCACCAGACACCCAACTTCAGATGGCTAAACGAACCCTACTTATGAGCGCTTTCTATACTTTAAAAAACGATCAGTCTAGCAAATTGGTATAATACTCTAGGGTCTTTCAGATCCTGAATTGCTCTGATGTCTCTCAGCTGAGAAATAAAACAAGGTCCTGATTAGCAGTGTTTATTAAAAGCCCTGTGGCACTTTTTGCCTGAGCTGACTATAGATGGGTAATCACATCCATGGTTACATAACGAAGATAAACATTTCACGGCATTATAAACTCTCCTGCTGTGAAGCATAAGCCACCCACCAACTGCCTGATTTTAGGAAGAACCCTCTCTATTACATAAGTGTTCAGTATGGGGGTTTCTTGCACCTGCCTCTGAAGCATCTGGTACTTGTCACCTTCAAAAACAGGATCCGAGACTCGATGGACAACTAACCTGAGCCAATCTGGCAATTTTTATGTAACCGAAGGCCCTTTGCGACAGGGGACGTGTCATAGTTCTCGCTGTAATATATCTGCCAAGTTCCCAGGGCTATTTAAAATGTGCATTGTGTGTTCATCCTTAAAAGTTCATTTTTAAGCTGCTTGATACAAGGTAATATTGTAGGAATCGCTATACAAATGTGCAAACGAGTGGGACTGTATTCATATGTGTGATTGTGGGTGACTTTTAAGTACATTTCTGTTCATGAAGAAGCAATGAATTGCTAGCAGAGAAAGTGGGAGTGCTATTACATAAGTTGGAGCTATCCAGGATATCTTTAACTGGTTCTCATATGCTTTGTGCGTTTTCCCTTCACAGAAAGGGCAGAACAGGTGTAACTGTTTAACATTGGCTGCATGTCACCCTAGATTCAACTCCTCCCTGCAGTGTTTAGCTAGTGTGGATTCCTGAGTGCTCCCACAAACAGATCACACAAATGCCCCAAAATGCTTGTGAAAGAATTTACACAAGAGATCTGTATCAGGGGATTTTTATCCTTTATAGGAAGAAAAATTTTAGATACCTTCTATTGAAGTAATGTCTTTGATTTCAAAGCAATCTTCAAATCCTAGATAGGAAACCTGTTATTTTTCATGAGAATGTATTAGGCTCTGGGACAGTAAAAGGTTATGTTTAAATTAAAGTATTTTCTTTCTAGCCCATATTTAAATCTCACTGAGTAGTCTGAGAGTTAAGCACATGCACAAAGCTAAGCGCATTCTTGACCACTTTGCGGCTTTAGGATAGTGCAACTTGCTGCCTGTACTAAAACACATCTAAGCATTTCCTAAACAAAGGTCTCGTAGTGCACAGCAACACAGTGAAACCTTTTATTGTGGACCTTAACAATACCATATCTAATTGAAACGTAATGCTCTTTAAATAAAAAAATGGCAGCATTAGGTGCTATATAGATGTTCCTTGGTAATGATATTTAATATTTTAAAGATCAGATTAATGTGAAGCTCTCCAACCAATAGACTTCGTGAAAAGCTCTCCAAACATTTTCGTCCATTGCTGTGGGTTCCCAATGTATCGGCTCTTTGTCTTTTTCCTGGTTGCACTGATTGCAACTGTCACTGAGTCACACAGCTTGCTTTGGGCCTGCAGCCAATTTGATTACAACAACTTGTGAACCATAAAAAGGTAGTCTGAGCTCTCAAAAGAGAGCTGAATTATAAAGAAAAAGGACACACTAAATCCATCTGAAAAAGACTGGACTCAAAAAGTATTTTTGCATCGTTCTCACTACTTTCTCAAGAAAGAAATTAGTTATCAATGGTGAAATTAATTCTTTTGAGATGTCACAGACAGCTACAAATGAAAAAAGATTTTGAAGCTGCCTGTAGTCTAGCAGATGTTAAGGCAGTACCTCTTAGTGCAGAGATCACAGACACGCAGGTTTAGGGGCAAAGGCATCAAAATAATTTCTTAGTTACCTTCAGTGTATTTCAGTGTTACTTATTTCTCAGTAGAAGGACTGCTCACCAGCTGTGTAGGAACATTTGACATCTCCAGGGTGTAAACAATAAAAGTAACAAATTTCTTTATATAGTAACATTTACATGGATGGTCTTTTACAGTGGATGGTAAATGTACAAAGTAGGCAAGAACTAAGCTGTTGTCTTTTTGGGGGGCCCTGGAAAGCACTATGATTAAAAATAATATCACGGCCTTTTTGGATGACTGACTAAAAACTTTTCTCCCTATCTTCCACAGCACAGCATGGCTCAAATAAATCATTTTGGGGAAAAAAATACTTCAGTTCCCAATGTTCTAACCCATATATTTTAATTGAATGAATTCAATGGGGGTTGGGTGTATAGATAACTTTTAAAGGTTTCAGCCCATCTGGCAAAACACCGCTTCAATTTAAAAATGAAGTTTTGCATTAGATACGCTAGAAGTATTCTATAAATAAGGAGCAAGACATTGGATGTATGAGACTCCACTGACATGAACACCTATGTTATATAATTTTTCTTCTGTAGTAACCAAACTTCATGTTAGAACAATCCAACTTGTTTCTCTTCCATAATCACAGTGGGAAGCTGATGCCTGTCCTCATTCCCTAATTAGGAGAAAACATCCTAGTTTCCAGCCTAAATTTATTCACGATCAGATTATACCCACGTGCTCTCATGACAACACTGTCTGCTAGCTTAAATAGTTATTTTCCCCCTTGATATATTTATAGTCCATCATAATGAGTCCCCATACTCTAGACCACAATCTTCCATTTCATTCTCCTATGCCAGGTTCTCCATTTCCAAGACCAGTTGAACAGCCCATCTCTGCAACTACTTTAGCTTCAATTCATCCTTCTTGAACATGGAACACAGGAATTGTGCAGAATAGTTCGTATGAGGTATTGCCAGGGCTCTGCACTAACGCCATGTCTCTGATAGTCTATGAATGCACTTCTCTTTTTGGATATAGCAGATTGGTAGCTCAAGTAGTTTTATGCCCAGTTAATGTATACATGTCATTCTCCTCCTGAGTTGCCTCTAGCTGAGAAGCTCAGATTTTATAGCAAAACTTTTGTTCTTTCTAAATGCTTGAAATTGGCCTTTGAATGTCACTTATTTCTGTTACTGCTGTCCTCAAAGTTACCCAGTTTCTCTGGTGTGATATCGTCCTCTGTTGTGATCACTTTGCTTTGTCAGCCCATCTCACAACCACAGATATTTTCTGTGACATCTACATCCATCCAGATGCAAAGAAGACTGATCCCAAGAGCAGTGCTTTAGGAACTCCACTAGCTGCCTCTCTCCAGCTTGATGCTTTGTTTTCAACATTTGATGAGAAACATCTGCACTTTATAAGGTGACATGGAGACCACTGCTCCTGCATGTAATTTTAAATGAGATTGTAAGATGCATTTTGTAAACAGAAGAAGCAGAGACAGGGTAATTGATTTTTTTTGTCAAAGAGATTGGAAACCTCATTCAAGGCCCTAAAGCTATTTTGGTCCATCAAAGTTCCCCCTCCTCCCTCAGACTGCTAGCATTTGCAGGCAATTCACTAGCTTGTATGAGAGCATTTTAACAACATCAGGACAATTAAGGGCAAATAAACAATATTAATATTCAGATTAAGTATAAAGAAGTATAATCTAATTCTGATGCTTCATTTGATTTAAATTCAGATTAGAAGGCATCAGAAAACCTACAGCTTGTGTCCCCTTTCGTCCAAGTTTGAATAAAAACTATGAAAGTAAAACTAAAAGCCTTTGTGAGAAAGAAGGTCGTCAGGTTCATTCAGATTCAGAAATTCAAACTCATCTTGGAACAGTAAGGTAGCAACCATAGTTTCTGAGTCAGTTTAATCTGCAAATCACAAAGCTGCATCAGAACTAGCAACAACTTATGTAATTCTTTACAGTTTCAGTATACAAGGCAAGACATAAAGACTAAACTAACACCTACTATCTGCTTTCTCTCATTTTTTAGATTGTAAACTGTTTGAGGTAGGGCTAGTTTTAAGATTATTCTGTTTCCATAGTGCTTAGAAAAATGGGCTCTTACTCTTAGTTGGCACTACTGTAGGAAACACCATTTCTGAAGACGTATGGACGAATACTGCCCTGTTGTCAACGAATCGTGGATAATAGTAATGCTTTACATATTTCCTCTTAGCATCCACATTCTGTAAAGGTTGTTTTTAAAAAAAATTTCCGCTGTAAATAACAAAGTACATGTATTTGCTGTACAAAGAGCAGTGTTCAGTTAATGTAATGACTAAATCCAATTCACAAATACGCAAAGAATTGTCAGGTTTTAGAAACTATTTTTAATTCTTTCCATCGTACACATATGCTGCAACACGTATAATATGGCATTCCTACATCTCTGCTCTGTACAGGAGGATAAGAGGATTTTAAACCCTATTCTTGATTTTCTGAGACTGATTAAAATGCTTCAGCACAGCTGAATTGTGCAGGTGTAAATTGTCTGTGTGTGGGAGGAAGAGACAGAATTGCTTCTCTTCAGCCTGATCTGACTTACACTACAGCAAACAGCCTCTTCTCCTTTACGAAATGTGTGGTAGTCAAGAAGCATCTTGCTTCTCTTGTGATCTGGGGTACTGACAGAGTGTTTCCAGTTATTCATTCTAGATGGGAAATGCAGACAAGTACAATGCAGAACACATGGTTGGAAATGTGCTCTGGGTTTTTTGTGGAATTCTTCCATTGCTAAATCAATCTTCTCCTAAATGTCTGAAGTGCCCTTGTTTTTAAGCTGTCTTTCACACACATATACACACACATTCACAGACATGTGTGTGCACAGATATGCATACATATGCACGAACATGTATCTCAGTTGTTCCTCAAAAATTAAGCATTTATAAATTAATAAACCTTTTCAGCTATTTTTCTGCCATGATATTATACCTATTTGGCAGGCTTTGATGCTGCTGCTGTCAGAGTGTCTATGGGGCTCAAAGATCTGGGCTTCATTTGCACTAGCAATTGAATGTGCACCCAGAGAAGAGTAATCCAATAAAGAGTGGAAGTCCGATAGTGTTTGCAGGTAGAAAGGGGAGGCAACTACAACTATTATCTGTCCATTGCTTGGAGATGGATAGGGAGACTAGACTGTAAGTGAGGCACCTGTATCATATGCCTGAAGATATGTCTTGTATATTTTTTCCTGCTGTGATTTGCCCAAGGTTGTACTGAGTCTTTGTGGTAAGAGCATGAATTGATTCCAGATCACTTGATTTCAGTCTAATATGTTAACCGCACATTATTCTCCTACTGTTACTAGAAAATACGTACCTGAAAATGCTGTTTCTAAGACTGCTTGGAACTGTTATTTGGCTTGACTGTCTATGAATCAATTTCAAACAGTAAGAGTGGACATACTAAAAGTGGATCGGTAAAGCATTTTGGGAAACTAAAGAAACTTTAAAAGCCCCGAGAGGGAATCAAAGAGCAAAACTTTCTTGGGAGTCCATGGAGAGAGCAGCTGATGGACATATATTTTAGAGACAACTCAAATCCACTTAGTGTGCAAGAGCAGTTGTTAATGTAAAAGCAAATAGCCTTTGTTTTTGCAGTCACTTGACTAGAAAAGAACTTGCTGTTCATAGAACACAGACTACATGGAGAGCTGCAAAGGGTCACCCAGTGGAAAATACACTTAGAGAATGTTCTTTGGACTCTTGTCTTTTCAAATTCCTGTCAATGAAGTCTCAAGATACCACCTCTTTGCTGTTATGCCCTCCTGAATGAATGCAGTAATTACCTCTATTAAAATAGCAAATACCATCTGAGGAACGCTCCTACAACCACAGTTCAGGTTTCAAAACAGAAAGGAAAGTACATTTATCTTCTGGAATGAGTCGTCATCAAGCAAAACAGTCATTCAGAACATTCGTCTTTTTTATTGTCCCCTGATTTCCTGAAACCATCAGAAAGATTTTGCTGTGTTGTGTTTCATGGTGTTAATGGTCCAATAGGTTAAATGGTATTTGTTAAAAACTTTTTAAAAGTCCAGGAATAGACAAACTGAGACAAAGATGTAGCAGAAAGAATCAAGGAGAACATTTTTCTTGGTCTGGTGCTGAATCTCTTAGTACTTAGAAGCTTTCAAAGATCAGCTGCTGTATTTTGCAGTGGAGAATTTGGGTAAAATACCTAGCAGTAAGTTTTTGCTGGTTGTTACTAATTTAGCATTTATTTAGTTAACATTGACTGTAACAGCTAACTCAGACTTTTGGGCAATAATCGTGTATAGTCTACTATTCCTGTATGTGTTTTCAAGTGCTATGTTGTATGAATCCCACTGGCAGATATTTTCTGTCCTCCACTGTATTACTTTTGTAACAAATGTTACAAATATTCTAACTTCCAAGTTTGCATATGTTTACATGTAAATTTTCAGTTTTGCTTTTAGAGATGTTACTGTGTTTTGTATGGCTTACAAAAGGTTTGGGATCAAATTTCTGCCTGGTGTGAGAATATAAATTTATGTTACTGGAGAAACGTTAGTTTATGGCAGCCATAAGCATATAGGAAATGTAAAGAAAATGTATTCTTCTAGATTACAGAAAATATGCTCTTTGGTAACTTCTGCCAACCCAGCAGTGCAAGGGACATTTCCAGAGGAAATACATTGTTACTGGGAATATATAGTTTTGCAATAATATGCTACGAAAACACTTTCTTGATCTCATGATTTAGTTACAAGCGAAGGGAGCCCTGAAGTGATCTGACCTTGCAACCAGTAACTTCAAGACCTGGGGAATGTAAAAGGAGCAGCTTTTTGCCACTACTGATCCTCTGAACATTTCAGCTGCATTCAGCTAGATCAGGATGGTTTTCCTTTGTCCTTTAATCTTTCCAACAACTCTTTTTACTTCCTCCAATAATGTCTATGCTGTTGGTTTTTATTTTGTTTTCCATTAGTAGTAGACCCATAATCAGTGACTTTCAGGATTGGTGAGCAGCTGACATTTGCTTTGGGATTACCTCAAACTGTCAGACCCTTACTACCTCCTATATTGGCCACGACCATATTTCACTGCTTATATAGAGGCTAGCTACTGTATGGTGATTACTTATATTAAATGAAATGCATGGAAGAAGCTTTGCCAGCATCTTAATGAATCTTCTGAGAATGATTCTCTTGTGGTTTAGCTGCCTTGCTGTAGCTCCCAGATCTTTCATTTTCAAATCCACCACTTAGTTTTCCACAGACTTTTGTCATTTGCTCACAGATAAGGTGAAGAAATGTGAAGTCTGAGAGTTGGCGCATGCTGTTGCTTTCCAAATCCCTCAAAGCTTCTTCAAACACAGTAGACCACAGCAAATCTCTTAGGCAAGTCAAGCTATTGTAAATGAAAAAAATCAGATGCAAAAAATGCTGATGTAAAATTATATACATTTATGATTAAAATGCTCTCATAAAATACAGAAATACACAATATATGCTGCTCTCAAATTACTCTTTTACTGTACGATCACAAATAAATCCTACTTCGTCTCAAAACCCACAGAGACTCAGAAGCCCTTTCTGTGCCACCTTTGGATCAATCAGGATACCCCATTCCATGATTTTGGATGAATCACTAAGTCTTTTTGAGCAAGATTGTTACTATTGCAGAGCTATCACCCAGATAATAGAAATGATGCTATCTCTTCTTATTGCTGACTGAATAATCACCAGCTGCAAAAAGCAGTAGCTGGTGTCAGGCAATACACAAAATGCAGGAGAGTCAATATTCATCAGACAATGTGATGAAGAACCGAACTGGAGTGTTCTCTAGCTTCAAATAATTCTCTTTATGTTTAATATTACATTTTTAACATGAGACTGAGTAAGTGTATAGTTATTCATGTGGAGGTTCTTTACATATATCATGGTTCTCAGGCTGCACCTCACAAAGTGTGATCAGCTTTTAAAGTAAAATCCCTTTCCTGATGAGCTTGTCTGCAGAAAATATTTTAAGGAGAGATCCCCTATACAGGATATGACTTCGTCTACACCTGTTTGTATCCGCTTGAAAGCTCTCTTGCCAGGTTTCAAAATTGTCCCTGACTTGGCTTCCTACTTTTCTGATTTTGTATTCTGTTCTTCCCATCCCATCCATTTCCCAGTTTTAGATTTTTCTGTCTTTTCTTTTTCTGCCCTTTTCTTCTGTGAATCATTCTTCCATGTGTACTACATACCCTTTCTTCCAAACAAATGTGTCTGGTAACTCTTCCATGGAAACTAGAATTGGTGAAAAGTGGAGTAATGCTCCTGAAAAAGCTACATTTTGACATTTTCATAAGGGTTTCACCGAAGGTCTTAGTTTCTACTTTAGACACACTTCCTTTGCAATCTATTAGTGATTTAGTGTATTGAGTGTGATGTATAAATCTGTCAGATTTTGTAATGCAAAAATACATGAATAAACAGTTCCTAATAATCAGAAAGAGGAATTATATCTTCATGGAGAACTGAAATGTCCTAAGACTGGCAGGTACACAAATGGTCCCTTAGACTTCCATCAGACAATTGGCATGAGAAAGCCTTCCCTAGTAAAGCCATGCAATCATACAGTGCAGAATATTCCTATGAGGCATCTGCTTGGGGTTTATTTTACCACTTCCATGTTGTGCTATTTTGGCATGATCATCATTAGGCTTTTGAGGTCTGAAATAAAATGTTATTTTTTTAGCATAGTTATAAAACACTCACAGCATGAAGTCCGTCACTGCCTCCTCATACACCACAAGTTAGGAAATGGTGTGGGATCACATTTGCTTGTTGCTATTTTCTTAATGTCAGTTGTATTTTTTTCAGGGTTTTTTTTTTTTTCATTTACAATCCATGTATTTTCCATAGAGGAGGGTGAGCTACCAGAAACCAACACACAAAAAGCTATTCAGGGTATATGAAAAAGAGGCAAAAAAAACCCCCAAAAGGGAACTCTGAGGAGACCAGTGCTACATTCTGTGAGAAGGCAGCAGTGGAACACGCTGATAAAAAGTAACTTGTGCCCATTCTTCTTCCTCTTGTTTGAAATGCAGTATGAGATGCTGTCTGAGATTAGAAAACACACAAAACCAAATCTACGTATGCAACTAATTCAAAGGGATGGAAGGGGTGACTAGAACAGATCAAATGTCTAAACCGTACTTTGCCACAAGAAACAGTGTGGAGCTGGGAGTGGAGTGGGTAAACAATTTAGTCCATATGGTCTAATTATTGGTGTTCAATGCCTTTGTCATCTGCCAAGCACAGGGAGATGCAGCTTGGAAGCATGTTGTCCTGGCTGAACTTTCTGATGGTTGCCTTCCCCATATTTCTGTTCAGAGAGTGATAAATCACCAAGGACTACTGCATAACAACTTTTTTTTCTTCTTACTCAGGGAAAGGCTGTACCTCCAGTCCCCTCCAATTATAGCTTAATATGGAGTCTATAGAGAGAAGAACAAGAGGGCATGGGGTGTTTCCTACTGTGCAGGATGGTCTGCTTGCCTGTGGCACTTAGAGGGGTGCTTTAAGCAACATAATTTTTCTTTTGATCCTGGCAAAGATTCAGCAGTAAAACCAGATTGTCCTTGTGAGAGCCCTTGGGTCAAGGTAAGCTTCCTGCCGATGGGACACATGCCTGAGACCATGTTGAATTTGCCCAAGGGCAGTGGTAGGAGTCCCTGTGTTTAGGGAACTGGGCCAGGCAAGGTCTAGAAAATGGACCTTGCCGTTATGGAGAGACTGATGAGATATTTTTCCACTGACCATAACTGTTTAAAGTATCCCAAATTCTCTTGGATTATAAAATAAGGATTGTGAAACACAGGGGTAGACCCTTTGATGGAGTACCCCTGGAAACAGGAAGGAAAAGTCAGTAGGAGGTACGAAACAACCTAGAATTCTTGGGTTTAGCTTTCAAATAGTGCTTAAATAGTTGATATCATTGCGATTAGTTCTCATGAGCTACAGCTTCAGCCTGGGAGTCGTGCAGCATGGAGACACTGCTGGCAGTCTTTTCCTTGGGATTCAATTCGGCACAGGAGTGCGGGATGGAGGATGGAGGGGCTGTGCAACCTGACCGGCTGGTAGCGGAGCACAGGTCAGCTGTGCTGGAACAGTATGGTGTTCATCCTCCAGGTTGTCTCATTGTTCTTCTGGTGTTTTATCACATCTGTGTAGGACGTGTTTTTTGCCACTATGAGAAATAAGTTTAACTCGCAGTACTCTTATTACTCAAATGGGGTGAGGCATACATGTTTAATATCAGTGCTGGCATTTTTTGAAAGCTTTGTAGATTATGTTTCCTGCTGTGTTCAGAATTCTCATCTGCTCAATAAAACAGTTTCTACCCCTGTCCACCCCCCAGGCAGTCACAATTGCCAATTTTGAAATCAAAATAATACAGCTCTTTCGAGCTTGTTACTCTTAGAAAAGGCATATCTAGTGCCAGTACTAATAAGCAGATTTAATGCCAAGCTTCCGCTTCATTCAGTCACACATTTTAATCAAACTTCCAGAATGAAGTAAAGCATTAAGCACACTTCTTCCACTATTCATTTTTTAGCGAATTATTCAGTAAGTATAAAGCAGTATTTGGCTACTGTATGTTGTGACAGGTAGCCTCCCTCTCTGCTAACCCACAAGTACGAATATCGAAGGAGCCATTGAATTCAGACTCAGGTTGTTAGTGTATTGTTAGACAGAATTTTTCAGGTGGGCCCATAGCTGACCTCCACTCATGGGCAAGAACTTTTTAATCCACAAAAGGATTAAACATTTGACTGATATTTACATGAATTTTACCAGTAAATTCAACAAGGTAAAGATTCACTATTAACTCTCAAACCAACCATTGGAAATCTAAGCAAATGCACTTTTACTACCCAGACTTTTGTCACTTTTGTGTTATTGGTTGCAGGTAAGTTCAAGTCTGTGAGAGGGCAAGTATCTCTCATTTAGCCCTCTAAGAAAGGTGCTTGTATACAAACTGCAATTTGAAGCTCCATACTTCAGTAAAACCAATATGAATAACTCCGATCAGTACAGGAAGGTATATTGTGCTCTAGAGCAGTCTAATCAATTGCCAGTTCTTAGTTTCCAAATCAAAGCTGTTTATTAGATATCCAAGAACAAATCTGTATGCATGCAAAAGTCTAATTTCTAAAGGAACTCAAATAACTTAGAAATAACTCTGCTTACTAGGAAGATAAGCAAATCCTAAGCCATGAAAACCTGAAGTAACAAATGTGTTTCCAGGCTGAAAGTATTGTAAGTTTGCAGGGAAATTTAAATAGTATCACCATTACAGTTCCGAATTTTTGCCCTTCCTCTGTATGAGTGTAAGGACAGTCAGACCTACATTGATCAGAATAATGAAATCATATAGTGATAATACAGCAAATAAACATTACAAATAAAATCATATAATTTCTTTCATTAATTCTGCATGGCATATTCTTTGGCTAAGTATGTCAATGAAATGCATAATACCTCATCATGCAGATATTACATTTGTTAAATGAACTGAAACCTAATCATTTAATTAACAATTATCTTGCTGTGTAAAAGACTTTAACTCCATTTGAATATATTAAAATGTACAGTAAAGATTTCCTAAGTTTTAAATCCACATTTTGTGCAGCAAGCAGGGAATAACTCTGCTTGTGTGTGATACTATTATCTTGGAACTTCTGCTTCCTATCAAAGATCAGTCAAATTGGTTGTACTGTTAAGACTGAAGTGTTACAAATCTGGGGAGCCATTTGCAGATTGGATATCTGTGCATATTTACCAATTGTCATCTTAATGTATGCATGTTTCTGACACAAACACATATATATACAACAGGAGATGGAGAGAAATGTTATAGCTAACCTGTAAATAAGTAACTTGATAGGACACCTGCATACGAAGAGAATGTTACCTTAAGGACAATGCATCATCTATATCTATTGATATATTTCTATATTTATATCTTTATCTCTAGCTTTACCATAATGGAGGAGTCTGTGTTGACTGCAGATTTTTTACAATGAGGATGGGAATGTTCAAATAAGCCCCCTTAAGGTAGATTTAGACATGCTTATTGAAGGAGTTCATGCGCTGTTCAGAGTTTATGCTCACCGTTAACCTGAATTAGCCTATTTTTAGTGCTGAAGAAGAGAGAACTGATGTAATTGCATCAAGTTTAGAATAGCAGCTCTCCCCACTTAGGCACAGGTAATAAAGCACTGAAGGTAGCACAGTTACCAAGGGTTTCAAGAAGCCCTTAGTTTTGGTTAAAGGATGGAAAATAGGTTAACTGATTTTATTCATGAATGAAAACAATTTCAGGCTGGTAATGCATCAAAAAAACCCAAAAGCCATTTCAGAGTTTCATAGTAAAAACAGTTATATTTTATAGCTGAACACAAATATATTGTCAGCTATTGCCTGACCAATTATGAATTGCTGAAACAGAGCTTTACAATCACATTGCCCCACAAGAAAAGGAACACAAGAGAGTTTTTCTTACTCTGATACCTGGCAGAGTCTCCAGCTTAGTCACTCCTCATTCCTAAAAAGCAGCATCTGGCTGCTAATGTGTTAGTGCTTATCTTAATGTTATTTTTAAGACTTCAGGAAATACATCCCACAAAAACTGCTGCTGGTAACAGGCTTAGTTCTAAACAGAAAATCACAATGGTACTTTCCTCTGACAAAAGGAGGAGAAGATTTAATATAGAATATTTGTACAGTCCCTTAGAATTCCCTTGAAGTTTTTATGCAAAAGACATACTGGAGATAGAAGTTAGTTTTAATAATGAAACTTTTATGATGATCCTTTGATACTGTGAAACATGATTTCCTTTTACCTATTTTGTAAGTCGAAAAAAGAGAAGAAACTAAGTTCTGACTTACTTTCTGACTACCAGGAGCACTTTCAACTCAGAAATGATGGTACGAACAAAAAATTAATACAGTGAACATGTTCAAATTTTTTCAAAACAGGATCTTTCTAAAGCAAAGTTGGCACTAGTAACTGATTTCAAATATATTCCTTTTCTTTTTTTCCTAAACATAAAATTCTTCCTAAACCCTAATTAATAGACTCTTTGGCCCAAAGCAACATGACAAATACTGAAGCTGCAAAATAAGTAACAGTAAAAAATCCTTTGCTTGTGTGTGAATTTGCACATTTTGTCCCATAGAGCATGTAATGTAAGCAGAATAATACTTGCCCTGACTTTTCTTCTTGAAGTCCTGTTTGTCATTGCTCTTTATCTTGGGTAATGATTTACACTTGAACTGAGTGTAGAGAGTGTAAAATAACATCTCCACATTTAGGAGTGTTTTATACCCAGTTTAGGCTGGCATTTGTGCAATTGCTATGCCAGAAGAACAATGAGTGAAGCCCTTCAACTGTAAAAATGGATGATTCAGCAAACTGTTGCTTGTATGAGTCACCCTTACTCTGCTGAGCAGATTTTCACTCTTAATGACTCTGTACACCATCCTGAGAAAGCATCCTGAAGAAAAGCTGTAAGCAAAGTAACACCCATAGCACCCCTGCTTCGCAGGCAAAGAGTACCTACTACCCACAGTCAGCTTGTCTGGATCTAGCTGGCGGGTTATAAACTGGACACATTCAAATACAGATTTGTCTTGCTACAACAAAATCCATATTTTCAGGTTTGTTGTCCATGTACATAAATCCAGCCTTGGCAAGTAAATCTGCAGCACAGAATAGTTTTATTTAGCAAATCACTAATTTATCACCAGGACAAAGCCCATTCCTACCAACCAATTTGAGCAGTCAGGCTGGTGACCTTGTGTTTGAACAGAAATCCTAGGTGAAGGACTTCTTATGCATCTCATATAGCGTGAAAGGACAGGAAAGCCAAAAGAAAAAGTTCAGAAAATGTTTTAAATGCCTTTTAGGGCCAGATTTAACCGCTGACCCCTGACAATTGAACTGTTTAGTTACAGAAAAGCATTCTATAATTGTCCTGTTTGTAAAATACTTTCTGGAATGACCTCCATGTAAACTGAATTCCCAGATCAGTTGTGTTCTCCATATGAGCAAAACTCATCAGCTGAAGTTGTGGCTTTTATTCTCAAATAGAAGTTTTCTGTGCAGGTCATAACAAGTTCAGTCCTAAATGAGAAACTTTTCAAAGGTTGTGTCCACTTACAAACCAGTAATTTAGGTCAGCATGACTGTGTAACCAATTTGTAAGGCAAGATGATGCAAGGACTGGGTAACTTCATTCACTGCAAAATGGTATTTTTAAAAAATAAGCCCAATTTTTTAAGGTTGGTTATTTCTATATTTGTTGAAATATTTATCCTAGTAAAGAGCACTGCCCAGTCCAACATTCTTTGGTTTCTTATCTACCCTATTTACATAATTGGCAATGACCTGCATGTGCAAAGTAGCAAAGGATTCATTCACTGTTCTGTGTTGAGAGGCATCTGCAAGAACTGCACGTTGCCTTTTAAAGTGGAGGTACTTTTTGATTAAAAAATGCTTTACTTGACAAATTCCAGTCTTAATTCTACAAACATATATACCAAATGTGGAAATCTTTTAAGTCCTCTGATATTTCATTTATATGCCAGATCACAGACTAAAGGTGAACAAGGGTATCCATTTTGCTGGAACTCATCAGACTAGTCCTCCATGCCATACATCAGCTAGCAAATACATCTATCATTCATGAATGCGTAATTACTGGGAGGGCAACAAATGCGGTCCAGCCAGTTTTGACACCTACAAAAATGCTTTATTTTTGTGCCTATGATGAATGGTACACCAAAAAAGTTTCTTCTTTCTTGTGTAGTTGGCATCCTACTTCTTACTTTGATGAGTAAATATTGTACATATCTCAAGCTCACAAAATATCTATCTTTAAAAATCTTTGCCTTACTACCTAAATAATAGTTTGAAATAGTCATTATGCTGAGTCCAGAGGACATTGTTTTTTTAAACCAACATCTCTGAACATCTGCTTATAGGCAGTGCAATCTTTAGGGTAATATATTTTCAAAATCAAGTACTAATCACATTCACTATAATAAAACTCAGGTACTATAGAAACATTTCACTGGTTTATCTTGTAATATTTTACAAAGAAGTAAAGTTTAGCACCATTTTCTAGCTGGAGAAACTGAGTGTGAGAAAGATAAAGTGACAAGACTGAGGCCATGAAAACAGCTAAGCAGAGACAGAAACAATTGAAGCTGTCTGTGTGGCAGTACTTCAGCCACATTCATGAGTGGTTTTTCTCATTTTGGATACAAGAGATTCTAACATTAGATTCTGCTCTGGGTTTTGGAATTTTGAGTTGTGATCTCAGCTAAGATCAGACTCTAACTTATTTATAGTTATTTAATACTAGGCTATTTTTGGAAGAACGGAAATATACATATTGTGTTTCATATATTGACTAATACTGAAACATGCTTGAAATCACAAAGAAGAGAGGGTAGCTTCAGAGGGAGGGGAACACAGCTAAAAAAAAGTCTCTACATTTACTAAATTGTGGGTCTAGAATACAATGCACCAGAAGGTGACAGATTGCATTCTCCTTCAAATGAAGTGATTCTGGAAAAGAACAAAGAGTGGGCAAAGAAAAAGATTTTCATTCAGAGAAGTTAAAGGACCACTACCTAGACACCACATTTCAGGCAGAGATGAGCCTGACAGGAACATACTCACTTTCTCCCAGAGAGCTGTTTATGCCCAGTCTTTGGAAAAGGGAAAACTGAAGATGTTGTAGCCACTGAAGTCACTCTCTGACCACCTGGGAATTCCCTTTATATAATAAAGCCTATCAGCAGTTAAAACTGTTTTGTCTCACTGGAGTAGTGCAGGGCTGCTAAGCTGGCCTGAGGGTCAGTGTCTTCATATTACAGATCAGAAATTCAGAGACTGCTCAAACTATAACATCAAGTAAAGAAACCTGATTTGTGGCCTTCATAAATCCAGTCTTCTATTTAAAGAAGAAAAAGGCTTTCGGATTGATTAACCGTGCCAAGGAGGGATTTGGAAATACCAGAGTAGAAACCTCTGGCATTGCTCTAGTTCAGAAAGATAATTGTTAAGTAAACAGAACTTTCAAAGCAAGAGCTTTGCTCTACATAGCAAATAAGCACTTAATCAGGCATGTAAATGGAGGAGAGGCATCTCAGGTATTTTCTGAAGGTAATTTAGGGGCACTTAGGACTGCTGCTATGTGCTCAGGTTGGTACCTCTGGTAGATTTATAGAAGTGGTCAAAAGATTTTGAGAAACTAGATAAAGGTTCTTCAGAGCTACACAGAAGACTGAAGATCACTGTGGAAATGCCAAAATTGCTGGCCGGTACTTCAGATTTATTTTTCCATCTTACTCCTGGAAAAAAGGGCTCTGATCTGTCCCATGTTTAAGAAACATGGGAAGATTCTTGCTAAAGCAGAAAAAGGATAGTAGGAAAAATCACAGAAGAAGCTGTGTAATAAATAATTGAATTATGCATGCATGTATTTGAAGTTCTATATTCAGAAAGAAAAGATGGCAACAAGGAACATGAGGAAGTACTGAGAAGAGGATGCAAATGTTCTGAGGGGAATTACTGTTGCTCATTTCTCTTTGTCAGCTGGGCCGTCTGCTTTCAGGTGAATTACTGAGAAGATGTGTCAGAAGTTATGTCTCTATCGCTGCAGGGATTCTGCTTAAAGGTGGACTTCACATGTGTAATTTGCTCAGGTCTGTTGCTGGTGTAGGGATGGTTAGGAAAGGTGGTGTCCTAGTTCACCAGGAAATGTAGCAGCACAGGGACCAGCAATGCCATCTGGCAGGGGAGCACTGAACGCTGTACCCTGGTACTTCCCCGCTTCCACACAACGCTGCTGTCTGTGGGCCTGCTCTCTTTGCCAGCTGACGCAGGGCCACCTTCACAACTGGGGCTCTTTGGGTTTTGGGTGCTGTTACTGGAGAAGGAAGCGATGTGGGTGTTCTTTATGGAAAGGATTAAATGGACTTGTCTGGTAATTCTCTAGTCAAAACACAGTGTAAGTTCGCTTGGGCAGCTGAGGTATGGCTCCTGGAAGCCACTTCGTCATGTTCTGTCCTCTACCATGCATTTCCTGTTTGACAGCAGTCACCACCAGTTTCCATGAATACTTAACAGGATGCAATTTAGATGTTTTTTCCTGTGTATACACTGAACATATTTAGAATAATCACATTAGTGATTTTCCTCACCTTTTTTTTTTGAGTATTGTGAAGGAAAGTGATCTCACCTCCAAAACTGGATGAACTTTGTCCAACATATTTTTTTCAAATGTTGACTTACGCATCCATAACAAGAAATCAGTTGCAAAACTAACAGAATCTTCTTGTTAACTATTCACATTTCCAAATGGAACTAAATTGCTTTTAGAGACTGTCTCCCAAATAAATAAAGCTAAATTCAATGAATAAATTGAATGACATTTTATACATCTCTTCAAACAAAAATATCTTGTGTGCAAAAAAATGAATAATGAATATTAGAAAAGCACTTAGACACAAACATTTAAAGCCAGACTGAGACTTCCACCCATACAATAAAAGATATGTACCACCAATGTAGGATAATTCAGTGGTTCTTAAAATTACAGTCTATTATAGTCTGCCAATCATTTTCTAAATCTGCCATTAAAACCACATACCTCACTAAGAACTTTTTTTCTTAAAAGGCGGAAAACCTGTTATTTTTGTGACCTAAAGCCATATGGTCTCTCTCAGACTTTCCTCTGCAGCACAAATTCACTTGTAATATTGAGATTAATTCTCTGTTCAGTAAATGCTTGTGAATCACACCTTTACCCATCTGCTATCCTGTGTCAAAGAAGTGGCATTCCTGTATCTACAAGCATTTTATTCACCTAAGGTTTTTGAGTGCTGCTCTCAGACTACATTTTTCACAGATTTAATTTTTATTGATTCTTCCATTTCATGTCTGTCTGTCTCATGTGCTTAGTCTCTTGCGGTGGATACACGAAAATGTGATTGTAATGGGTGAAGTCAGCAGACTGCTGACCTGATTCAAGGTAGATTTTCTGAGAACAGGCCAGATGATCCTATTTTAATAGAAAATAGATCACAAATTGTCCCCCACAGAAGTTCTTTGCATTGCCGTTAAGCAGTTGTGCTTGTAAATATGGAAATATTGCTTTACAATTTGTAATTAACTTTATTCTGACAAAACTGATTTTCTGTCCCCATGATAATAATGTCCTCAGGTTGTTTGCAAATTGGTTTGTAGAAGACAGTTCTGTGTTGAATTTTAACTCTTTGTAAAGCATATTTTGGCAATGGTGAGTACATACAGTTTCCAATCTTACGCCAAGTGAAAAAGGTAAGGTTGCTCTTTAGGGAGGAGACGTTCCTTTTCTCTGCTTGTGTATGTATGTGTACAGAGCCTTACATAGTCCTTGGTGATGCCAGTCCTTTGCTGGAGCTTGCAAAGCCAACTGTATAATGAGAATAAGAAGACATTAGGAGGAAAATAAAGAACATAAATCCACAGTGTTTTATGTTCCTGATGACTTGTAGTTTTTAATAGATCCAGGTTGAAACTAAGTTGGCACCACATTTAAAATATCCCAAGATCTGTTCTTGTTCCTGTTTTCAGAGGTCTTGCCACTGTTATGATAGAAATAGAAACTACTGGCTTTACTTCCCATGCTTTTCTTTTCTTTTTTTCTTTTTGCTACGTAAAAGGCTGCTGACATTTCAAATGACAAATCTAGTTTCCTTCAGTTCTCAAAAGAGGAAGCCTGACTTCAGTGAACATGTGAAACAGACACTGCTGCCAAATGGAAATGGTGCCTTTTTGGGTTAAAGCTTCAAAGAAGGGATCCTGTATTAGCACCACTGAGTTTACTGCATATCTTGAATGCAAAGCCAGATAATGACCTTCATATCTGAATATACAGAAGGCACCTTTACTAGCAGGTCTCGCAACTCCCAGAATAAAAGAGGGTTTGGCAGCCAAACTAAGGAAGTTCTGCAATCACTCCCATTTCCATTCAACAAGGGAAAGCTACACAGAGGTAAAAAAGGGCAATTTAGGTGGGTGGTAAGGTGGGGTGAATATTATTTTTACCTGTCCTTTCAGGTGCTGAGAGAAATCATTGGATAGATAAATTAAGTCACAAGCCACCAGGATAATTTGGTGACTCTTTCTACTTTGTTAAAACTGAAGTGGCAGGGAATCAAGAGCCCAGTGTGTGTGTGGATTTGTAGAGTTAAGGCCACCCATTAGTTTCATGGACAAAGCCTCTTGTTATCTGAAGAGGGAAAAATTTCCTTGTTCTAGTGAAACAGCCTGCACTGTTATTATCTTATTTCTCTCTACAGGGTTCTCTTTCACAACCTTAGCTATGACTGGGATGCAAATTAAAAGGCAGGGTAGGGAAACATAAATTATGACCTATGGTAGAGAAGTTTAAAGCAGACAGATATTTAAATACAAGTGTAAATAAAAACAAGGCAGTATAAGTAAAAGTAGAGGTCACATCTACTCAGCACAGTCACTGTTGCTTTTATAGTGGGAGCAACAAGGGACTCCAGCAGAAGCACAGATTCCAGCTGTGTTCACTGCTGCTCAAAGATAGAACATAACAGGTATCTCGGCCGCCAAGAGCTTCTACATGCAACCTAGTTTTATTCAGCATCTTTACAGAAGAACATGTTCTAAAAGAGAGTCATGTTTCTTTGAAAGAGGGAAGACTCCATAGAATATTACATACTGTCACAAGAGGAATTGTGACAAAACACTTTCACTGATTCTACTGCAAAGAGAACAAATTTATATTTATATCTTTTTTTTTTCACATAAATCTCTTTAGAGATCATGTTATTTGCAGTTCTCAGGAAAGTACAGCTTTTCCAAACCCCCTTTTGAGAAAACCATATATAATTATGGAACAGCACTGAGTGGCCCTAAAGTAAAAGTGTCCAGTGTGTTCTGAAAAAAAATATATAATGTTTAGGACACTGTATGAATCATCTTTATTATCACAAAAGGAAGCATCCAATTAGAAACAGACATCTAAAATTTTGAGTGAGGGCATGGTAGACCACAGAGATTGGTAAAGTGAGGAAAAAGCATAATAACATGCTTGTGTTAGGCTGGTATACTATTTAGTACCAGTGCAACTGTGGATCACAAGAATGTTACTTGCCAAATAATGTTTTTGTTTTAGTGGTCTGGATACAGTTACAAAGTAACTGTGAATGACAAGCTTGGCATATAAAAGGTTAGCAGATATGACAATCTTGGCATATAAATGGTTAGCAGATATTCATTCCAGAATTTAGGCAGCTGTCTGGTGCAACTCGATATATTTTGTAAGTAGTTTTCCATATAAAATGTCTCACAGAAGGCTTTACAGCTAATCATCCTCTGTATATGCATACACAAGAGGATACCAGTTGCAATATAATCCATATTTGGCATATAGAGATACAGTATAGGCAGAGGCCAATGAATTAGGATCTACTGTAAAAGCAGACACTCGTAAACAGCAGCTAATTAAGAGTTTATCAGCATGTCACTATGCACAACAAACCCTAATATTTCAGTAAAGCATAATAGTGTGTGCAAGTTCAGCTGTCATATCTTATCAGATTGGAGGCTTATGGGAGGTGAGGACATGACACTGCACACAGCACTGCACTGTATGTGGGAGTAACAGGGTAGAGTATGACAGGATGGTTCTGCTGTAAATCCTCATCACTGCTTACATTTTTCAGAATTAAAACCTTAGAAAAATTCCTACTCTATACAACCTTTAGTAAGGTGAGGCATTGGGATCTTTTTACTAAAAACAGAAAACAAGAACTAAGTGTACAGTATTAATATGAAAAAGCATTCTACATTATCAGAAGACAGCTGCTTTCACAACAGCAAAGAAGCAACTGAACAAAGGAACAACATCAGTAACTGCTGCTGGACATTCAACAACATACATATGTGATTGTATGAAGTGTGTAAGCACTTAGTTCTTTCGGTGGAAGAAACATGGCAGAACTAAAGTGGTACTTGTTATGCCAATATGAATAATATTTTTGTTTCCTTCTGTTTTCTGCTAGTCCTACAGAACTCTTATTTTCCTGACCACAAAGTAGCAAAGATTGCACAGGAATGATATGAAACGGATACTTTCTGTTTAATGTTTTAACTTGTGATCCCTCCATCAGAATCACTAATTGTGCAGCTTAGGGCTCATTCAAAGTTCCACAGCTTTGCAATATTGCTGAGGGGTCAGCTGGGACAGAGTCAAAGTATACCAAATGATCAGACTTCAGTATGACAGCTGTGAGTCTCTAAATGTCCGATATCAGTATCATTACAAAAAGTATTGTTTCCAAGTCTTGCAGATCTGTTTTCACAGGATCGGGAGAAGATTCATTACCCATGCCTGAAATCTTTCAAGTGGACAGCCTGACTTCTGGATTGCCAGGGGCATTTGACAGAAACCGCTGCTGAAATCCAGGAACTCTGAGGGAATGGGAAGAGCCTTTGATCTGGAAAACTTTCTTAAAGAAAGGAAAGAGACTGTCCTTTCTGTCAATGCAGAAAGTAGACCTGATGCAGCCATTTGCTTTTCAAGAAGGGGAAATGTGACTCTGAGCTACATCAGAATCCGACTGACTAATTTTCATCTTTCCAACATTTATTAACAAGGACCAACTGTTTACAGTCTCTATCAAATGCAAGAAGTAGTGGCCATCAAATGAAGGTATTAGCAGCTGAGTTTAAAGCAGAATGGGTAGTAGACCTGTGGGAACTTGTTACCAAAGGACACTGTGGATGCAGGAAGTTTACAGGATCGCAGGGAAATGCTGACTGACTGGGAGAGAGATCAGTTGGTGGATTACTGAACAAGCAGTATCAGGTTTAGGAAGTCTTCCAGTCTGAAAGAATCAAGAGGCCAGGAGAGTGCTAGAGAGTATATGTTTGACCCATTTTTACTGAGTTTTATACATCTAGTTATGGACATTTTTGGAGATAGAATATGGGGCTAGACAAACCCCAGGCTCTTCTGTTCTTATGTAAAGAAATTCCTGAATTGCAAACTGCTGGTTATCAGGATCTTCCAAACACCAGGAAATGCTGATGATATACTCATCCTGTTCTCATATCCTTCTCTAGGTCCCTGCTGTTGACCAGTGCTGGAGACAGGAGGTGGGGCTACATGAACCTAGTATAGCTGTTCTCATACTCAAGAACAGCAGTCTAATTCAGGATACTACTCTTCCAGTCACCTTTTTTACCAAGACAGTTCAGAGGCATCTTCTGGCATATCCTCCTACTTTTCATCTGTCAAATAATCTCTGTGGGTAATTCCAGAAAAAGGAAGTAAAACCAGAGTACTAAGGAGAGTGACTGTGATCATGGCTTGGTTCCACAGCTGCAAAGCTTTGAACACCCCCCACCTCCATTCACAGTCTCACAGACTATAAGACCATTACAACTGGTCTCAAAAGTTTTAAGAACAGTTGTTTATATAAACAACCCTTTTATCTTCAAACAATGTCTTTTAGTCTAAATACTGCACCTATGATCACAAATTTCTGCTTATTATGTGGCTTAAAATAAATAAACAAAGGACAATAGAAAAATTGCAGTAGGCCCTTTTGCTTAATTTCCTGAAAATACAGGAGTGGCTTCTTGGTGGGACTTTCCAGACATATGTACTCAAGTCAGTTTTCTCTGAAACCACAAAAATGTCTCAAAGTTTATGCCTGTTTGTAATTGTACATTTTAGAACATTTCTGATTCTCTGTTAGTCAGAACTTGATGAAATATTACAGGAATGTGTGCTTCATTTTTTTTAATGCTGAAGCTAACAAAGGATAATTTTCAAAAAATATCCAAGTCAGGCATCTAAGCTCTTTTTCAGAAGTGACTTTTCCATTCAGAAGCCTAAGTTCCAATGAAAATTAAAGTCATATATTCATGAGATGTCTAATCAAGGAAAGAAATGTTTTAAGTAATTAACTAGGACTGTTTTCACACTGAAATGTGAAGTGTCATCTAAGGTCACCAACTAAACATGTAGGAAAGACTTTTTGCTACCCATATTAGTACCACATGCAAAATATATGGAAAAGGTCTACAGAAATTACCAGAATGGGAATTTAAAATACAATTTTAATAATGTCAGAACAGAGAGACTTGTTTTTTCACGGTCTTCTACATTATGGAATTTATTAACATCCATGCTTAAAATCACAGGATGTAGGAGTTTCCAAAGGTCCATGGTGATTTTTAACGACCATAAGCAACAAGGTAGCAAATCTCCGATTTCAGCACCCTCTGCATCTCACTGCCTTCTTTTTCACCAGGTCATGGTTGAACATGGCACTTCCCTGATCCAATGAGGTCTATGTATTTTACATGCTGTCCATAAACATGTTGCAAATAACATGTGGTCACATTTTTCTGGTTTCATGTCAGACACTGTAAATCTAAAATGTGTCAAACTTTGTCCTCAACATGTCAAAAGCCTGTTCTGTATGCTTAAAATAGCAAGTATTCTGCAATGTAACTGTTTTATTAGTCATATGCATTTATTATTTAATTGAAGATGTGTAAAGATTTTGCAAGAAGGTGCAATGAATGTAGTTTTGCTGAAGAGGCTGGTAAATTAAGTGGCAGGGATTTATTATAGTAAATATCATCGTTCACTAGCTTGCTCCTGTTGTTTGAATACATACTTTCTAGAAGTTCTCTTCATACTGACCCACTGAAAGGAATTCCTGGATTCCTTTAATGAAAACATTAGACCATAAAGAAATCTTGAGTTAAATGGGAAAGAAGGAGAGTGTAAGTAAAACTTCAGAACCACATGGCTATACTGTGGAAGCACGTAACAAGTAGCACTGCTAGGGAACATTAAAATCCCTTAGTCTAAGTGAGTCTGCATCTGATTTCATACAGAAATGATACAAAGGCGGAGTTTCTAGTGTTCAGTAGGATCACACAGAAGACAATTTCTCACTAAGAGCAGGAAGAAAGGAAGGAACTATGAGCCAGGAAGGAGAGCCATTAATGGCTTTTTTTCTCAAAATAGCACAAGGGAAATGGCAGCTGAGAGAAGGAATTAAGTCTAAGAAGCTTTTGTGAATTTGCATGGGAATTGATCAGTTGTGAATGAATGTACTTGTCAATTTTTGGTACAATTTACTGGAGGAAGATGTAAAAGCACAGTCATGTATGACTCTGATAATGTAGGAGTGCTTAGACTCATTTTGCTATCTTAGTTCTTGCTAGCTACCTCTAATTGCTGATAAAATTCTAAGTAAAACCTGAATAGAAGGTCAGGTCTCAGGCCAGAAAACTTGAGCCATTTTTGTAGATTACAGTTACAGTCCTGTTTTTAAGCATTTCAGAACACACGGCTCAGATTTTTGGCTATTTTACAAATATCTTGAGAGTATCTGGTACAGAAATGGTCTAATTCATCTGTGAGATGAAAGACAAAAGAAAGTTTACTCTGAAATTCAGTATATCGTACAGCCCCATTCAAAGAATAAGCTTCTGAATAATTTAAGAAACAGATAATCTGCCTCCAGACGAATACAGTGCAAGCTGGTCACTTCTAAAATGAAAAAGGACAGATTTTCCTACATTTGTAAAAGAATGATTATTCAGGTCTATACATTTTTCATAGGTGTCTTGACAGAAAACTGTTCACAACTGTTGATGTCAGATTTTAGCCTCTACATGCTCACTTGTAAGTAAGGGAAGCAAGTAGACTGATGAATGGATTTGTATTTGAATAGCTAAGACAGAGGTGATCTTAAATACAAACCCTGAAAATACTAAAAGTGGAGCCTCTTAAGGAAGTGTTGGGAAAATTCTGCAGTATAGTGGGTATGTAACACACCTCGAGGACTTCCAGGAACCAGACTTGTGTACTCCTTGATGTCTCCTATGTGCCCTTAATAGAACAAGTATTTCTGTGACTTAGCTTTTAGTCGCATATGTTTGTCACCTCATTGAAAAATTCTGGAAATTTTACAAGAAAGCACAAACAGGTTGCTATCTGCACATGTAACATCCAGGAATTGTCTCTTCACATAAAAGCTGACCCTAATATTTTTTTATAATACCTGCCAATGGCTAGACAGAGCAATATGAAATATGTCAGTAAGTATGAAAGTCTTACCAACAATATGTTGCATGCTCAGTCTTGAGATGCTAGAATCAAGATTTTATTTTTCTGTTATCTAAATCACGACATTTATTCCTATATAAGATGACTATGAATGGCTACCAAACCAGACTTTCACTTTAATCACTGAATGCAGAAATCCATAATGAATTTTTGCTCCATCTATTGTTAGGTTAAATTTCCCATCAATCCATATTGGGAAGTCATTATTCAGGGAGGGATAGAAGGGTAACCTCTGGAACCAAACTAAGGCAGATTCTAATAGATCATTCATACAAACAACACTGAGAATTTGTAGCCATCCAGCCCTGTAGATTCTGCAAGCTGAAGTGAAAGAGACCCTCAATCTGTGAAGACAGAACTTTGTATGCACTTGCATCCACCTTTACCACCGTGCTGGTGAGCCTTCTTGATAGCAGCTGCAGAGGTAGCTTCAAGGAATATTATGCTTCTGCTCTGCTTATCTTCCCATTAGTTTTTTATAGAGAAATCCAGAGAGGATTGTGATTCAGAGAACAGCTGCTTCCTTGATTCGCCTCTTCCTGTTCTCACTCAAAGGCTGCCGTACGTAAGCAGAAGGGCATCAGCAAGCTCGTGGGCAGGGAGGGGAGGAAGCCATGCCTGGAAACAAGTACTGCTTTCCTCAAACACAGGCAGAGAGACACTTAAATATACCTGCTTCTTTTTGTTTTCAATTCAAAGAGGAATTTGACTTGAGTGCAGCATAAAGGTTTTTGGACACTGAGTAATATCCCAATGCGAAAGTAAGAAAGTCAGAGGAAACAGTGTCATTATATCTGACGACTCTAACATTTTAAAATATCTGTGAAAATTCTTGATACAGTTAGTAAGGAAACATATACTAATTGTTAGAATTAGAAATTGCCTAAAAATTGTCGAGAAAATCTGGGTTAGAGTTTATATCCCAGTCAAAATATAATATCCCTATGTTCCACCAACACCTGGAATCCAGTATGTATTTGGCTACCTGTGGTAGGCAGAATTGTTTAATTTAGCTTTCTATATACAGCCTGTAGGTTAGGAACAGCAGACAGTACTCTGCAATTTTAGTGATTGTTGTCTGTTTACCATAATTATAGAGATATTTTAAACTTCCACATTTTGTTGTAGGCATAATATTAGGTAGGGAATAGCAGCAGAACATTTTGAGTAATCTGTTATTGTGGACACATCCTGAAGACCAGCTGATGCTATATTTAGTCACTATGTGGTTAACTGTGACTAGACTGAGGATGTTATTTTTTGTTTTGTGTTTGAAGTTGCAAACGTTGATTTTTGCAGTCTGAAATTCCTCAATTAAAGAAATAATAATCTTAGTTTTAATTCAAAGCTGTGCATATGCATACACACATGCAGATTTTTCCCTTTACTTTCTGGTGACTAGTTTATATTGGTGTAGCTCAATTTAATTCAATTAAGTTTCTCTTCAAGCAAACTAGCTGAACAATATAAAAATATAAATTCACATCTGACTCCAATATAGCCTTTATTAAGGACATATCCTTTACATATATGTATTCAGATCTAGATCCTGTATCCTGATCTTGTTCACACTAAATAGAATCTAACAGATAACATTGTAAAGGAAGTTTAAGAAAAAAATACACAAAAGTTATTCAGCAGGTATCTTTAAAAAAACAAACTATAGAGCTTTAAAAAAAATCTTTTTGAACTGGTGGGATTCCTAGCTGCAAGGACCTGATTTGGCATTCTGGGTTAAGCTGCGACTGCTATAACCTCCTCTTAGTTTTATGGCTACTGTAAGTACCAGCAGCAATTGCAGCCTGTGTTCGGGGAAGTTCAGGAATTCCTTGTCTACAGGACCAGGAGCCCACAGACATGGAGGGATAGGGAAGGAAGCTGAATCATGCTGTTTCCCCTGCACAGGACAATACAGTTAGTAAATTAGAGGCATTATTTGTAAAAAGCATTGGCGAACTGTGAAACGATTTCAATTGATTTTGGGCTAAGGCTAAAGTTATGTTTTTATCAAAGGTTCCATTTATTACACTGAAGCCACAAAGGTACCCTGAAATTTTGTCTCTAAGGTTTACTGAGATGTGTGATTAATGAGTGTTTATATAATTTCATTATATGTGTGGAGCCTACATCTATATAATGTCTTGTTTGTTTCTACTGTAATTTTTTGATTTTTGATAAACAGCATGGTTGCTCTTAGTAAGATGTACAATATGTATCTTTCTTAGGACACAAAGGATCACGCAAAAAACTCTGGCTTTCAAAGATCAACATCACATTCATAATTCAACATCACAAAACTTAGAGAAATACTCATTTTACAGCCATCAGTCAGTGCTTCCAGATATTATTTTTCCCAAGTCTGTCATGACCTCTCTGCAAGAAATTCCTCTTCCTGCTTCTCTACCAGTAGAATGGTTCACAGGGATGCTTCCTAACCCACATCAGGCAAAATCAGGAGGTAAACTCAAGTATTAGCTAAAGTATTCTGCCTGTTTTTAACACTGTGAGTTAGGGAGTGCTCAAAGGAACCTCTATGCTGACAAGCAGTGAGGACCAGCAACCTTAAAAACAAGAGAGGTGAAGCAGCTGGAGCTATAAAATCTACATAATGGCATAAGAATTGCAAATTGTTCCTGCCCTTTTCAAAAAAGTACATGTCTGCTGTTTAAGTCATGTAGGTACTCCTGAAAATTTTACCCTTTGTTAGCAGGAAATGATCCATGCTTCCAGGAGATCCAAACATGTTAATTATGGGAAGATCCTAGGCATTTCAGGAACACACCCAGTGCTTTCCAGCTTATAGTGTGTACTCAATTCAAGGAACCAGTCTTGAGATAGTCTGAAACAGTATCCTTTGAAATACACACTGTATTTCAAATCCTCAATACCATTTGTTTTATTCTCCATATTCCTGCTCCTTTGGGGCCTCTCCACTTGCTGGTAGCAACCTTAGCTCTGAATGTATCAGAACTCTTTTGTCAGCTTTCTTTCAAAAATAGTCTTTCAAAGTGCAACTTACACAGCTGCTGCACTGCTCATATGCCTCAAGCCTCTTTCAGCTACTCATGAACCCTGTGATCTTTGCAGATCTGTCTCTGCTTCTAATCAAAACAGTCAACTATTTAGCAATTACTATGGGACATGCTTACAGAAGTTGACTTTAGGGATACACAGGGCTACTCTTCCTCAGTCATGTACATTAAATGGAGAGAGAAGGCCTCAGGAGTGAGGACTGAGGATGATAAAGAGACTAATACTGTCAGCTGTCGAATGCCAAAATGTCTAATGTTAATCCCATATTACGTACAGATGAGAAAATCCTGCCTTCTGAGATACTCATAAACCTTCCTAACCTCCTTTGTAAAGTAAGGTAGCTATAATTATCCTCATAGTACAACTGGGGTAAACCAAAGCACAGAAAGATATAAGGATTATTTGAAGACATGAAACATGTCAGCATCAGAAAACATGGTGGTTTGACTTCTGTGTATCATTTGACCCCCTTAAAGTGCATACCTTCTCAAGGCAAAAACTGTGTAACCATAGGTAAGACAAGAATACAGTTTTAGCTAAAAAAACATTATCTGGAAAAGAGTCAGTATTAGTCATGATTAATACTGCAGCCACTCCAATTCAGCTGTACCACATTTCAATCTAAGATAACTAAAATCTTCTTCCTATATTATGTGTTGGCCACACCCATATGACCTTGTAGTGATCCCTTGTGCTGTTTGGTGGCTTATATACACCTAAGCAGAATCTCTCATAGAATCACAGAATGGTTGAGGTGGGAAGAAACCTCTGGAGGTCATCCAGTCCCGCCCCCTGCTCAAGCAGATTCAATTACAGCAACAATTCCAGTTGCTCAGGGCTTTGTCAAGGTAAGTTTTGAGTATCTCCAAGGATGGAGACTCCATGACCCTTCTGTGCAACCTGATTCACAGTAAAATAGTTTTTTCTTATACGTAAATGGAATTTCCTGTATTTCCATTCCTGCCCATTACCTATTGTCCTTTCACTGAGCACCACTGAGAAGAAACTGGCTCTTTCTTTACTGCCTCTCACCCCCAATTATTTATACACAGTAATAAGATGCCCCTTGAGCCTTCTTTTCTCCAGGCTGAAAAATCCCAGTTCTTTCAGTCCCTCCTTGTGTGGCAGGTGTTCTAGTCCCTTAATCATTATCATGGCCCTTTTCTGGACTAGCTCTACTAAGCCCATGTCTCTTGTATTGGGGAGCCCAGAACTGGACCTAGCACTCCAAACACGGCCTCAACAATGCTTAATAGAGGGAAAGGATCACCTCCCTTGGACTTTTGGCAATGATCTTAATGTAGACCAGGTTGTTGGCTCTTGGCCTTCTTTGCTACAAGAGCACATTCTGGCTTTTCTTCAACTTCTTGTCCACCAGTATGCTCAGGTGGTTTTTTGCTAAACTGCTTTCCAGCCAGCTGGCTCCCAGTTTGTACTGGTGTATGGGGTTGTTTCTCCCCAGGTGCAGGAGTTTGCACTTCCCTTTGTTGAACTTTATGAGATTCCTGTCAGTCTGTTGAGATGTCCCTTAATGGCAACGCAACCATCTGGTGTTTCATTTGCAAAATTTCTGAGGGTAAATTCTGCCCCATCATCTAGATTACTAATGAAGATATTAAACATTATGGGGCATTAGCATAATTTGTATGACCACACTAGGAAAAAGATTAGTCTGGAAGTGTCTGCAATGGATTATAACAACCTACTTCTGTTTGTGCTAAAAAATATGATTTTATAATTGTTTCCTAAAAAAGATGAGATGCTATCATTTTTCTAAACTACCACCACCACCACCACCCACCACCACCACCCACCACCACCACCCCTTTTTCTCCTTTTCCTTCCAAGCAGGAAAACTCAATACAATTCCTATCTGAGTGACCTTCTTTATTTTTCCTTGTAGTTGTTCTTTTTCATGGTGCATCTCATTTATTGCACTCAGACAGCACGCCGTGTCTACCAGCTGCCAGCTGTTTAAAGAAAATAGAGAAGAAGCGTCCATACTAAACCATTTCTCTGTCTTTCATGAAAACAGTTTGCATTCTGCACAAAAAATTCATTCGTGGTGTAAGGGAATTGACGTCAGTACTGTTACACCCAGGATGATTTCGGCCCTGCATATCTATTATGCAATACTTTCAGATGCACAATTCTGTGATGAACAAATGACTGCCAGATGTGAGAGTAGTATTTTCTCCTTTTTTTGAGGTCCATGAACAAATTCTCATGTCTGGACTGTAAACTTCCTCAGTGTATATATGTGCATATATTTTAAAAGTAATTATATACAAAATATTTAAAATGGCAACATAAGAAAGAATAACAAAAGAAATGCTACATTTATTGCTCTTGAAAAAAAAAAAGCTCTTATAGCCTCCTTTCATACATGTGATACAGGCTCCTCCTTCCTTCCTTCCTGCCAGGCAGAAACTGGCAACTTCTGCCAAAATACTGACCACATCCAGCTTTGGGAGAGAAGCCCCTGGAAGGAAGAGAAGATAAAATTGGTGACTTGGCCTTCTCCTGAAGTCATGATAGAATGCTGTAGAAAGAGACCTATAGCTAAAGATGATAAACGTCACAAGATGTATGGAAGAATCCAGTGGCATAAAGCCATCCATCAGCTTTCCAAGTATATCCACAATATTTTGAAATGAATCATATTAAAAACCCACAAAGTTTTCAAAGCTCTATTTCTTCATTTAAGCATCTAAGGACCTAAAAGTGCTGCATATTCATAGTTCCTAAGGATTTAATCATGAATTCATGAGAGCAGGTCACTGCAATGACATGCTTTGCAAGGATACTTCACCAAATACTGTTCTCCTTCTCTCATGTTGATTTCCGCCCTTTATGAGAAACATCTTGGACTGTTGGTTCTTCTTGAAAAGATCTTCCCACCTAAACAACTCACTTTACAACTGCTTCTTTTGCCAACTGTCTAGGATCCTAATGCTACTGGTATTGCCTCTAGCAGTTTACTGCAGAAAATAAATAGCTCAAGTGAGGAAAAAAGTTCCTTCCTGATCATGTTTTCACTGCATTTTATTGAAATCTCACGTTCTATAAATGTGGGTGATAAGTAGAAAACATTTCTTGCTTTAGCCTTTCCTCTATTTTAATTTGTTCTTTGTGCTTGTATTGGGTTTGCGTGGCAAGGTTTGGGGGGGGGAGAGGGGGGGCAGCTACTGGGGTGGCTTCTGTGAGAAGCTGCCAAAAGCTTCCCCCATGTCCGATGGAACAAATGCTGGCCAGTTCCAAGACGGACCCACCACTGGCCAAAGCCAAGCCCATCAGCAATGGTAGTAGGCCTCTGAGGTAACACATTTAAGAAGGGGAAAAATATCTGCACAACAGCAACTTCAGCCGGAGAGAGGAGTGAGACTGTGTGAGAGCCACAGCCCTGCCGGCACCCAGGTTGGGGCAGGAGGCCGCAGGGGCTCCAGG
>JAVJGI010000063.1:55986764-56001874 GCA_035590275.1 Ibycter americanus
GGGGGACCCCCGCTGGGGCAGGGTGTGAGGAACTGCAGCTGCGGGAAGGACTCATGCTGGAGAAGTTCATGGAGGACGGTGTCCCGTGGGAGGGACCCCACGCTGGAGCAGGGGAAGAGTGTGAGGAAGAGTGTGAGCAGTCCTTCCCCTGAGGAGGAAGGAGCAGCAGAGACAACGTGTGATGAACAGACTGCAACCCCCATTCCTTGTACCCCTGTGCCGCTAGTGGGGAGAAGGTAGAGAATTCAGGAGTGGAATTGAGCCCGGGAAGAAGGGAGAGGTGGGAGGAAGGTTTTTTAAGTTTTTATTTGTCATTACCCTACTCTGATGTGATTGGTAATAAATAAAACTAATACCCCGAAGTCAAGTCTGTTTTGGCCATGACAGTAATTGTTATCTCCCTGTTCTTATCTCGACCCATGAGCTTTTAGTTGTATTTTCTCTCCCCTGTCCAGCTGAGGAGGGGAGGAGTGATAGAGTGGCTTTGGTGGGCACCTGGTGTCCAGTCAAGGTCAACCCACCACAGAGCTAACTCTTCCCCTTGAATGCCAAACACATATCGGACTTCCAGTACTTCTGCTGGGTGTGAGGTGTCACATATGGAGTTAATTCCCATTCTGAAGAAAATGCATGCAAAAGTTTACACTTTATTACATGACTTAGGTTCTGTTTGCAGTACGTTCAGCACTTGAAGCTGAGTCAGTCTCCTGCATGGACTAGTTGTACTCTAAATGGCAACAGCTTAAGTTGACTGCCGGTACTGTCTGATGTTAGCAGTGAAGTCTCCCTCCATGCACTAGCCCATTCCTACTAGCCCCACTGTTTACTACATGTGTTGTAAAGCCAGACTAACAGAAAAGAGGATTTTTACAAGTAGCGCTGTTCTTGAACATCATATTCAGCAAGTGGTAAATACAACAGCAGCATAAATCAGTAAGAAACATCTGATTTTAAGCCTTCCTCACACTCACTGATAGTGGATTTTGGCCAAAATACCTGGACCACCAACATTAACCAGACATCCTGGGTATGTACTTCCCATACCTGTTTTGTAGATATTGAATGTTTTTTGAAATTCGAGGGAATTAACAAAAGCAAGGTTTTGCCACTGAATAGCAGTAGGACCAGTAATAGTTGTCAATAACTTGTCAGTTTCTTTGTCCTGGTGTGTTTTTTTTCCTGTATCTTTCACCAACAATACAATGTCTCCCACTGTATTTCCTCCCCAACCCTGCTTTCCAGCTCAACATTTCATTTTTATAGCCTATTCTTACTACAAAAGACAGTGTAGCCTTACCATCTCCAGGCAGACTGGGATATGCTTCAGGATGTGGTCCCAGTGATTAGCTCCCTGTTAATGATACCTTTTTTTTAAAAAAAAAAAAAATATAATTATGTTCCAGTTTTGGTAAAACTCTGTAAATTTGCCTGGAGCTTTGAAATTACATATACCATAAGGCTGAGTTAGCCTTATGTTTATAAACACAAGAACTTCTGGGATATCTGGTCTGAGGTAGACTGAAGATTACAATATTATTTAGAAGACTGTTGTCTTCAAATAAACTGTATAATATTTCCTAACCTTTAGGACACTGTCTGAAAACGTGCCAAGCTTTATTTCTATACAGTCCTATTCTGAAGTATTTTTAGTTTTTAACTAACCCTGGAGAGTTGGACCTGCCTTGAGTTGTATACAAAAAGCAAATACAATGTAACTAAGAACTTGAGGATTGTGATGAAGCTGCACCAAGAGATCCTTTGAACAAGAAAGCGGGAATTTGGTACACATTCCATCTTTTTGTTTTAAGAATCAGGTAAGCGAACTTGTGAAAATAAGCCTATGTAATTCTTATCTTTCTGAGTAGTAGGCCTCCTTCTTTGGGATTATGTCAGATTTCCATCTCCAGTCTCCATTAAAGCTAGGAAAAATTGTAGAAGCTCAGGGGAAATAATTAAAATAATTAATACTTTAAAGGACCACTTCAGACGGATGGCTCAGGCACAGAGACATTTATGTCTGCTGTAGGAAGTCACAACTGCTGCTGCGTGTATATTTTCAGACACAAAATACCTTAAAATATGCTTTCCCTGCGAATCAAGCTTAACTATTTGTTTCTCTGCTTTTTGGCTGAAGAGAAAAATGCATTCTTTTTGTGACAGAAAAGGGGCAAGATTCTCTATGAAGCAATCTCCCTAGTCATGGCCAAACGTATACTTATATGGGGATGGTGAGGAGGAAAGACTTATAGAGGGCAACAAAATCCTCCCCCCGGCAATAAGAGAACTAGCTTGGGAGATCCAAAGCAGCAAAGCTAACTGGAAGAAAGGGTGCATAAAACAGAATTGCAGAAGCAGAAACAGTCCCCAGGTAAGAATCACTTTTGGGTGGCTCAGCCCATTTTGGTTTTCACCTCACAAACACTGAGAACTGGAAAGCATGGAAGTACAGAAAGGCTCAGACAAAAGAAGGTCAACATACCTAAAGTGGAAACAATCTTGGGACTTATTTCCAGTCAGCAATCCACATCTGTATGTATAACAAAAGCACTATCCAGCTCATCACAGAATTAATGGCCTAGATCTACTCATGAGCGATCCAAAATAAGAGTGGCCGAGGAACTGTGGACAAAGGCAGAGCACTAGAGCTGTGGGAGCCAGGGAGTTGTGTAACACCTGCCTGCAATACTGTTGGCACTAGCTACCACTCTGAGACTGTCACTTTCCAAGTTTCCTAAAGAAGTATGATATAAAAATCTTAAGACAAAAGGAATGGTATTTCTGCAGAATTTCCTTCTCTTATTCACAGCCATCATATACTAACCAATTTCTGAGATGATGTATTTGGTATCCTATGGAACTCTAATGAATTCAATGAAGTTATTTAGGGTATAAATCAGAGTCGGTTTTGCTCTGTTTCCTTTAGATTTCTTACGATTATTACCCTCAAAACTTGCTGGTCCCTCCTCCTTTTATTTCTGCAACTCATTTCCCACAGCTGTAGTATTTATTCAAAATCCTTGGCTGCTTGTTTCGCCTCTCTTTCTGCTGCCTGAATAATTTGATCCTCTGGAGTATACTACTTTAAAACTGGGTTGTACACACCAGATGAGGGATATTTTTGCACCTCTTTTCCAAGGCTAGATTAGAAATGAAGTTATTTCTGTTTAGGTAGTTAAATACTGATCTCCAACTTTTTTTTTTTCTTGAGTGTATATCTATCTTGTGCAGTAGATACATTGAAACCCATTCTCTGACATCATTATTAGGGCCACAAGCAGGGAGTTGAATGAGAGCCAGACTATTATGTATGAAGACATTCTGGGCAGTTGACGAGGTAAAAGCAAGTAATTTATTTTGTATATCAGGCCCCTTGACTTTTTTTTTTTTTTTGTCATGCTAATATTGTTGTAGATCTCTGCTGTGTCAACTGCAGTGAGGAAACTAGTCAAGAGTGATATGTCCTTGAAAAAAAGTACATTTAGAAATCAAAAATAATTACTTTGAAGATGCAGTGAAAACAGCAGTTGTTAATTTCTGAGGTCCTTGTGGAGATAACTGTTTTCAGAATGGCTAGCACTGAAATGAAATGACCTAACAATAGTTTCTCGTCATCTCTGTTTAAATTCTGGAAGGAAAATGTCCAAGATTCATGGAGTGGACAAGCCTTCATTTCAAATAGTAATATGATATAAATACAGATACTTAGCTCTAAAAGTAAGGATTGACATTTCAGTCCTCTTTTCATGCTGGCATCTTTTTAATCACCTTTCATCAAAACATTCCTGCATGTAAGATAACTTTTGATCTGTTTCCTCTGAACTTATTATTTTTATGTATTGATGGCTCTAATCCTACAGCTAGTACTTCAGGTCTGTCAGAGTTCTGGATGAGAGTTCAAACTGGTGTTTTCTTTTAATCAGTTTGGTTTGACATCTGTTAGCCTGGATTCTGACAATATGTTTCAGCTAAACAGTGACCTATGGCACTAGACTCAGAACTAGGACTTGGAACATAGTTTGCCATAGATAAGAGCTGGAGACCACACATATTAGCACAATTAGATGATTAAAAATGTTTTCACCAACGTTTCTAAGAACCTCAGATATTTTTGGAGTCTTTGTCCATATTCACATTCTTATATGTATATGGACATATTTATATTATGTATGTATTTATATTGAAATATTTGACACACACAGACATATGTGTGTGTATATATATATATGTATGTATAGAAACATGAATATACATATAAGATGCATGGCAATTTACATTTTGTTACTACTGTGACCATTATTTGGCATTGCAGAGATCTGGCTTAGTCCAGAAAAGTCTGTAGCAGCTGTCTTCTCTGCTCACAGGAAGATTCTCACTTTCTCTTGACAGATATTAAAATTTTCTATCAATTTGACCCTTTCTGTGGTGCCTGGTGAAACATGACAGACCTCCCTCTGCTTTACAAGTTGAACTATTTTACAAGTTAGCAAACCTCCTCTCTAGTTATATTGTTTTACTCTGCTTTTCCCCAGAAGTAGCTGTGCAGCAACACTATGCTTCTCTCTACCCACTTTTAAATTTTTATTAGTCAGTGTATTTAGGGTCAAGTTATCTCCTCAGTCTTCTGTGAGAGAAATGCAAAGTTGTGACAATCAGCAACTGATTCCTCAAGGCTGTTAAAAAACACCATTCGTTTTATAATGATAGGGTGAGCCAGTCATGGCTTTGGACACTCAGCAATCAATTGTTGTTAGTTACTGGCCAACACACAGTTTTTAAGCTATAGGAGCGTAAGATGCCTTAGGGCATGCTTTGATCTCATGTGTTCAGCAAAAATGGAACATGAGGCAGTACAAACAATAAAGATATTCCCTTTAACTTGCTAAAGAGCATCTTCTAAATTTGGAGCAAAGTTTCACATTAAATGTTTCTCATTATCATTGTCAATACAAAGCTAATGTTTAAGACAATGGTTAGCACATCAATCACCCAGAGAGTGGAAGAAATGTCCTAGCTGAGCTGACTAAGCGAAGGCATTCTGGAGAATGTTTGCTCTAGGAGTTAGTCACCCTTCCACAGTCACAGAGCTGGCTTCCACTAACAGAGAGGTAGCTGGCTGTGGGGTTGACTATTTTTAGTATGAATACATAAAGATGACTAACACTGCATCATGCCTTGGAGTGAACACGTAGCATTTGTCAGAAATACATGTTCAAAGAAATTTAAGAAATATCATAAGTGACTGTGTCTAACAAATTTACCACAGAGAGGAAGTGATTGAGCACACAAGGCAACATCTAGGTATGAAAAAATAATGAGTTTTATGAGCAGAGAGGAAGAAATGTGTCTCTCTTAAAATGATCATCAAGGAAAAGTAATGAAATAAGCTAGAAAGATCATCCTATTACACATTGTCCAACTCTTTGTCATGACGCTGGTGAAAAAGAAGTCCAGTAGAAGTGGGTGTATATATGAGATAGACCAAATCTCAGCAGGGAGGAGGGATCTGAGAACAAAGAATGAAGCGTGCACTTTGTGTTAGGTACACAAAATATGTAAAACACGTAAAGCTGTAAGATGAGGTGCTGAAGGATATATGAAATACATCTCTTTGTGCCACTATACTTCTTGTCACATAGAAGAAATATTATTGTGACAACAATCTGTGGATGCATAAAACTGAAAAAAGGAACAGAAAACCAGTATAAATTGTGAGGAAGCCCCTAAATTACCCCTTCTCCATACATACACACAATACATCTTTTCAACAGTCAAAAAGCGAGTTGAGGTTCAGCTTCTAGCGCACAAAGAAGGATAGCAAGTACTCCATCCACTTGCATAAATACCAGAATATAGCATGGTAAAACACTCAGCCAACTTGTATGACAGCATGAAGAGAAAAAAAGAAGGAATAGGAGGAGTAAGTTTGTTCAGAGCAAACAGACAGTAGGCTGTCATGCAAATGGAAGTATTCTTTCCTGTTTCACATGCGAATCACCTGTAGATTTGTTGCTACTGTTGCACTCTGTTCACCTATTTCTAACTTCTAGCATTTGAAGAGGAATGATATTTTATCCCCCAGCAAATACTATCTACATAAAGGAGCTCGTTCTCCTCACCCTGGCAAACTGCGCTGTGACTGGGGAATAGTACACGAGAACCCATGGTGCCATTTTGACCTGAGACCTTTGCAGCTTCTGTCTTGGCAGATTTGCTCAAAACAGACCTGGTTGAGCTACTGTGGAAATGATAAAATATAAGCATCAGAACAATAAATACTCATGGATACACAATAGCCACATGTAGCTTGCATATAGTGAGGGCTCTGGTTATGATCTGAAGCTGGCTAAATAAAGTTTGGTGAAAGGACTGAACAGAAATTCTGTCTCAGGTTTCATTCTATGCAATTCAGTGACTTTTGTACCCTGGTAAAAGTAGGTACTGGAGAGAATGTGGTCTGTAAAATCCACAGTGCAATCATGACAATTTTGATGTTTTCCACTTACTGTGAAGGGTCCTGAAAGGGTTCTAAAAAATTTTTTTTTTTTTTCAGAAATAGCACCAGCTGTCCTCCCTGTATGTGAGAATGTAGTTATTTATATTAAATGAAGGATGCTTCTGTTTGAAATGACATAAATATGACATCTTTTTTTTTTAAAAAAAAAAAGGATACAGACTGTCACAGATTGATTGGACAATAGAGGTCTTCAGTTCTCATTAGGGGGCTTGAGTACCACACGGAAAAGACTGTATAGCGTATTGTAGGGTGGCACCTACTATTTGTGTTAAAGACTATGTGTGGAAGAGCGCACAGTCAATGAAATTTCGTTGTGAGTTTGCCAGCTTTCTGACATAGGTCCAAATATGTCCAGTGGAAAGATAAGGGGAAGAGATATGTTTCACAACTGCTTCACCTTTGCAGCTGGGCATGTTTCAGCTACAGCACAGAAAGGGAGGCTTTGGGGACCGGACATGCCATCTTCCCACACGAGAGAAAGATGACCAAACACAACACATAGTGAAAATATAGCTCAGGCAGTGAGTCACTCGTTTGTGACATTCTCTGCTATGGTATGAGAAGAAACTTCAGCATCTTCTTTTCCTGTAATGTTCAGCAGTGGAGCTAGTTTCAAATGAAGCCACACACATCTCTGACACACCCAAACCCATACTTCATTCTGAGGGACATCCCATGTTTTAGACCCAAATTTACATCAGTCATGTAAGGACACAATGTTCTCACTTCAATTATAGTAAACTACTTGCATGAAAAACACTGAATCATAAAACTCAGGTTAAAAGGCTGCTTCTTTAATTTTAACCCCCTTGCACTCTTAGCTTGTACGTTCATTTTAGGATTAGGGTATGTCATCAGGCTTGGTTACAAAACCTCCCTAAGCCTTACAGAATACTAGGAGTAACTATTTTCTTTATAGATACTAAATCAGTAAATAAATTATGTTGTGAGTAACCTTCTGTAAAAACCTTGCCTCAGAAAATAAATTTTTTATTTATAGTAATCAGTATGAAGTAATGGCTTTTGAGCTCACTGGTGATATATTTACCTATCCAATTATCAAAGAATATAAAGGAAAGCATTTTTGGAAGAAAGGTTCCAGGGCATAGTATTCTACCTCTGAAGAAAAATAAATCTATTGGCTATTTGCTGTTTATTTCTTTCTTTTTCTGTTTTCTGAAGAAACACTTTCAAAGCAGGTTTTCTAAATGTCATTTGTTCTGGAATATTGTTCTTTAAAAATACTTTATTTGTTGTAGTAATGTTTAGAGGGTCTTTTGGAAGGGCTCAAATACTTCATAACCAAAACTTATATATCTGTCACTGCAGTGCAGCCATCTCTGAGGTGAACGAAATACAGAAGCTACTCTGGTAGCAAAAATGTTCGCTATTGAATTAAATGACAACTCCTCTTTTATTGCTTCTCACTTAATAGTGTATTAGTTATTTAGATGATTGTATACTGAGAAACACCTATTAGCATTATTTTTCAGTAAACCCAAATCTGTAAAAGTAGATGGCCTCATCTTGCTGTAAATGCTATTTGTTTGTCAGATTTAAAGTCAGCTTTTCACAAATCTCTGAACGTCCAACTTATAAAGAGATCACTGTAAACTCAAACAGCTGTGACTTCCTAAGAAATGGATGAACCAGAGAATGTAGGGGAAAAGAGACTATTTTCACCTATTTTCACAAGCTGTGCAAATTCTTAATATGCATATATAATGTTTGGTCCTGCTGCTCTCTTCCTTTTGTATTAAACCAGTCTATGTTCCTGTTTCTGACACTGAAGCTATGCCAGATGCAAGAAGGGGGACCAAGCTGACAAACGCAGATACCATCATCTCTCAGGATACTTAGTGACTCAGAGAGATGCAGTAAAACTGGTATTGTACTACACTGCCTGCTAACTACCCTTTAACCTCTATAGAAAAAAATGGAGTTTATAGAACAGGGCCAAGGAGATGAACTGGAAAAGCAGAAAGGAGTTTGATTACCTTGATCTTGCTGTCTTAAACAGTAAATCTGATGAACGATGGAGATTCAATTCATTTGCTATCATCCTTTTTCTCAGTGAATAATACAGAGCTGTGCAGAATTCAAGTATATTATGAAATCAAAGAAAGAGCATCAGCTGGAATGTAATCACATTTCTGCCTTAAACACATATGCTTGACAATACTAAACGTAACACATCACTGAGTCATAGAGAATGGCAAAACACATACATTTTTCTCTCTATTTTAAATTTGTTTACATTAGCTTTTGACAGCATTTTTGCTTCTTTTCGTATAAAGTCTGTTCCCCCTGTTGCTTTGTGGATTTTCAGACAGCACAAAGGATCTTAAGGGGAGAACAAGATTCTGAGTCATACTCCAGTACTTGAAATCTCTTTAATTTTTTTTTTTTAAGAGATGGATTTCAATAGCTATGATACTTTACGTAACAGATAGTAACTGTATCTGCACATACACTACTAGAATTATACATTGTGCCTGGCTTTTGCTTATTCTCATTCTACTAAAATGTTGACCACTTCTCATATTCAAAACTTTATATAAATATTTATTTATTCATCTTGAATCCTCAGCCAATATTGCCATTTCTTTCTCTCACCACAGGAAAATGAGAGTTGAGAAGTATTTTATCTTATTCAAAGCTACAACAAATTTAATTAAATTCTCAGACTTAGGGCAATTCTCTGAATTTTAGGCCTGCAAATGGATTACAATATTGAACTTCTTACAGATCCCTTGCTCCACTAATTTTGTTTTTCCTCATTTAAATGCTCTGGAGTTTGTAGTTCTTCCATTCTCCCCTCCCAAGTATGACCTGGCAAGGATGTAGCCTACTACAGAGATCAGACATATTTTAAATACCAGCTTCCTTCAAGAATGCTTTTAACTACAGAGAAGCAATCAAGTACCAATTAAACTGACCTACCAGTTACCTGGAAAAAACCCAGAATCTGAAGTTCAGTTCTTGAAGTAATTACCTGACTCTAACAGGAAGGACTTGGACTGAATTCTATCTCAGGCAGGCTTTTCTAACATAACAATTAGCACAAAGATAAAACACCAAACCCAAATCCAAAAAACAACAGATACATGCAATCAGAAGAGGGAAGCTGGAACCAGAGTGGAAAGAAAAAGAGTGCTCAGGATTTTCTTGTCTCAACTAAACTAGTTTTTCCACATCACCCTGCATACAGCAACAGTGCTGTGTGCCACAGACAGATTGGTGGTGATGTTCATGTAAGCCTTCAGCTCCTAATTTGATCCTTTGTCCTATATAGAACTTCACTGACTTCACAGAAGGAAGGATCTGTTTACATGAATCTAAATATAGAATCCCAGCCACCACAAAAGATGTTGATATGTATTATTTTCAATACAAACAAAGAGAAAAAAAATCCCCTTTAAATTATCATCAGATGGAAAAACAGGATAAACCTTGGGCAAGGACAGTCTTCATTTTATGTGTATGCAATACTAAGGACAGTGGAACATGGAACTCTAATTGATGACTGAGGTGTTGCAATGATTCAAATAAAATCAATAAAAAATAGTTGTCACAGACTTTTTTTTTTTACTGCGGAAGAGTCAAGGTCACAAAGCTTTTTGGTACAGCTGCCTCCAAGCATATGACTAGTTGTGAGATTTTTTTTTTTTTTTATTATTGTACTTCTCTGCTTGTAAGTTTTAAAGACATGTAAGGCCAACAACATCATGATCTTGCACAGATGAAGACGGAATTTCATCCTTTCATACAAGGATGGAATTCCTGTATACAGAAGCTGGCCAGAATTCAATAAAACCATAGTGCCAGTGACAAATATCAGATTTGTTTGTGAACCTGAGTTGAAAGGACTGGTAGTTTCTAAATACATGGATTTGTTACAGTTTTTCATTTGTAATTTCACTTTGTCATAACATTCATAGTACTCCATAGGCAATCACGTTGATTTCTTAGACCAATGTAGATGAACACTGGTATTACCCTAAAATTAAGGATGGCATAACTGCTTTAAAAGATAAAAATCCTTTGGTGCTCCATTTGCTGGACTCCAGGAAGGTACAGAAAGAATTAAGACAACTTTGCAGCACTACATTGTATTTCCCAGGCCACTACAGCAGCAAGTATCAGTTTACTGACTAGGCACATTCTAATTTATGGCAGGTATTGTAATGCACTCTTAGACATTAAGGTAAGGTTTAGAGTATTGCTATCCTTTCATACTCCTGCACCTATGGCAGAGGCAGAACTGAAGAGTATTACTGAAAAAGGGTAAGACGCTCAGGCAGAAGTGGGATTCTAATATGCAAAATACAATTAAAAATAATGGCTGTGATTTTGAACACAAGAACTGTGTACTCATGAACCTAATTGCAGGGCCACTCGGTGGTGTGAAGACACATCGATTCCGCAGTCAGAAAAGCCTTACTTCTAACATTGTCACCATAGCTGCATAAACTTGGAAAGTAATTGGCCAGCTTTTTGATTTTTAACTGAGTCCGATGATAAGGTTCTAATTTCACAAGTACAAGGAAACAACTAATTTGTAAGTTTTTATAAAATAGTTTGACCACTTAACTACCATGTCTGATGGGAAACATGCTAGACAGCTCTTAATGCAACAATAAACAATTACTTCTGTTTAAACACATGGCGTTATGCTGACAAAGGTTTCAGATCTTCACGTCTAATATACAAGGCTGCTAGATGCTTCAGATGTCTAAATAATATAAATTTTTTTCTGAGAATTATGTGAACAGATAATTATTCTAAACTGGTTTTATTGCATTGCCACAACAGTCACAAAATCACTCTTATTTATGTCTCTGTACTTACAAATCAGGCTAATTCAGCTAATTCAATGCTGTGAAATAGCTTGGTTGAGTTTTACACTGTACGAGTGGAGTAACTTTTTTTCTCTCTGGTAGTTCTGTGGTAATTCAATATCATCACATCTCACCCAGCATGGTTTGTCAGTGGATGATTACAGAATTGCCACAAAGAGGAGGGAGAGGTAGATTTAAAAACCCTCAGGCTGAGAAAGACATTAGTCCTCCATCTCCTATGTCCTAACTAATGTCACTAACCATTATCACAAACATAACTGACAGCAAAGGCAACTTCTGTTTTATGCGTAAAAACAAGTATAGGATCATCTCTTTTAGAGGAGGCTCATGTTTCTGGAGTATTAATGGACAGAGACTGAATTTTAACATACAGTCTTACTGCACATCCTAAAGAGGGACAAGGATTATGGAAGTTCCAGGAGAACCAGAGCCAATATCATGGGAAAACACTCAGAATGTGGCAGTCTGAGCACTGAGACTTGTAGTTCATCTGAACTCTCCTACACACACCAAGAAATAAAACCTATATTCACATTCACAAATCCCTGCATAGAAAAACCATCAAGTGTCACCTGGCCTAAAGCTGCTTAAGGAATTTAAGAGACCTGCAGATCATTAGTCAGTTGAATCTAAGTCCATGGCTAGCATTTGCTGCTATATTTCATTTTAATAAGGCACAGACAGGAAGAATATATTCCTCTTCTTCCCTTTTTTTTTTTGTTAGAAGAGACAGCATTCCCTGTGTAGTTTCAACTTTCACAAATGCCACAGTCTTGTCAACATAATGCATTGCTTTCAGTTACCTAACAGCTGGTTTTGCTTTTCCTCCAATCACTTAAGATCTTCACAAAATTATACCCCTTTTAGTAGGCTGTCCTTCATTATTGATTCCTGTAGACTTCCATTTCTTTTTTAGGTGTCTTTTAAAACTGCTTCTAAGTAGAATGTAGGGAAAATGTTGTAGGCTTTATTTCCTTGATTAGGTTATTAGACTCTACAAAGTAAACTGTCCTTCATGAAATCCAGCAAAAGATAGGCAGGAAAGTAAGAGAACTCTTCTCTGAACTGCGTTAGATGAAAGTACTGCCCTTTTTTGCTATGTTTCCATGGGGCACATAATTACAATTATTTTAAATCCATCCTTCCATTTAGATAAGTAATCAACTCAATGGAATCAGCTTTGTAGAGGTGCTAAACTAAATCTAGTCACACACATAAGCTTTATGAAATGAGGAAACAACTGCTACACTGGTGCACCAGCACCTTACTTATTTAAAATGATTTAAACAATTTGGGAACTTTACATACTGTGAATACAAATTAAAATTATAAAAGCTGGAAATATTTAAAATTTAAAGAAATTGTGCAGGTAGCAAGTGTTTTCTGAAAAATTCTCCCTAACGCTGTCAACTTAAGGAAGTGTCAATTACTTCAACTTGTAACAGCAAATTGTTAAATTATTTGGCCAGGTAAAAGAGCCTCTGAAATTTGATTCTTAATTAAATCCTGAGAGTAGTAATTATGACAGTGTTAGGATATCTGTCACAGATATTTTGGTTTTGAACTATGTAACATGGCACTACAACTGTAAACACTTTTTCTGCACAGAGGTTATGGTAAACTGTCAATGGTGTATATAAATGGCTGCAAGCAGCAAGTGAAATGCATAAAGACTTTATTTCTGTGTAAAGTCTGAATTTTACACTCTAAATGGATCTGCAAACTGTAGACAAACACAAAATTAAAGGAAATGCTGATTTGGTATTTTCATTGCGATGAATAAATATAGGTACTTGCACTGGACAAGTGCAGCCCTTGTTGTTACCAAAACGAATGCTAGTGATATTCTTAAGTACAATGTCTGTCATAACACCAGAGTTTTTCCTTTCAGTAAATGTAGCTTTAACTGGGTTTAAGATGCTCCTGTAATTCATCCTGTGCAATCTAGTAATTGCCAACAACAAAGAATAGAAGACAAACCAAATGGCATGGCAACTTTACAGCTAAAGAGAAGCAACATGTAATGGTAAGAACACAGCACTGAAAAGCAGCTTTCCATCTGAGTTCTCCTTTTTTGGTTTCTGCTCATTGTGTTGCCTCCTTGCTTGCCACACAGTCTGACAGACGTCTTCCCAGCCAAGGTTTCCATCAGCACATATTGACTGAGTACCAAGCAATGGACACAAATCAGGGAAGGTGCACTCCCATCGATGTTGACAAAGCAAGCTAACTGCCATAACTTTTTGAGGTGAAATTGTCACTAGACAAGTGCAGCTGTGTTCTATTTTTCATCAAATGGGGACAAGAATTAAGATAACTATCTGACAAACCTTTTCTTTTGTGTTCTCAAGTCTTATTTTAGTGGTGCAGGGACTGGCTTCCCCTGGAAACAACCTCAGCTTCTATAAGAATGATTTAGCCAACAAACTGTAGAACCATGGTTTATGTCCTGAAACTAGGGACTCAGCAGGCTTGTCCTGAGAAGCTTTGGGTAATATAAAGTTGATTCCATTAGACTTGGACTTCTGACTACTCATGGATTAGCAAAAGATACTTTAAACTGGAATATGTAACTTTGAAACCAAGAAAAATTGTCTCCCATCATTACCAATACTCATGGAAATAAGTGTAGAAAAAGATGAAGACTAAAAAAAAGTAGAAAATCAGCAACTTAACAGCTTTAGAACTATCTTATTGGTTGACATTGGGTTTTTTTCTTACAAGAGTCAGAAAACAGGTATAAAGAGAAAATAATTGGTAACAATATTATCCAGGTAATGTTTGACACTACATGGTAATGAAGTCAAACAATGCAAGAGTAGAAAAGAAAACAAGGACGGTGTAGAATAGATTGTAAGAGCTCCACTAGCCAAAAACTGATAGGTAGCTTTTCTTAACAATTACCCTAATTACATAAGGACACTTGTAGTCCAGTGTAGCTAAAGTCAATCAGGGCTCAAAGATTTGAATATCTTGCTCCTAAGAAAGGAAAATCTAAAGGGTTTTGTGTGTATAGTGTGTGGGGGGGAATTAAGATGAATTCAGTAAGAGACGTTTTGGTCTGACATAATTACAATAATATAAGAAAATTAATATAAGACATTATTGCATTGATCTTATCTTTAAGGCAGGTGACTATCCCTTTATATGGTTACTGCCTTATAGTTTTCTATTTTTGCTCCCAGTGTTCTATGCAGAACACAGAAGTGTCTGTTCTAAGTCATGTAAACTACCAAAAAGCATCCTGCCAAATGTGAAAAAACTGAGGCTGCTGTTCTTGGTGTTACTTGTCAGTCACAATATTAGTCTTGGGAGTTCAGTTTGTCAGAAATCCAGTTCTTTGGTGCTACAAAAGAATGAAAAGATGGCATTTTGCTGCTGTGGAATGGTAATAATGATACGCACAATGGAATCTCAAGTCCCACTTCTTGGATAAGTTTTGCCTCCGAAAAACTTGAAAATTACTTGACAAGAACAAATAATGGTAAACATGAAGTGCTTTCCAGTGAAGCTGGAAATGCTTTGAAATAAATCTTTCTTGACACATGAAAGTAGGGGAACACATGAAAGAATTTCAATCCAATACTAAGAAGTTCACTCAGAGCAGTTTTCAATACTGGCACCTTAGTACTAGTACTAGGGACTTAATCTTCACAAAGTTCTTGAAAATTTTTTTCTGGGAATGATGGAAGGGAAGGGAAGGGAAGGGAAGGGAAGGGAAGGGAAGGGAAGGG